>CAKKTJ010000295.1:0-87500 GCA_920618645.1 Peronospora belbahrii | reverse complement strand
ACCAGCTAGATTTTAGTATCCTGTGCCAAGTCTACGTCACTCGCTACGCTCGTTTTTATTTTTATACATGTGCATACACACTTGAATACATCCTCGGCCTCTCAAAGTACTTCTTAAACGCTTCTGCAAGAAGGACCGCATAAAAACTAGAGTACATTCGCAGTTACATCCTTCTTCGTGGCAACAGAACAAAAAGACTTGGCAAAGTGCTTTGCAGCAAAAAATGCCAACCTTCGCACACCAATCTGCGCATACGGGAGCACATAGGACGGAAAGACAGTAAAAGCATGAGGAAGATTCTCATGCACATCTAATTCCCAGTCCGTCAAACCGTCATTCTCTGCTTTTTTAACAAGTCGCACCGAATGCTGGTAAATATAGTCGAGGCTAGCAGCTTGCACGAAAACAGGTGGAAGTCCACGCAGATCACAATGGACGGATGAAGCGTCTAACCAAGTCGTTGGGTCAGCTGATGTCGTATGGTAACCCACTCGTCCAGCAGCAATCATCGCTGGAGATAACAGACAGTGCGCTGATGATGCCTCCGGATCACCGTGTGTTTCGATCTCTGACAAATCTACAGCGGGGCAAATTAGGATAGCAGCCAAAGGCAGGCGCTCTTTGTCCGAGTCTCGCATTCGTAGCAGTGTGGACATCACCAGTCCACCACCACCACTGTCACCCGCAAGAATGACCTGCTCCGGAGGAATACCCTCTGTGTGGAGCAGGTATTTATATGCAATGACTGTGTCTTCAGGGGGTATAGGGAAGCAGTGTTCAGGTGCCTTTCGGTAGTTCCCTAGAAAAACGTCGACTTGGACAGGGTCTTGATTGCCAAGTTGTTGACAAAGCTCCTTCTCAATCGCGACGGAGAGCGATACTCCGAAAGAAATGTAGAATCTGGGGCTCATGATCGTGCACCCACCACCGTGAACATAGAGTATCACGAAGCGCTTGGCCGTGGGTGTTAGCGGCGCTGCAGGTCGAAGCCAAATATGTTCAAGGCCATTAGTATGCACAGCTTGAATACGTCGGCCATGCTGACGACAAGCGAGCCACCCCAGGACTGTACCAAAGGCAGCACTGTGCGATCGGATCGCACGCGCATGCTTCGCAATCATTACCATTCGTTCGCCACGGGGACTTCGGGAACATTCTCGGATGACAGCACGTAAAATCTCAAAGCTAAGCGTCCAATTCTTGAATTTGGGTTTGCAACCCCGCGTCACGAACTCAAAGATAGTCGAGCTTACGACAGCAACCAAATTTACCAACAAGCAAACAGCTTCCCATGGAGTGCTGCACAGTCCCTTGAAAGCGATGTGAAGAATTGCTACGACCAATGCACCGGTAGCACTACCAAAAAGGAGGCGAAGAATCACGCGTCGAAGCCCACCGTCTAGCCACATGCGTTTCAATACGTTTGCGTAGACCCGCCACTTATACATCCATTCGGTCGATATGACCATTTGTTTGAGTGATTCCCAGCTTGTAATTCAAAAAATGAGAGCTCATTTTGCATGGATGCTAAAGCCATTAGTCGCTGAACACAGCAGCGAACCGCGTACATGACGCTGGCGACGACAAAATGTCAAGGGGTTCTGCCAAGTCATTTATGGATTCGTTCTTGACTAGGTCCAGTAAAACGGGTCACAAATTTGATTGAAAGAATTGCGCATGGAAATTTCAAAGTAAGATGCGGGTTAACGTCTGCATGGCAAAAAACCATCGCTGAAATAAATCTCATCTAGCAACCATCATGTTGTGAGTGAACAGTCTCAACCGAAAGACGAAGACACACAACATCACAAGTGATGCTTGCAGGTGATAATGATATGGTCCAAAAGACCAGCAACTTTACGCTCTATCTATTCGTGACGTCTCTTCTTTTACGGTCTCGGTTACTGCGCGCTGCCTGAATATTGCCGGCCACGCGATGAGTGTACTGCATTACAGCTTCGTCTGCCATAATCTCGTCCGTAAAGGTTTTGCGGCGCTGTTTCTTTGTGAGGCGAGCCGAGTGGAACTCATGCGCGCCTTCAATGACAACACCCATCTGAAAATGTTTCGGGAGTGCACGCGAGTGATCCGAACTCTTGTAAAATTTCTTTGGGTCCAAGTAATTTCGCATCCGCAGTAAAGCGAAATCGCGACGTGCGTCAGCCGTCATCTCCTCCGATTCAAAATTAAACCAGCGACGTCCTGCCGACTTTTTGTGAAGAGACTCAGCACGTTGTCGCTCCGAGTGAGCAACGGCCTTTTGGCCGGCTGCAATCAGCTTTGCCTCCTCCAACGCCCTGGCATCAGTACGCAGTGCGGCCGCCGTGGATCGTCTCGTACCATCAAAATTAAAGAATTCCTGGTACTTCGACGCACCACTGTCGAGCTGATTCGGTACTAGCCGCCGCTTCAAAGGTACAGTCATCGACAACCTGGCAGAGATAGAAGTCTTAATCGATAGCAAAGAAGAAACTGATGAAGAAGATTCATTTTGTTTCATCGGCAAATTAAGCCCCGACGCAGCAAGTAAAGCCTAAAACAGTAAATATCATCAAGTCAGTCAGTCAGTCAGTCAGTCAGCCAGATCCAATAGAGATATCCTAGGTATGTAACACACGTACATATCGGTCCACAGTCTCGTCTTCATCTTCACTCATAGCAGTATCTGCCTCTTGATTTGACGTCTCTTCATTCTTTCGATCATATATTGCATCCTCTACGTCCTTCTCCTTCCTCTTCTTGTCTTCTTCTTCCTCTTTCATCTTCTTTTTCTTCCATGGTGATGGTGTTCGACGTAATTTACAGTCATTGTTAGCATTAGCTGATGGAGATTTCATCGGTAATGGAGAAGAATTCGCGTCAGCGGCCGCTGCTTTGGCCTGAAGACGTCGCGACGTACGGCGGGTTTCAACCATTTTCTTCTGTTGGAATTGAGATTGACTGGTTGCGGCTCGTAATCACACGCGATTGGATAAAAAGCTGTTATAAAATACATCATTTCTAACGGTTAGAAATGAAAGCTACAGACTTATAGCTTCGATCCGAGTGGGTTTGTAGGTAAAAAACGACATGAAGTAGTACCTAGAATGGGACGTAAAACCTATACGAAGCTGACCAAGAAGGCTCCTGTGCGTCAATCCCTAGTTGCTTCTTCTTTTTAATGGATTAATACACTGTCATAGTTTGCTTTCTAATCCATTTGTGCGTGTTTTTTTGTGCTTTTGATCACCAGAAAATTAGTATTCACACTACCAATGCCAAGACTCAGACTCAGACTCAGAAAAAAGAGACAAACGTGTTAAATGACGATGGTCTTAATTGTATAAGAAAGCAATTGGCTGATATTGGCTGCAAATTACATGTAAGTTTTTGACTACTGTATTTCTCGTGGATAACACCTTTTGCATAGGTTTTTCTTACCTGTTTTTGTTACTACAGGAGGTCGAGGGCGATGGTAATTGTCTCTTTCGGTAACGTTATCAGTATCATGAACCTACGATGGATGATAGCAGGTCAAAACACTTATAACATATTGATTTCTTGCTGCAGAGCACTAAGTGATCAGCTTTTTGGAGACCAACAGCAACATAAACAAGTTCGCAATGTATATTTTGAAGTTTACAAGTTCTCACGTGACTGGCATTGCTTTCATGCTCATTGTAATGTGTTTTTTTTGGGTCTTGGTGTCATCTAGAAAATTATAGATTACTTGGAGAAGCATCGGAATGACTTTGAGCCGTTCATGGAGGACGAGGAAAAGTTTGAGAAGGTGGCCCGACTACCGACAACTCTATGTGTAAAAGAAACAATGATGAGCTGATGGTATTGCAAATAGTACTGTGACAGGATGCGAGGTGATGGCACGTGGGGTGGCAACCAGGAGCTGTACGCTGCTTCTCGGCTTTTTCAGATGTACGTGGTTGTCCACCAGAACCAATTAAATGCTCGAATAATGGTCATTGAGTGCGACCAACTTAAGCCTACGCGGTTTGTACACGTCGCCTACCACGGCGAAGACCACTATGACAGTGTACGAGCACTAAAAGACCCCATCGATCTGAACAGTCTGCCGCTTTCAATTGAGCTTGACTGCAACGGCTTTCGCTACGCAGACTTTGCCAAGGTGTGTGTCTGTGTGGACTCTACAGTTGATAGTCTCTGTTGTGACAGGGTGACTAAGAGCTGTGCTGAGCTTATCTTTAATCTTGTAGCGATGGCACACGCACGCTACTCCTGTAGCAAGTGACAAAGAACGTGTCGTTTCAACGTCGTCTACCGATCCAGCAGACGGCGAGGTTGATCAACTGGAAAGTGCTTTCAGTACACAGATACAGATCGCAGCTGGAACGGAAATCAAGATACTGAGTAAGAAAAAACAGCGTCAGATGCGCAAGGTCATAAAAAGATGCAAGGATCTCCGTTTGGAACCTGCATTTGACCGTGAAATAATGGACGATATGGACAAGGTTGGAAGGAGATGAATGATCTGGTTTTGGGCTGTACTATTGCTGGATGAAGCGTGTCAAAAACGCTTTTGTTCATCTCTTTTCATCGCTATGCTCGACTTATGTGTGTAACTGTTCTTAAGCCATATTAGCTATACACTTATACTCGGTCGTGTATACTTTTCAAAAGGTTTACATACAATTTTTATTGTTTCTCATTCAGGAAATTTCACTTAGGTTAAGGAAATGTCTTATCGTATGACATTAATTTCGGAACGAGACACAACATATCGTTTAATTAATGAAGTGTGGTCTGTAAACTTTATCAGATATTGAACGACTCAATTGAATACATTTATGGTTCTGCTGGACAAAAGGAAGGAGGTGCTGCGTTTGTACCGCGAGATCTTGCGTATTTCGCGCCTGTTCTCACACCACAATGAACAAGGTCAACTCTGGTCATCGGTGCTGCAGAAGAATGCACGGATGGAAATCGAGCAGAATCGTTACGAGACGGTACTTACTCATTTCACATTGAAAAATGACAATATAAACCTTAATGTAATATTCCGATTATACTATTGCATTAGGACGGTGAGACGATCTCAAAACGCATTCTCTTCGGTTGGAAGTGTTTGCAAGAAGTTCAAGCAAAGGTCTGTAGCATCCACCATGTATGAGGTCGTACATGTCGCCTTAGTGACAGTTCTCTCGTCCTTGTTTTATTTCTTTGTGAAACTTGTGTCAGATGATGGAAAAACAACAAGAATTGTCAAATACGGGCGTCAATTCCGGACAAAACTGAATGACAAGAGAGCTTGGATATCAATTTGATGATGACGTTAGCGAGGCAAAGTTCCGGTTCAGATGACAGCATCCACTAAGCTCGATAAGATAAAGAAATGTAGTGTGCATGGCATTTAAACTTATACAAACGCTTCTATGGAGACGAGGCACTACAGTCATCAACAATTGCCTCATTTTTGTGCAACAACCGTACGCTTTGACACTATATTTCATGTCGCAGACGTATATCACCAAGGCAAAAGTGTCCGCTCTCAAGTTTAGGTTTTTTTTTCCTAACCTATGCTGTTACATGTTGAAGTTGTCTGTCATTAAAATTATGTGGTTCACATCCGTTTCATGTGATACACATGAAACTTCTTCGATCTATTCGATACAAATTCCAAGTCAAGACACCCACGCAGTCAAAACAAAACGACTGAAATAAAACAATACAAAAATGAAAGCGCTCATCCTCGTCGGTGGCTTTGGTACGCGGCTACGACCACTTACACTGTCGTGTCCTAAGCCCTTAGTCGAATTCTGTAACAAATCAATTGTTTTACACCAGATTGAAGCGCTCGTAGCGGTATAAAATATTCATTAACACCTAGCTAAAACACTTTGACATATCGTCTTTGATTGACAAAAGTGTTTGTTCTCTTTGTCTCTTGTATGTACTTGTTTTCACTATAGGTTGGAGTCACGGAGGTAATTTTAGCTGTAAATTATCAACCTCAAGTAATGTTGGCGGCATTGGAGTCGATAGAAAAAAAGGTCTTGATCTACTGATGAGGACGAGGACACTCGGGACACGTGGCAATGTATCTGACTGATGATGATGATGATTCTTGTTGTTGTATTTGTATTCACACTCTATTACAGTATCAAACCAAGATCTCATGTTCTCATGAGACGGAACCATTGGGTACTGCTGGTCCATTAGCTTTAGCACGAGAACTACTGGATGATGGCGATCCATTTTTTGTGTTTAACAGTGACGTTATTTGCGAGTACCGACTTCAGGAGTTGCTAGACTTTCACAAAGCACATGGGGCAGAGGGGACTCTTTTGGTTACCCGAGTGGATGAACCATCCAAGTACGGCGTAGTAATTTCCAACACCGATGGACAGATTCAGCGCTTTGTCGAGAAGCCGCGCGAGTACGTAGGCAACAAGATTAATGCAGGCATTTACATTTTCAATCGTGAAGTGCTAGATCGTATTCAGCTACGTCCGACATCTATTGAAAAGGAGATTTTTCCACAGATGGCAGCAGAAGGAAATCTGTTTTCAATGGTGCTACCTGGTTACTGGATGGACATTGGCCAGCCAAAGGATTTTTTGTCGGGTATGTGTCTGCATTTGGACTTTTTGGGGCGCAAAAAAGGGGATCTGCTGTCGACGGGCTCCAACTTCATTGGCAACGTAATGGTCGATCCTACTGCGGTAGTCGGTAATGGATGTTTGATTGGCCCCAACGTCGTCATCGGCCCTGAATGTGTTATTGAAGATGGTGCGTGAATCTTGGTAGACATTGGCATGTTCCGGCAAATGTTTTTGATGTGTTATCCTTTGCATTTGTGTTGTTGGTAGGTGTTCGGCTCAGCCGGACGACGCTTCTTCGTGGGGTAACGGTACGCGCGAACTCGTGGATTCATTCAAGCATTATTGGATGGGGTTCAACGATTGGCCGATGGGTACGTGCTGTCATCTTGCTCTTGACGTATCTTAAGAAACACATGATAATCATTTTATATGCTCGCTCTACTTTTAGTGTCGGATTGAAGGAAATACCGTCGTCGGAGAGGATGTGCAGGTGAAGGACGAGAAGTTTATTAACGGCGGTCTTGTCCTGCCGCATAAAGCCATCTCAGCTAGTATTCCTGATCCAGGTACCATAGTCATGTAACGAACTGGCTAGGCCCTTTTGTATCGATCAAATTGGCAGACAACAAACTAACCGTAGCGAGCGCATGTCCATATTGCGTTCGCATGTCGTCTCAGCAAACTTAGCTACAAAAAATACATGGGCATGTTCTCCCGAAACATCTCGGTTTGTTTCCATCAAAACAGGAGCTCCATTCACTCGTACACAATTGGTGCAACCTATCACTATCTGCTAATTATTATCTCTCGCTATGCTTTGCTCCGCCTTCCTCGAACAACGACGAAGGAGGCTCGGCGCGTTCGTAAAAGCTTACTTACCCGGCATTGACCTCTCTTCACTGGAGCCAAATGAAGACATGAGCGTTGAATTGCCATTGGGAGAAGGAAAGACAGGATTGTTGCCAACGCAAATGCGGAGCGGGTTCATCTCGGAGTCCCATTTACTTTCAAACGGTTCGGTATGGTGTCGCAAGGAACGGAGTTCATTGACCATACCCGCGCGCTCTACCGCGGCATTGTGAAGCTTTGCGCGGTCACGATGACGGTACGCACCCTTTAGTGTTTCACCAAAAGCCACCATGACTAGGGCAAAGACCATCGAGAACATCCACTCGTACCATTCAATGTGTGCAAAGCCAAAGATATCATCGTTGATGACGGGAATGTTCGTGACAGAGAGGGTCAGCACCAGCGAGCCCACAGCGGCCATCTGCATCCACTTGTTACTGAACATGTCCTTGAAAACCGACTTCGTGAAGCTGCGTGCTGTATAGGCACGAAGCATTTCCATGGTCGTGATGTAGACGAACGCCATTGTTTGCGCGCGCGAGGTGCCGTCCGACACGCACTCGTAGTTCCCGCCGTAGCACAGCAACTCGTCGCTCTCATAGTAGTTTAAAGCACGGATGCTTTCAGCAAAGAAATAAGTGCCGTTTAGATCCCGTGCCCCGCAATTACTGTATACCTGCCGCGGATTGCCCAGCCCCATCCAGCGAGAACACATCACGTTCCTGTAAGCCTCTGCACCTTTGTCAGTATCAACACCAGCGACGATGTCATCGAACAAAACATTCTCAAAATTCCAGTAGAGTCCGCACGTGAAGACTATCAGTGCGCCAATTGCAATCAACAAAGCATTCGATAGCACGATAACCCAGAGACGACCAAAAATGATGCGCTCTGAACGGGGACGCGGACGCTCCGACATTACAGTATCATCACCCTTCTCAAGACTGAGAGCCACAGCAGCCATACCGTCAGCAAAAAGATTGAGCACCAGAATTTGCAAAGGTTCCAGAGGGTTGGGCATGCCTGCGGCAATAGCCGTAAAAATGAGAGCAATCTCACCAAAGTTAGTCGACAGCAGAAAACACACGAAACGTTGGATGTTGCTATAAATCTCGCGGCCCTTTTCGACGGCGGATACAATGCTACAGAAATTATCATCCATCAGGATCATATCTGAAGCACCCTTGGCAACAGCTGTACCAGTAATTCCCATTGCTACACCAATGTCGGCTTCCTTCAACGCGGGCGCGTCGTTGACACCGTCACCAGTCATCGCTACTACGTGACCTTGGCGCTGCAAAGACTTGACGATCTCAATCTTGTCTTCAGGTTTTGCGCGAGCAAACACTGACACCTGACTCGTAATTTCATCTAGCTCTGCATCGGGTAAATACATGCTCTGATGCGGACGTAGCACACCGCAATCTACAGCTTGCACTTCAACGTCAGCACCTGATGGTAGTAGGTTTATATCGCAAGCAATAGCGATTGCCGTCTTCAGATAGTCTCCAGTGATCATTACAGTTCGAATGGATGCTTGGCGAGCAGTGTGAATAGCCTGCGCCACCCCAGCTCGAGGAGGATCGATGGAGGCAACGAGGCCAACAAAGATAAGAGGTTCACATAGAGCCTCAAACTTCACCTCCACATCTTCTTCATCACTCGAAAATGGCATTCTCTCCAATGGACGAATAGCGACAGCAAGAACACGGAGTGCTTGAGACGATAGCGCATCCACAGCCTCCAAGATGTTATCGCGATCACGTTCGTGCATGGTCGCAATCGATCCGTCTTGACGTAGCATGTGAGTACAGTTTTTGGCAATATAATTTGGGGCTCCCTTCACGTTCGCAATCATCATTGTCTTGGGTGGAAATTGCAGCAAGCCCAAACGCGGCTCTCCAGCCGGAAGTTCATTGACGGTGATCATCATCTTTCTCGTAGATGAGAACGGCACCTCCGTCAGTCGAGGGTACATTTTCATAACTTCATCGCGCCAGATTCCTGCTTTGGCAGCTGCCACAACAAGCGGGGCTTCAGAGGAATTACCCATTGGGACCCAAATTGGGTTGCCACTATCGCTCTCCTCTTTCTGCAAGCTCGTGTTACTACATAGCACCGCTGACAACAACGTCGTAAACACTGGAATTGATATTGATGGCTCCTGGATCTGGCTAACACTATCGCAAAGAATGTCGCCGGAAGGAGTAAAACCCGTACCGGTGATATCATACACGACCGAGTCACTCCACATTTTCACCGCCGTCATTTTTCCTTCCGTCAAAGTGCCAGTCTTGTCAGTGCAAATGACTGAGCTAGCACCAAGCGATTCGACCGCAGCAAGTTTTCGAACGAGGACGTTCTTTTCCACCATGTCGGCCGTACCGGTGGACAAGCAAATAGTGACTACCATCGGTAAACCCTCAGGCACAGCACTAACAGCTAGCGATACCGCAATCATCACTACGTTAAGCCAGACAGCGCGATCGAGGTTCTCGGGGTCTGCGTTGCCACGCACCATTCCAACGATAAAGACAATTACGCAGATACCCAGTACAATGGTTCCCATGAAGACACCGAGGTTGTGTAGACTTTGCTGCAGGGGAGTCATCTTCGGGTAGTATTTGTCAATAAATCTGCGCCAGCAGTTAAGACGCTTCGAGCCATCAACGCCACTGCTCCTTCCCTTCAGTAACATTGCAATGGATCCGACGCGTGTAGACATGCCTGTCTCCACAACAACACCAACAGCGTTTCCAGTCGCAACTAGTGTTGAAGTGAACACCATGTTGTCTGCTGTCAGCTTCTCGCTACGGCTCATATCTGCGTCATACTTCTTGAGCACATCCTCAGATTCTCCAGTCAATATCATTTCATTGACTTTGAAATCGGAGCTCAGGATAAGGCGAATATCAGCAGGTACAACGTCACCTGTAGTCAATACGACGATATCACCCGTGACAAGTTGTTCGCTGGGGATTTGCACGTGACGGCCACCGTCACGTAGTACCACGCATTGTGGAGATGTCATCTTCTGTAACGCTTCAAGAGCATTATTAGCATTATACTCTTGGATCGTAGCTATCACTGCATTTAGTGTCACAATAGCAATGATAGCTAGACCTTCTACGTATTCTTGGAGAGCAATGGAAGCAATTGCTGCAGCCATAAGTAGACCAATGATAACATTGGTAAACTGCAATAAAAAGAGAATGTAGATAGGAATCTTTTTGTCTGCATTCAATGAATTCAGACCATTTAGTTCCAGCCGTTTATGAGCAATGGCAGTGTCAAGACCCGAATTCGTATCCACGTTCAATTCCTTGAGTATCGTCGGTACTGATTTCTCATGCCAGGCCCATTGATCCTTTTGGTGATCAATTTGAAGAAACGATTCTCGAGTCTTTAATGGATCCGTAGCTACAAGACGTTCTGCATCACTTAAAAATCGATCACGATGCGACGTGCACGAACGTTCACTACCTGTATCCTCTATATTAAGGACAGTCGAGTGTTTTTCTGCTACTCTTTGATGATTCGTGTGTTTTTTTTCGTCCATATGGTGAGCTTTTGAAGTAGCTATAGTAGTATAAGAGATAGAAGAAGGAGATGATCCAATTATCTCCTTTGTTGTATCTTGGAATACTAATGCATCAAGTCTTAACTCACTCGAGTCATGAATAATATTTGCATGTTGGTCATTTTTTATCTCGTCGAAAGGGTCAATCATTCAAGGTAAAGAAGAAGAATCGAATGAAAAAATGCGGACGAAAAGAGCGACTAGGGAAGAAGAAGTTGGACGATTTCTGTGACACGTGAATAAATAAAATACGGCAGATTCAAAACTGGAAGAGACAGGCGACATAAAGAAAAAAACCAATTTTGACCTACGTTTTTGTATTTTTTTGAGTGATAGCGTATACAAAATAGTATAGGACATTCCTTACGTAGCTTTTTTATAATGTGGAATTTGTATTTTTTTTGTATATTACTGATTGTAAGCTCGATTAGATACTGTAATATCATTCGATTAACAAGTATTAATGTACGTTTTATGATACTCGTATGCTGTCAGAGCAAAAAACAGACTGCATACGTAATCTCCTTAACTGTCGTCAGAAAGAGTCGTCAGGAATCTACAAATTCGGAGACGCAGATCGTCCAATATGCAGACCCTCGCGAAGTTGTGTCTGAAGCTAGCAAATGCAGCAACTGTATTGTCAATGGAAAAGCAGATGCTGGCTGATGTTTTTTAAGAGACGAAGCAAATTGTACCGGATTCATTTCCTCGCTACCGCGCGGAACTTTACTATACCAGTACTGGCACCGGTAAGGGTATCAGTAGCGGTACAGTAACGATTTCAGCCGTGGTACCAAGAGTCGCGGTATCCGTAACGGTTCTAAGACACGACCAGCGAACGACTCAAGTCAGACATAACACTGAAACCACATTGGCAACGACGCAGACTACTACCATCTCCGCAATTTACGTTGGCTTGGGTCCCGTTGCGACTCGCGCACTTCCTATTATTTAATTCTGGCTGAAGTTGAATTGAACGTCACCCTGCACTGGTTGAAAGGTGAACGTCTCGCCGGTTTGCTCAGACCCCACAACGTCCGGCGCCAACGTTGAGTCCGTCTCATCAACCTCGCCATCGAACCACGTGTCTATCAGCTGCAATGCCATACTGCTAACGTCTTCGTTCTGATCGTAAGATAGCTCCTCTATCTTTGCCAGACATCCACTTTCCTCAATTGCTATGCGGCCTTCCTGTGGATCCTTCTGCAATAAGCTTTCAACTGCCTCCAAGATAACCAACTCCACCATTGGGTCTTCCCACTCGTCAAGAAGCGGGCAGAATAACTGTAGCACTCCCATATGCAACACTTCCTTCACAAATTCGATGTTAGCCCTCACAATGATATTACAAATGGCCCACGTAGCCTCGCGCTTCACACCATACTCTGCCCATGACATCTGCTCCACCAAACCCGCGATAACTCCAGGAGCATTCATCATTGCGACTACCTGCTCTTCTTGTCCGCCAGCAATGTTTGACAGCATCCAGCACGCTTCTTCGCGCACTGCACGGCTGGTAGTGGTCATTACACTCGGGATCACCTCCAGCAGCTTAGCATCAATCACGGCCTGAGAAAATACAATCTCCGCGGACACAATGTTGCCCAGTAGTCTCAAAACTGGTGCGAGGATGATACTGCTTTGAGAAATGTAAAGGAGCTCAACAAGTCGGGGACACAAACCTGCGTTGACAATACCACTAACAACGTCGCTGTTGTGTAGTGTCATCTCAACAAGTGCCCAGCAGCTATCGCATAGCGTGAGTACTTGCTCATCCAGAAGATCGGTTTCTTCATCCTCGTCTTCGTCTTCACCAATTGCATCATCCATGACTTGCAGCGGCCGCATATCTACCTTCTTTGCTCGAAATACCATGTTCTCGCCAGTCTCAAAGTTTACGTCGACATCCATGACCTCCACGGTCGTATCATCCACTTCACGCACAAACCGCACGACGGCAATGTCGTTAGGAGCAGGCTTGCCCGTGTTGACCTACGTTAGGAGAGGCATGACTTGTTAGCTCAGTACATCGTTCACATGTAACGAGATAATGACAGCAATTGAACTTACCTCAAAGATCCGCCATGGCGCGATAGCCGTAGCCTTTTTGAACTTAATCGCCTCTTCACCCTGACCATTCGCTGACACAAAATTGCTTACTTTTTTATTCGATAGCTGCAGGATAATGCTCGACAGCACCTCCATCATCTCTCGCTTCGTGTCTAGTACCATCACGCCACTCTTATCCATAACATCTGGGAACTCCACAAGACTACGTAGCAGCCATACCGCCGCACGCCGGAGAGCAGGTGTGGCCATCCGAATGTGAGGCAGCACCATATTAGGTGGACACGATTTGACGATCTCTTCACAGCACTCGGCCGACGCGGATGCAATATTGCCTAGACACCAGGCAGCTTGAATCTGTAGCTCTGAGATGCCTGACTGAAACAATTGCACAAGCTTTGGAACTGCACCCGTTGCAATCACATCACTGGCCTTGTCCATGGAAGAAATAAAGCGCATCGCAAAGGCTGCGTCCGAGTGCAGCTGCACTGCAATAGTGTCCGACAGGTCCTCATTCAGAATCGCCACAAACAAGGGCAAGGCAGCAAGGATAGTACACCATAGACCTTCATGCTGTGAATCACTCTCGTCAAAAAGCGGCGGTACACCGCTTGACAGTAGATACACAAAAGCACGCATCGACTTTTGTCTCGTCAGTGCGTCCGGACGTTGAATGCCTGAGTAGCAGTAACAGTAGCATCATAACAATATTATTATTATTATTATTATTACGTACATATTGTATCATAGAGATAATATACCAAGTAGTAAAGCCTGGGACCGTGAGGCCAAATTAAGTAAAAGTTCCTTGCGACTCGCGGTTTGTGCAGCGGCTGGTGAATGATTGGCCTTGAGATTACGTCGCGTAGCGTAAGCGTCTTCCTTTTTCGACTTACGAATTGACAACATTGTCTCTTGACGATTACGACGTCCCGTGAGCATACCGACATTGCCGCCTACCTTAATAAACTTGCGTGCCTTGGGGGTTGACATGCTCTTTTCTATTGGCACACGACCTCACTTGATTCTACTACTCACACAAGTGCGTCGTCGATCGATTGGAACGACTGACCTACTTTTGCGTACTTTACAATCGTACCTAGCCGAAATGATGCTGTAATTGTCAAACTAAGGATGTACTGTATTGTGTTGTAAAAGTACGAGTCGCAAACCTTTTCTTTTCCCGGGTCCATCGATATCAGTGGATACAACAAGAACAAGAACTCTTCGAGTACCATCGCTTTGGTTTTAGGCGACCTTAATTGTTTCGAGCTACCACCAAAGGATGACCTATTTGCAACAGCTGTCATATCGTTACGCGTTGTCACATCCGAATGAGCAGCTTGGTGGTTCATTTCTTCTCTTGTCTACCAATGTCTGATCAGTCTCTCAGTGCGTTTTGTTTTTTTTAGTCTGAGGCTGCAACATCCTGCATTGCAGGAGGGCTTTCGTAGAAGTAGTGGACTCAAAAAATATTGCGTAGGAAGGAGGCGACAAGTTGTGCTACCCATGGTGCCACAGCCCAGGAGTTGTCGCTCTCATTGGAGCTATCTAGTAAAGAAGCATGCAGTCGGCACTGGCGCTTCCAACAGTGCTTGAAGAACGAAAAGCGTTCAGCTGGTGGCTGCAGCTAATACGTTGTAAACATAAGAGAAGCTCGGTAATGATGCTCACGACGAAGGTGCAAAATGTTCGTTTCAGCAGTAGAGTCTGGAGCATTGAGCTGTATGAGACGTGGTTGCTCACGTAGCTTTCTACTCCGACACAAGCGGCTCACAATGCAGGCTGCAGTTTGCTGAAGCTCCATTCATTATACGGCTTATATCTCGGTCTGCACACTTAGCAATCTTCTCGACGATATTACTGATAGCTAATTCTATTGACAGGTGGTGTCTACTTGAACACTTTATCCACGTGTTTTTTTTTCACGCTACTAGTACTTATCAACAACAACAAAATGAACGCATTCACTTCTTGCGCTCGATTAAAGTGCTTATTGTGGCTAATGCAACACAGGGTATCTTGAACGACCTAAACTTTCTTCGGCACCTTGCGCGTACTGGCCCAAGCGTGCTTCGGCTTCGTCCAGACCTTCACGTTCTGAAACGTAGCCTTCTCCGAAGTCGTCAGAGCAATACCGTCCGATTGCGTCTGACTTGCGCACGGATAGATACGAGCTGACAGTGCAAAGCGGCCGTTTACAAACACCTCCACACTGGACACGTCCACGAACACGTGGAAACTCAGTTTCTCACGGACGACCTCACATGGGCAGTTCTTCGCAGCACTAGTGAACACGTCATACAGGTAAAAATGTCCCCAAATTGAGTCTGAGACGGGAGTTACGTCATTGTCGACAAAAACGGCACAGTCAGCAGACGAACTCTTTGAGCGGTCAATGATCACCTTCTTCTTCGCGTCATCGTACACGATGGTTGTGACCTCGTCTCCAGCCGAGCTGCGACGGACTTCGAAACCAACCTTGCTTCCGCGCTTGAAATCGGAAACCTCAGCCATAAGCTCAAACGAAGCACCCCTCGATGCTAACACTTTTGATGAGCTGTTTACACACACGTGTTCAATCTCCTCTAGCGTGTCCTCATTGCGCAAGAGTTTCAGGTCGCTTAGCGGCTTCAGACCAAGGGTCTTAATGGTCTTGCTCTGCTTCGACGAACCATTAGCGCACGACACATCCGTTATCTCGGACACAATCCAGTCGCCCTTGCCTACCAGATGCTTGCCCGCGTCGTAGATATTACGGAAAATCGAGATACCCACTTCACGCGGCAACGACAGGATACCGCTCCAGCCCTGAGGCTGTCCCTTGGTAAAGCCATTGTCCTCGGTGATCCAGCCAATAAGAACATCCTTACCATCCCTGTTAGTGTAAATGCTATTGGCATACCAGTCGCTACGGTCCGACACACCCACCATCAAAGGAGTAAATAAACCCGTCTCCGGGTTCGTTTGGGCCTCATCTTCGCTATCACAAATCGATCCCGTAGCCCACATTGAGTATCGATCCACTTCACCCTCAGCACCCAACAGCATCACATTGTGACGCTCACCGTCCTCGTCTACCATTTCACGGTAGATAGTAGTTTCAAAGTTGAAGCCCCAATTCCCACTATAGCGGGAGAACGATGTGTTTTTCTCTTGTGCAAGAAGATACCCTTTGTATTCCCAGTTGATGTAGTCCTCCGCGTGGTAAAGGAAGACTCGTGGGCCAACATCACGGACACCACCGGTAACGATAAGATAATTGCTAGTCACGATAGTGTCGTATCCAAAATACGCGTCCAGTAACTTTGAGTGGAACGGCATTGGATCGCGCCAGCCGGTCACATCGAGATCCTTCGGTGGGGCCTTGATCAAAGGCTCTTTGCCCTTCTTCCACGTCTTGCCGCCATTTTTGGTAGTAGCGTACAAAACGTGCTCACCATACAAGTATTTGTTCTTCCAAAAAATAGGCTGAGCAGTGACACCAGTGTAGAATATCGTTTGTTTACCATCGATAGCATTGTCCATTGCGAAACCCGAATACACACCGAGTTTGTCCCACTTGTCCTTGAATGGGTAAAGTGCAGTCGGATAATCCTCCCAGGTAACCTGATCCTTTGACACACCGTGGCCCCAGGTCATATTTCCCCAAATCGTCGAGCTCGGGTTCCACTGGTAGAACATATGATACAGACCAGTATCCTCATCGTAGTACGGAGCACATGGGTCGTTCATCCACTTCTCAGGGGCAAGGAAGTGGTAAACCGGTCGGAATTGCGTAAACAGCTCTGTACCGGGCTCGGCCATCACAATACGCTTAGCATTAGCTGTATGAGGATTGCAGACAAGCGTCGTGATAAAGGCGCTAATAGCCATGATACTTGGAAAGACTTTCATCGTGTGGTAAGAACGATCAAAGATCAACTGGTTTGAACCTTCGAAAGGAAGAGTAGCTTCGATACTACAAATTAAATTGTGACCTGCTGCTTGCTACGACTCAGCACTTCAACTAACTGAGCTCAAAGAGCTAGGATTGACAGCCCAGTTTTGAAAATCCCTCTGTACTTGAAGCTGACGCAGCGAGATTAGTTAAGAGCGAGGCAATGCTTTCCAGACCAGAGCGTTTACCCATTCTTGTATTTCATTGTTAAAAAACCCCTGCAATATCGTATACCGAAAGGGTGCAAATTGCCTGTGCCAATACTTTTCCCAAAGCAAAACCTCTTGAATAGTATAGTTTCAGTGGTATATTTATTTCTCCTCAGATCGAAACCTGATCCAAATCAAGCTGAAGCACATCACTGCTGATAAGTTCAAGCTTCGTGACAGACCAAGCAACTAACTATCGGGCGTCAGCTATTGCAGCACAACTTGCTCCAATAAAGCGCCATTGCTTACTAACTAAAGAGTTTACATGCATTAATAAGTCCAATATCAGTTGCACACCAGCTCCAAATCGTGCACCAGCTCAATCGATGAAGAAAGAGTTGGTACGGGGGGATGGACCCTGTTGCAGTATCCGTCTCCAGCCGAAATTTGTTTGCCCGAACTGTAGCCAATACGTATCACTATTATATGTAAAGCAGCAAGATTAGACCAGCATAAGACCTCAGATGCGGATATTTTGGAGCAAGAAATACAGGCGAAGCTGCTCTTGGTACTATAAAAAAGAAGACAGAAGCCGCTTCTGGAGCTGAATGTGTGACCGTACGTTCATCTCCTGCGCTTGGTCGTGGAATCTTCGAAACATCAGGGATCAGATTGAGACTATTCTCGAACCCTTCGTCACCACAGTTATCGACAGACCGCAAGCCACATACTGCTCAAATCAAGAGAACTAGTCCTGCATCTGACCTGTTCCGACCTTTCTATCACTTCATGGCTCCTGATACCCTGTATGCTCCGATAGTTGCAATGTCAGCTAATCCGCAAACATCAAATAAAGCAGTCGAGCGACTGAAGCAGTTGCACGACGTACCTTACTACCACGCTCCAAGTCGGATATCTGAGCAGTCAGCTAGAAGGACATGTCAGTCGGCATCAGCGCCTTCGACGTTTTGATGACTGGGTCATATGGAGCATATCTCAAACATAGCAAGGATAACAATGAGCTGAGACCATCATCTTGTCCGATGACGAGAAAAAATAGATAATTATCAATCGCTCAAGCAGCTTACAAGTGCTGAGAACTACGTGTCTGTAGACACCTGTTTCAACTGTGGGGCTATCTGTGCAATGTCTTCAAAGACAACATCACCTTGATGCTTCTTCCGTCGAGAGAGGGGGGGCTGACAATCGGACTCGAAGATGCAGATGATTCGGAGGTTGACGACGTATGTCACGTGCGAGAACCCAAACGTCCATGTACTCGTCGATTTCTCGACAATAGCAAGTTTCAGAGCATAAATGCTTTATGCTTGACGCTTATCTTACGCCAGTTACTATTGCGCTGGTGGCGGCTTTAAAGGCATCTCATAGACTACTTCAGGCAACGTTACTACATTCTAAAAGGTGTAAGTATAAATCAATAACCGTATAGTGAGTGGCTCATAAGCAAGATACTAATGCTGATTGCCAGTCTTTATTACAACCATCTTCATGTCGCCTATAGAGAATCAATAGTTCATGTACAAATCAAGTCTACTATATGCTGTAGTAATATGAGATATGAATAGTAGAATGGCATATTTTAGTGCAGTTGAAACGAGTCAAATGACAACGACCATCACTCTTTCTTTTTCTTCCCAGATGTCAGTATTATCCGTTACATTATCAGTGTGGGAATGAATGTGTCTCAGCAATCAACAAGTCAAGCAAGTACGTTTCACATCAATACTGTAGATTTTGACTTGACTTAGTGGTGATTATGACACGTTATTTTCTATCAATCAAATGACAGCATTTCAAGTTGTTGTTTCTTGCATGAACGAACCAATAAAGAGAGAAAAGACAGAAGGGAAAAACAGCATAAAAGGCAAGGCGACATAGTAATTTGAAGCTCTTTTGACACACATCATCCCTCCTCTTTTATGGCACAAAACACAAATCCCTCGAAACAGTGGCGTTCCTATTACTTCCTCCATTACACAAATGTTTTCACTTGTCTTTTGTATTGGTGTGTCTCTTTTCTCCTGAGTGTTTGTCTCTCGACGCCTTACTTGAACCCAAAGTCCATTCCATTCGCGAGCGTTTGTTGCCTCTCTCTCTTTGTCATTTTCCATCTCTATTTGCCTTCTCTTAGTGCATTTCATCCTCTCCTCTCTTGTGACCTTTGTGTGTGACGAAGCGTGGACGAAAAAGCAGTCGAAATAACGGCATTACGAGCCGCATTTCATCGGCATTTAGCTGATCTCTTCAGTCGAATACTATCAAGCAAGAAGTAGAAGGAGTAACATGGTTTTGCATCATGATAGCAATAAGACAGTTGCTCAAGCACGAGAAGACACGATGCACGTACCATCTGAGCGTGTTTTTACCTTTAAAGACGCCGTAGTCCGTCCTCCACCATCTTCATCGACGTTTGTCTCAGTAGACAACAAACAAGCAGCTAAGACGTCCGTTTTGAAGGTTACAAGTCATAGTAATAACAATAGTAAGAAGAAGAAGATGCAGATGACAGGGTCGCGGCCAATTCGTTCTCGTAGCATTGCGAAGATTGTCGAGAGTCCAAGCTTTAAGAAACGTTGTGAAGCGCTCAAGTCACATGCTGGTCGGAAACACTACGGACAGAAAGACGATCATACGATTCCTACTGCAAACGTAGAAACGATGAAGAAGCTGACGCCACTGGAAGAACTGTGCGAGCGTGAACAAGTGCTACGCAGCTCGAATGAGAATTTACAACGGGCTGGTAAGTCTGTGTCTAGCTCTGGATTGACTTCACTTGCTCCTTTGTGTGAAGCAAGCTCGTTGCGGGAAGAAGATGATGGATTGAATGAAGATCGTGGTGGTCCTCGACCAGCGTCACGGAGTGCAACGTTTGATTCTGATGTCCAAGAAACGCTCTCTATTTTATCTTGTGGCAACAGTCCTGTCAAAGTAGCTGACAGTTTGTCGAAAAAGACGGGAAAACAGGGCGATATTCGGTGCATTACGTCCAGCGTTTGTCAGTCACATAGTCCCTTTGTGTCCGTCTCTTCTCCGTCAAGCACTTCGTTTTCTATCGACCACGGGCATGTTTGCTCAGGCGCAAGGGATTTGTCAAACGATGTGACAGTTGGATATTCCACAAGCAATAGACACCAAACGCGCAAGGGAGTGGAGAGTGACGACGACTTTTTAGACTGCGACGATACTAATAGCGAGTCTACCGCCGAGTCTTCGTGTCCGAGTCCACGGTACAGTCCGCTGTCTCACTTTGGCTCACATCGTCGTTCTGACTTGAACGAGATGGAGGCGTGTCACGAACACGACCAGCTGCTTAGTATGTTGTCGAACTGCGAAGAAGAGGATGAAGAGGCGTATATGCTGCTGGAACGTATCAATAATTTGTCGGTAGATTTGGTGGCGAACCGAGAGTACGAAGAGTCGAATGCTTTGTCGTGGTCAGTGCAGCGCGCAGCTCAGCAAGGCGTGATATCTACGCAGCTGCAGCAAAATCTGCTTGCAAATATTTGCAAAGGGCAACTGGACGACGCACGGGATGTGTTGTACCACAAGTGCCACCTGGTTCCAGCAGTCGGTAGTGTCGTGGATACCCCGACTCAGCCTATAATGGATCCGAGTGCACTACAGTCATTTGTAAAGTACGTGGATAGTATATCACCCACTGACCCGCCTGAGGCTCGCATGCACAAATTGCATGTGTTAAAGCAGTTGTCAGATCTCCTTACGAAATGGGTCAAAGTGATTGGGCGCGAGCGTGAGCTGAGTGAAGAGCACATTGTGTTGACAAAGGGATCCTTGTTTCTTGCTGGTTCATATCGTCTAGGTTTGGATGACCCCAACTCCGATATCGATGCTGTGTGTGTAACGCCGTGGTATGTGACCCACGATGACTTCTTTGGTTCGTTCTGTCATTTACTGGAAAAGACACCCGAGGTTTCTCATCTTGCTCCTGTACCAAATGCTTATGTGCCACTTATTTCTCTATCCTACTTGGGAGTACGGATGGACTTACTTTTCGCGCGACTACCTGTGTCAAGTGTAGAGTCCAATCAAAACATTGATTCTGACCACATCCTGGTTGGCGTGAACGAAACATCGATGAAGGCTTTGAATGCCCCGCGTGTCAGCTCTATGTTGCTTTGTTTAGTGCCGAGACGTCGTCAATACCGAATAGTATTGAGAGCCGTGCGCGCATGGGCGCGATGTCGAGGAATCTATTCAGCGAAGCTAGGGTACTTGGGTGGAATTAGCTGGGCTATTTTGGTTGCATTTGTATGCCAACTGTATCCGAACGCAGAGCCCGCGAAAACATTTGTGCGTTTTTTCCAAGTATTTTCAGAGTGGCAATGGCCACAACCTGTTCTGTTGAACATGATCTACAATGCAGGACTTGGGTTTGACATGTGGGATCCGCGTCAGAGTGTGTTTGATCGATCGCATATTATGCCGATTATCACGCCGGCGTACCCGCACATGAATTCGTCCGTCCAAATCTCGCAGTCAACGTTTTCTGTAATTTATGAAGAATTGTGGCGCGCACGGTACTTGGCTGAGATTGCCGTGGGTATCTCGAAGCCATATTTTACGGCTGCTTTTTCACCTGAAAGTTCAGATGCTGACCTGAAAGCAGCTGCACTGTATATGGCTACGTCATTGCCTTCCTTCGATCAACCGCTCAATACAGCTCAATTGACCCAAGGTGAAGAAGAGGCTGTGTTGAATGTAGTAAATGAAGAAGGTGCATGGGACAAGCTGTTCCAGACGTCAAATTTCTTTATCCGGTACAGTTCCTACATGATGTTTAACTTCAAGGCAGCATCTGAAAGTTCAATGGACAAGTGGGGAAAGTTTGTTCAGTCGCGACTTCGGAAGCTCGTGGACAACCTTTGCCACATATCACCAGTTTCGCGAGTGCATGCGTTCCCGCGTTATTTTCCTCATGTATGCAACACCGAACATGAGGGTCCTGGTTCGTGTATGTTTATTGGCATCGAATTTCGCTATCGCCGGCATCAAAGTATTCATCCGAAAGATGACCCAGAGGTGAAGAAAACGTTAGAGCAGACCATTCGCTTTTTCTTGGCGACAGACTTGCAGCAGATGGAAGATAAGCAGCCTGACATGGTTGCTGATGCCAAGGTGTTAAGCTGGGAAGAGCTGCCTGAGTTTGTTTTTCGGTTAGGTCGTAGCAATGCCGATCTGGAGCGTGCAAAGTACGCGGATGAGTTGGAAAAGATGGGGTTCTCCCAGTGCAGTACGCCTTCTTTCCTTCCGCCGTACTACGCTAACAGCTATAACCGCAACGGGAAATGGCGAGGCGGTGGTCCGCGAAAATATGCCGGTGGTCAGCGAAAGCGTCGTGATTTTCGCAATCACTCACAATCATATTCGGAAATGCAAGCTGGATGAACGGTTGTTGGTTTATAAGGCACATTTGAATCGATCTTACTACGAGACGATGAATTATCATGACGTACATACGCAGATATGTTTGCAACGGTGGCCACTACTGCAAGCGGTTTCCAGTTAGGCTGCTTGTTCCAATGGAGATGTGATCGTATCGCACTTTTTTTCCAGCTGAGCTCAAGTGTGATGTGACAGCATTATCAGATGAGGTCGATCAAACGACAAATGGTTTTTCTAGAAGTGCTGGGTTTGGTAGACCCATGCAGGATTGTTTTGGTCGGAATGACTCACTCTACCACCTCTGATGTTACACAGTGCTCTCTCCTATACTAAAGAGTAGCCATCCATCGAGACGTGTTTTGTAAATTTATTATGATAACGTAAACATGAGCTAGAAAAGCAGAAATACAAAAAGTACAAAATTATAGTGTGAGCACGAAAATTGTTAGTTGCAACATAAGAACATAGAATCTTACGCTAAAAGGATGTTTTTCATAAATAAAGTGCACTTTTCGCTCTCAATGTTGCAGTAATGTTAGAAATGGCTACAGTCACTATTTAATGGGAGCACATTACAACCAAATCTCCTCGTTAGTCAGTAAACTGCATACACAATAGTGACATCCATGGCAAAAGCAATTCCAGCCATTGGTGGAGTAGTAAACAGTCATTTACTCACTAGTTGTCATCGATGGCCCGTGGAGCACGTAAAAGCCACGCTGTGAGTGCGTTAGTACGCGCTGAAGACGCTGCTGAGGATGAAATCCTTGAGACACCAGTGCTTAGTTCATCTGTTGTTACTGTCAGTAATGTAGAGAGTGACATCGAGGAAGACCCGGAGGCTGCAGCGGAAGCAGAGATTGAACGTCGTCTAGTAGCTCAGGCGCAGAATAAAGCCGAAGACAAGACACAGGACGAGAGGAAGGGCGTCTATAACTCCGAAGCATTATTGTCTCTTGTCAAGGACTGGAATACTAAACAATTGCCATGGATTGAGACGCTCGAGACGTGTGTCATTCCATTGGAGCTAGACAATGTTCATGATGATCTAAAGCGAGAAGTAGCTTTTTATACCAATACATTGGCTATGGTACGTCTAGCAAAGGAACAATTGAAGAAGAATCAGGTGGTCTATAAACGACCTGATGATTATTTTGCAGAAATGCTGAAAAGTGATGCACATATGGCCAAAGTCAAGGATAAACTCATTTATGAACAAAAAAAGATTACAGCAGTAGAAGAACGTAAAAAGTCACAAGCTCATCGTAAGGTTGCAAAAGAGATTCAAGCCGAGAAGATCAAGGAACGTAATCATCAGAAAAAAGAGACACTTGAGGCAGTGAAACAATGGAAAAAACGAAAAGGAAATAATGACAAACGACGTGGTCTCGAGGAGAATCAAGATGAAGAACTTGACTTGATTGTGAATGGAAAGCGAAAACATGCGGGTGGAGAGCGTGATGGTGGTATGAAGAAACCACGCATGAACACGGCTCGGGTAGCCAAAGATGCTAAATTTGGCTTTGGTGGTAAGCGACGCCACGCAAAAAGCAATTCGAAGGAAAGCACGAATGATATGTCGGGCTTTCCAGGAGCGCGGAAGAAGAGCAAGGTAAAGAGTCCGGCTGCATCGAAAGGTGGTAGACGTGCTGGTAAGGCTCAGCGTACCAATCAACGCAACAAGAATCGACGGTGAGTGTGACTTGAGACTTGGTTCGTAAGCTACGCCGAAGCAGGCGGTGCGTCGTAGGTTACTGCTTTACTTTTAGATGATAAAGAGCTCTATATTTTTTGGTTTCATCCATCAGGTCTTTGACATTTTGCTGCGCTAAACAAAAGCCAGGGTCTGTCGCTGTGCTTGGACTATGAAAAAAGTGACCACTTACTATCTCTCAAAAGAGATGTTTTGGTTGTCATCGCACAACAAGGCTATTAACCTTAGTCACATCTACCTGTAGGACATTAGAATACCATCATGAACACTCCTTACCATGGCTTAAAACGGAATATTGTTCTGTTGCATGAAAGCCAGCAGCATCTGCCGCTCGTTTGGTGGCAGCATATCCAGTTTTTCCGGGGTCATATCACGCGCAAGTTCCGCGATAGCATCAAAGTGACCAGGCGGAGAGGCGTCGCCATCGGCAGCACTGGGCTTGGCACGCTTTGAAGCATCCTTGTCCTCCGTCGTCGACATCACTCCTTGATCAGCGGGATACGGTCTCTTAGCCAAACGCGGGTCTCTTCCTGGTCGTCGTGGGTCGCGATTAGCATGTGCCAAGTTACTATTGGAAGGTCCACTCGACTGTGACAGTCCAGTTGGTGTAGGTATTAAACCTGGTTGGGGCTGAGCTTGCATGGGACTAGAAGCAGATATGCCGACGGCAGCCCTATTAGCCATGGCAGCACTCGTCGACTGAGTAGCCAAGGGTCCGGGTCGCGCACTCCAACGTGTACCACCAGACTTAGTCGGTGCTGGCGCTGATGCAGGAGGATGAGAAGCCATCATTGCCGGTGGAGCCATGCCTAGAATGCCCTGACCAGATCCCATCATTCCATTCATTGATGGGCGTACTGACGGCTGCATTATCCTTCCTGCAATCGGCGTTGGTTGGTGCATTGTCGAAGGTGGGGCTAGTAGCACTGGTTGTGCCTCTGTTGGCGACGGAATGGGGATCTGTAGTGTCTTGAAGCTCTGCACAATTGCATGTGTGAGCGCCGGGTTTGCCATTAAAATACTCTTTGTAACCTCTGGTTTTTGCCTCGCATGTTCCTTGAGTTGCACCAACATATCATATAGCTTGACTGGCCCAAGCCGTGCAATGGCTGACTCAATCGCATGGATTGCCATTTCTCCTGTCACCATCGTAGGCGGTCCTCCATCAGCTACACCCGTTCTGAAATTACCACTGCTAGGTCCTCCAGGACGATTCTGACTTCCATTATCATGTCGTTTTCTCTCTACTCCTCCAGACTTGTCACCACCGTCTGCAAAATCAACACGAAGGTTACGACCATTAATCTCGTAGCCATTGAGATTCCGCATGGCACTTAAAGCTGTCGCTCCATCTGCATATTCACAAAAACCGTATCCCTTTGGTTTCCCCGTCTCTCGATCTGTCACGAGACTATAAACGTAAAAAGAAGAGACCAGTCACACATATGACGCTCTTTTCATCATTTTTCAAGCCACTTTGAACGTATTCGCATGTTCTTACGCACCGGAAATTGACCACAGATCCTGCTTCTGAGAAGATTTCCTTGAGCATCTCCTCTGTGACATCGTATGGGATATTACCGACTATGATTGATATATATAAATATAAATGTCATAGAAAATAGAAGAGAGCATTAGGACAAACAATGCAAGTTAGAGACGATGTAGAGCAAGATATGACGGTAGGAAAAGTACGGAATGTAGCAGAGATATCGACAAAGAAGATGGCGTAAGTCATAATCGTACTATAAACGTACCAAAGACGCTACGCTCCTTCGCAGAACCCGCTCGTGACTTAATATTATTGCTCATGGCGCGAATTGTTTTCAAGGCGATGGGAGAAATCAATTGCTCTTTAAACGAAAAATGCTCTTTAACTGAAGTTCGTCATGACAAAAGGATGATGTTCACCTGTTTTCAACCTATCGTACTTAACCGGCTCCTCGATTTTCTGGCGTTCTAAACTGTATTCTAATTATAATAGGAATAAACACACGCGAATAAGTCGATAATTCAGGTCAGCGTTTTTTGCGACTCTTAATGGAGAGTAAGAAGCATGAGAATATGAAATTCTTGTTCAAAGTCTCACTTACAATTCCTAGTATAAATCCAGATCGTGCTACTGTATATGCAAAATAGACAAGGTAAAGGGATAGTGGGTAATGTGTTCTATTTACATTGGCGTTCGCTTCTTAGTTAGATGGACGTCAGTATGGTAGACAATATTAGCACTTCATTACATTTATTGTCATGCGTAGAACTGATGGCATTCGACAACTCTTTTTCTCGCCAAATCGGGCACATCCTGCTCTGGTGACAAAAAAATGAATCAGACACTAACCAAAACTTGTTGACGGGAGTAGTTCAATGTCAAGTCATGCAATCAAAAGCAAGGCGAGTCAAAGGCCATCTGGATGGAAAAAGCCTGTCACGACCTATAGAAATTGTACGGACTCAATCACTTGGATTTGCTTGTTTATGGCCTTATGTTAGACAGACAATACTTAGAGTTTTCATGAGTAAACGAACAACTTGACAGTCAGTAGAACGTTCGGTAAGACAGTGTTTATGTCTTCATGTTGTTGCATTGTTGCGCTAATAGCTGTAGAAATCGTCATGTCTTTTGAGACAAAGGTTCAGGGCGTAGTAGTATTGTAGCAATAGGTTGCGCATGTCAGGTCGACGAGTCTTGGACGTTGCATTCGAAATCGAGGAACGCGCTTTCGTTTCTGTTGGTGAATCCAGTTAATGTCATATGACAGGCCGATCAAAATTAATGGACTAGAAACTTGCAATTGCAAGGTTCCCATGACGAGGTTTGTCTGCCTGTCCACAGTAGTAAGTACCACGCACGTTGAACGTTACGTACTGCACTGCTTCGGTGCTGACTGTCACGATAGTAGGAAGGCTTCCGGTGTACATCGTCAAGAAACGAAGAACAATGCAACTATTCGGTTTCGGTCCCACCTTCAGGGACAGTCTTGAAACGCGTAGCACGTGAGAAACTAACTAACTATGAAAGCCAAATGGAGATGGCACTACTTGACCAGTGGTTCCTTGATCAATCACAAATCATCATATAACGTCAGGTGATACCATCCAACTTGTTCGTTACGAGAATGCATTAAGTTAAGAAACAAACGGTCCTCAAAACCTTCGAACGATATATTCTGCTGCCCCCTTGTCATTTATGTTTCGTCGTCTACTATCAAGTATCTGAATAGTTTAGGCTCAAGGAGCTCCTATGGGTGCGTGTGTGGTCCTTTTAGAGGTTGGTCCACCGTCTGTCTGTCTGTCCCTTCCCCCCCCCACACACACAGCATGCTCTCTCTTTAATCTCGCTAGCACGTCCTTGGTTCATCATTCTCCGACTACCACACTCATTTGCAATTGACTTGTGTCGAGCAATTGTAAAAAAATAAAGTGCCCGCCCTACGTGTATTTGTACCAACGCTACCAACGGAATGTCACTCGCTTGGCTTCGAAACCATGCACGGAATCGCCATCGCGGTACAACTAAGACTTACCAGCGTCATGCAGCGCAACGAGCACATCGCCAATTGACTAGTGCTCAAGCGTATGCACCTCGTGTCGCTTACGATAATTCGTTCGTAGCAGACAGCAGTGTCACTTCCCGAGATGCCGATTGGACGAGCGAGGAACAATATAAGCGCCAATACTTCCGTCTCGGCTGGGAAATAACACCAATCCGGAAGGATGGCAATGGTCTCTTTCGAAGTTTAAGTGATCAGCTCTACGGACATGAACGACGTCACTTGGAGCTCCGTCGGCGTCTCGTGGACTTTATTGATCTCGAATGCGCTTTCTTCGAGCCGTTTGTAGTTGGCGAAGGAGTCGTCGAGTACTGCTCGCGACTTCGTGAAGCAGGTGCGTTAGGAGGCCATCCGGAGCTTGTCGCCGCGTCTAGACTACTGGGCATTAACATCATCGTGCACACTGGTCCTGTCAAGCGATTGCATATTGATACGGATAGATACGCGAGGACTAAGGAAGGTAAAGGCAAGACGATTAACCTACTGCTCATGGACGACCACTACATCAGTCTTCGCAAGAGCGGGAGATCTTTTCACCGACAACATGGATGTTCAGATACGTGCTTGTGCAAGCGAATTGTGACTCCATCCAGAGCTTCAATCAACTTCCGCGCATCTCTCGATGCCCGCTCGTCAGATATAGGTTCGAGTTATCATGGTCATCGTAGCTTGGATACACGCAGCTCCCTTGGGGATCAACCTGTTGGTATCGGATCAGAAAAGCGTAGACGAGCTCCGATTGTTAAGGGTGCCTACGGACGCAAGCCTGTGCCAGACGCAGACACCAGTAGCGACGAGGACACATCTGTGTGCAAGACATTACAAATGACGTCGGTCAAGCCAAGGTCACGACCACCTCCTCCACCAGAAAAGCGCAAACGTCCGGCATCGGATACTTCATCTTACTCTATGCCAGCCAAGCCAAAGACCCCAGCTCCTACTGCGCCACCTGCCCAGTCTAACTCTCTCGTGCATGCTGCAAGTAAACCAGAAGTTGTAGCACCATCGGCTCAAGTACTATCAACTAGGTCACAACCTCCGACTCCTGTGCAACCCAAGGCAGCATCATTCCGTACGAAAACTTCCATGACAACTTTTGCAGCGAAAGCCAAGAGCCCTGGTGTGGTGCTATTCCAGCCGGAGTCGTTAAAGCCTGTAAAGCCTAGGGCTCCGCTAGCAGTGTTGTTCGACCCTGAGCAGGCTGCTGCATCTAAACCAACATCAACTACAGTGTTCACAAACACAACAGTGGACACAGCAACGCCCATAAAGCCTACGTCGGTAGGAGCTCTGGAGGAACCCGAGATGAGATCGGAAGACCGCGCAAAATTGCCTCGGTATGGTGTACACCGGCCGCGCCGTGCTGTCTTCAACGGTGGAAAACGTCGTCGGTCTAGTGCAGCTGCCCTATCCTTGTTGCAGGAGGTCTCGGCAAGCTTAAACACCACTACTTCTGAGCCAGTGATCACTAACGCCAAGCCGCTGGTGACCACAATCAAACCAGCCGTTACGGTTAAGCCGGTGGTGACCACAATCAAACCAGCCGTTACGGTTGAGGCGGTGGTGACCACAATCAAACCAGCCGTTATGGTTGAGACGGTGGCAACCACCGCCGAAGTTGTTCCTGCGGCCAAGCCGAGCCCGCGAACACCACGCTCCATGGAGATTAAAAAGTCAAGCAAAAAAGTGTTTCGTCAAGGTCGCCTCGTGGAAGCGCACTGAAGAGTGTTATCAGTTGATATCGCGACGTGCTGAATGAAAGCTCGTAGTTTATAAGATATAGAGATGTATTCGCTTAGAAGAGGATGTCCGAGAAAACACACAGAAGTATGTGACTCTCTCTTTCTTTCCCTTGTTTTCGATTGAAGAGACCAAGGGTTCCTCTGTAGCTTTGGTGGGATAGATAGATCACACCACTTATAATGTCAACATGATGAAAGAATGACATCACACACAAACGTTAAGAGTCCTATTCGTTCTTCTCAGTCGTGTTCTAGTTCTTTAGTTGACTCCAATCCAGACACAGTTGACGCAAACATTGAACACTCCGGTCAAACAACTTTGGTCATCTTCGCCATGTTGATCAGACGATCTCATCCAGACGCAGTGACTGGTAAAACAAAATGGACATGGAATATTTGCGAATAAGTCACCGGTAGCTGCTGTCTCTAAGGCTCCGCATAGCGTAAAATCACTCAAGCTCACACTCGTTCGGAAGAATGAAGTTAACACTCTGTATGTAAACAAAAATTTGCTTGTGTGGAGCCACTTGATGAACCACATGATCGTTCATGATATTCCTTGAGCAAGACCGATTCGCACACAAACAAGAAAAAGGATGACGTAGCTGGCGCAACTCAGGCGTTGGCTTGGACAACAGGAACGCGTTACAGCGGGAGCAATTGAAATACAAACGTCAATTGCAGAAGCTAAAGCTCAGCATTGAGCACGTGTGGTGCAAGATGGGAGAACACTTGGCCACTAGTATGAAGCAAAAGTCGTCTTTTGGTAGAACTGTGTGGTATCACGGAACTAAAGTGGGTGGCCAAACCTCGAAGCAAAGCAATACCAGCCAAAGCGGCATTAGCACAGGTCATTGCGCTGTCTTCATGTGTCACGCTGGCCAATCTGCCAAAGGTGTGACCATAATCAACCAGTTGACTGTCCACGTTAGCACAGACTTCTTTGCCCAAGGGTTCGAGATGGTGCCGCTTCCATCTCCTGTACTCAAGCAGCTCATGCTTATGGGTACACAGATACTCTGAGATGAAGAGAAAAGTACATTGCACGCGGCTTCACTTAATGATACATACGCTCGCAGAGCACTCCGACCTGATTTTGCTTCCTTGAACGCGTACAACCTCAACAACTCGGACACTTTCCAGCCATACGTTGCAAATTCTCCAAGGTCCCCGTACAAGATGCGATGTGTGCTGAATAAACCTGACCAAGCGAATACAACACTGCCACACTAACAAGTCAATGGAGTTCTCACTCATGTATCTGATCTCTGAACAAAGCTCTAAAGACCTGTGAGGTCGTTTGTATTGGTTCTATGTCTCAATTGCATCCCTTCTTCTATACTACAAACATATCAGAATGATTGTATTTGTTGCTATCAATATGGCTCTAAGAGACATGTGCTGTCTTGCAGTTGTTGAGTTATAGGTCAAAGAGAGAGAGTGATGGTCGAATTGAAGCAAGATGGCTACATAATACATCATGTCCATTTTGCTTCTCCTATTTAACAAATCCTTAAAATTCAACAGTTTATGTTACACACACATGTCTCCACGCAAGGGCATTGAGACAATATAAAGCAAGGACTACAAAAGATGCTGCGTGTATCTTTTACTTGGCACTGGACTAGCATCATTTACTTACTTTGACAACTAACTCATCATGAAGAACATGTTGATCTTACTAATGGGTGATTAGGACTAAGGTGAGAAATGTCAGCTCAGTTTTAGACGACAGATTAAGTACAAATAGAGCGAATTGGACGTCGAATAGGTGCTTTTAGTGCTGACTTTGACGATACAAAGAAGACGCAATCGACTAACTCTTGGTTGAACTTAGGATAGCTTCACTTCGTTTATATACCAAACTACCTGAGACATGATTTGGACACAAAACTCGAAGAATATAATATCATCCATCTGTCGAGCACATGATATGGTTGAGCTGAGCGAGCTGAGCTGTTAAAAGATCATTATTTGCAACGTATAGATCTTTTCAGGAAATTAAATTTGTACGAGCACCGTCGTTATGCATTCCGCCACTGCTACGCATAAGACGCTCGCTACTTTTTCACATATCATCTGTGAAAGTTCAATGCAAATCTGTAGACGTAAATGAGACAAAACACCTAGACGTCAAAAATGCAGCCTGGATCTGTCTCCACACGCACCACCAACCTCGCACCGTCTGAGTGGGGCGTTCACCAATGACCAATTCTTCATATTGTGCTCTAGTGAAGAGAAGCAAAAACATTTCATACTTCCAGTCCAATGTGGAGCGACGAGCCAAAAGGATCATCAAAGCTTTTCTGATTTGTCCGCTCGACCTTGTACGTTCTGGTGAGAATTTCCACAACAGCGACCGATAGTCATGTGGATACCTCAAGCCAGTGTACTAGAGCCAGAAGTTAATCGAAGCACAATGCAATGCAATGGAACTGGCACGAAACTGCTTCATGAAGAGCCAAGTGAAACCGAAAAGCAGTACGCCATGCCAACTGAAGTTTTAGTCAGTTGCTTCAGTAGTCACGCAGGAGGGGCATTAGTCCTTACTCTGTACGGGATAAAGAAAAGCAGGAATCAGTCATGATCATATTTAGTGAGTAAAACCTCAGAATAATCATAAATTGACCTCGGAATTAGTATTTGTCGATCGTACCTGCTGTTTTGCCCCAGACGGCGGGAACTGTTCTTCTCGCTTTGTCTTTTCCCATTATTTTTTCTCTCTGGACGTAAATATTAGTCCTGCGTCAGTCGTATAATAATATTAAGGTAAATCACCAATCAAATAATTGTACCAACAGTCTCACGTCTTTTTTGTTCCGCCATATACTAAGTAATACCTTTCTCCCCCCCCTCTCTCTCCGTCGTTTTGTATTATTTCTTAGAGGCTAATAATACCGTGATCTTCATATGGGAACGGGAGAAGCATTGCACAGACCTCATTTAAACTCGATGAGTAGCAGTTATTTACCTCCACCACCTAATAGTGGGATCCCATTGCAATACAATCCATCAGTTCCTACACCTCATGGAACCCCATCCTCCTCAGCTCTCGATCAAATGGATATGCCATCATCATCATCCTCCACCTCCTCCTCCTCCTCACTGGGCTCGTGTCTTTTATGCTGTAATCCACATGTGAATATCTTATTGGAACCCTGTCATCATCACTTTCATGCAAATTGTATTGAACAAGCACTTGATAAGGACAAAATATGTCCAACCTGTTGGACACCAATTCAAACATCACGTCGTCTTCCGTATACAGTACGTAATACTACTAATTCTACTAGTATGAGTACTACTACTACTACTGGCAGTAGTACTACTACTAAACACTCTCATTTACATGATGGATCAACAACACGAGGAACGTGTCTTTCATCTTGTATCGGCAAGACAATCGAGTGTTCAAGTACTCAATTAATTCCAAATTTACCCATAACCATGAGAAAAGGTAAATGGACCGCAGAAGAAAGTGCCTATTGTGATCGATTGATTGAAGAATTTAAAAAGGGGAATTTACCATTAGCAGAAGGAACGACCTTACGCACATTTCTATCGAAATTATTAAATTGTGATCCCATGCGGATCTCCAAGAAATATACAGGAGATCAATGTATTGGTAAAATTATCTTTCGTCGACGAGAAGATGAAGTATCAAAGGACGATATGGAGAATATTCGAAAGGATCTAGCAGAGCTAGAGAAAACATACTTGGAACGAGAACAGTATAATCAAAGAAGACGTGAGAAACGACTCGAGTCGGAACTGTCGAGGGATAAAAATCGATTTGGAACTACCAGATCGATTGGATACGCAGGAGGAATTTCAGCTACAGCCATGTCGCCACACTCTCATTCACAGCAACAGCAGCAGCAGCAGCAGCAAGGAGGATACTCTTCTGCTCCCGTGCGGTCAACAACAAAGCAGGAACCTCGATCAGTACCTGTTCAACAACCCAGTGGAGGATATGGTACACCGGGTCGAGGAGGTGGTATGCCTGTTCAGCCACCACTGCATCCCCCACAGCAGGGCAATAATAACGTTCCATCTCATCTATTTAACGGCGACCACAACAATGTGTTGATGCTTGGTATTGCTGGCGTGCAAACCCAGAGCCAAGGACAGGTTCAGGACAATAATTCTCCTAGTAGTTTAGTCATGGACGGTAACTTAGGTGACGCGTTTCCACGTGTGTCTTCGATTGACAGTTTCTCGTGCTTGTTTCCACGCGTGGCCAGCATTGAAAACTTTCAGCATGCAACGTCGTCAGGATTTGGCGGAATGAATCCTAACGGCCCGTATGTGTCGACTGAAAGCCAGGACACAATGATGAGTGGCTTGTCGAGGCCGTTGTCGGTTGGCGAGAGTCTCAACGCTTACTTTCCGCGCATTCAATCGTTAGAACATCTATCTAGTTTGTTGCAGGATCATGGTTTGAGCACTCCGACTGGGGCAACTACGGCGTTGGCAGCCCAGAACACACGAGATGCGACGGATAAATCAAGCGATAGCAACAAGCAGTCAAGCAAGGAACACACATTGTCGGGAAGCACCCGGAGGAGGCTTGGTGAGAATATTATGGACGAGGAACAGCAGCGGGAAGGCGGTGAAAATGCACAGTCGCGTCCAAACAGCAGCAGCACTACCAGTAATACCAACAGCAGTGTCGTGTGCACAACGACTAGCGCCTCGGGTACCTTTGCTAACACTGGTGCCACGAAACGTCTGAGCCCAAGCCACAACGCTTCAGCTTCGTCTGGGTCTGGAAACCAGATTCAGATTCCCAAGCCTCTGAACAAAATGCCGCGTAGTTCGTCAGGAATATTTCCTCGCGTGCCATCCATGGACAAGATGCCTCGTGTGCCTTCTGCTGATAAGCTTTCTCGTGTTGCTTCGCTGGACAAACTACCGCGCATTCCGTCAATGGATAAGCTTCACGCGGTGGGTGGTGGAGAACAACGTATTCCGAGGGTGCCTTCAAGCGATAAGATGGCGCGTGTGCCAAGCTTGGACATGCTTTCTCGTTTTGGTTCTAGCGACCACCTCAGCAGCTTCCCGTCATTCTCAAACCTAAGCGCACTCTCTTCGAGCGCCTCATACGACAAGTTGAGCTCGCTGGGTGGATTCAAGTCGGGATTTCCGCGTAATTCGTCGATTGAGGACATTTTGTCTTTAGTCGCGTCGTCTGAGTCAACGGGTCTTCCATCCAATGGCTCAACATTGCAGTTGAGTGCACTAGCTGCAGTTGCTGGTGAAGAGTCATCTCACCTCGTTGCAAACGAACGAAAACGCCGGTTAGAGACCTCGCAGCAGGATGCGCCGTTGACGGCTGATCACAAGAAGAACAAGCTATCGGCGTGATGGTGAGGTTCTATCCGTTTTAAAGCGGGGGATTCAAGATGGCTGTCTTGAAGCCGTTGACGAAATAAAGGGCCCATACTTGTCGAGCCAGAAGGACGGGTACTCGAGCTAGCAGACGCTAGGCTATTATTACGTGTCCGCCTTCCTCGTGGCTGTCTACATTGTACGAGGATTTGCCTATTCCTTTTTTTTGCGGCTGGTGCTCGTGGCGACTTATTAGTGTAATTAATGTAAGCGCGTGCAATATGATACAGATGCCTTCTTGCATATTCTATCGTCCAGTTATCGGACGTCTTGAAACCTTGCTTCTATCAGCTAGTACTATCTATCCACAGTATAAACAGTATGGAGGTAGATACAGCTACTGTCATCAGACATGCTTACGAATGGCTTCCTTGTTATTATTTGCCCTCAAGTTGCTGCCTCACTAGACATCAACTCATTGACATGTCAGCAAACAAGCTCAAAATGAATAATCATGTGAGCAAACTCCGTGTAAACGCTACCTTCAAGACACTCAGCAACAGATTTAGTCCACTGGTCTTCGATCCATTGGACAAACACGTTGATACTGTAACCAACGTGTAATACATTGAGAATGAAAGACATGACCACAAGACAGTCTCTCCCACAATTCATCTTCTTTTGTCTTGTCACCATGAACGACGTTCCGTTCCAAGCAAATGCCACATATTGTAGACTTATCACAAGGAATTCCATCTTTCTGTTTTGTACCATTTTCTTGATCTTGTCTTGTCCTAATTGTATCCCTCTGACTGTCTTGTCGTTGCTGTTGAAGATATATCGTCATGTCCGACACGTTCTGTTGAGCCACACGAAGCGTCGATGCCAAACATCCCTGTTTACTACCTCCAATACGACGAGATCGTCCATTATGGACGTTTTCACACTGATTTTGCTGCAACGATAGTGCAATAACACTTGCAATCTGTTGCACGATATCCAAATGTTGTGGACCTGGACCATGGAGTCCAACCTGTTGTCGAGTTCGACGGTGAAGTCGACGATGATCCATTTGCTGGTATTCCTATCGTCAGCCAAAAACCTGTTTTTTCGTCGGGAATATATATATTAAAACATACAGGTACAAAATTAATTAAACATGGCTACTAAGGATGAAAGATGGCTACATAACATGCTCTTACAACAAACAACAAGATGGTGTTGATACACACATGTGAATGTATTTATTGCAGAAGAATGTCCAGCTATTTGCATGATCAGCAACGTTTTTCTTACTACTCTTCCTCTGTCAACTTGTGCTTCTTATGCAACTTCTTTTTCTTCTTCTTGTCCTTCTTCAATGACTCATTCTCCACCGCACCATTGTCTCCGTCCGAATCCTTCCCACTGAGCTCCTCGTCGCTAAAGTCACTTGACTCACCACTACCAGAGGCATCACCTGGACCAAAGTCCGAATCCTCCTCATCCTCGTCGTCTTCAATCTCACCCTCCTCTGGACCTAGCTCCTCTAAATACTCGTTAATGTCACGCTTTTTCGAGCCGACTGGTACGCTGGCACCGTGCGACTCCTTGAGATTGCGGATACGCAACTTTTTCGATGTCAGGAACTGACTCAGCTCTGGAAACTCACGACGATCGATAGCCGAAAAAATATACTCACGCGCAGCTTCTCCACCCACAGACTTGCAGCTCACAAGCAGATCAAAGTTTCGACTCGCTGAGGATCCGCTTTGTCCAGCGTAGCGCTGGAACTCAATGTAATCAATCTCCTCGTAGCGGATAAAGGTTGTAGGCTTGTGGATGAACATAAACGACTTTTCCAGCGGAAACAACACGCCACTCTGCGCCTTGACGGCACACTTGACAGCACGGTCGCCACTGTGCGTCTTGAACTTACCCGACGTGTAGACCTTCTTGCCTATAATGAACTTGAATAACGTGGCAACAATCTGAGGCAGTGCACCAGACATTCGCTCGTGAATGTTACCATTGTATTTCTTGATCTCATCGCTCGATAAATTGACATCAATGTGGACATCATTCTTGCTCAGCTGCAGTACAAGATGCGGATATCCCTGTTTACCCTGTCGAATCGGCTCCTCAAGACTTATAACAAAAGCCGTATTAATACCATTAGGAAGCTCGAGTAGAAAACAGCGATTAATGTTTGAGTACATGATCTTGTAATCAAACGTCTTGCCGTGCATGCGTAGAAAAGAACCGTAAATCTCGACACCATAGCGTCCACGTGGTGTGAGAAACGTACCAATGGTTTCGTCTAGATCCACAATACTCTTTCCCATGACACTACGAATATTTGCTTCCTTAAGTACTTGTAGTCGAAATTCCTCTGCTGTTACAACTCCATCATCTTCTCCATCACCTGGAGGTAAGTAGAGTCGCATTTCCACAAGTGTCTCTTCATCTCCAGCCACTGTATCATCCTCATGAAATTGCAATTCCACTTCATGTTTACCAGGAAGTGCACATTGTGATATTTGTTCGAGAGGAAGTTCCATGACACTGGCATTCGTTGCACGAAAATTCAAATTCGGTCCTTCAAACTTCATATCACCCCAATTGCCGCCATCGGTGGCCACTTTTTCTTGTTCCAGCTCACGATCAAAATATTTCTCCACGTGTTTCTTTAATTGTGCCACATCTTGTTCCTTTAGTCCTGTAAAACGCACATACTTTCCACCCTTTTGATAGACTTTCAAATGATGCATCTTCGGTCCGACAGGTGTCCACAAGAGCGTCACAATATCGTCTTTTAATAACTTCTTTTGACCTTCCGTTGCACGACTTCTCCATAATAAACCAGACGCAGAGAGGACTAATACACCCACACTATGGCCCCAATACACGTTACTTAACGTCGCATCTGACATACTGGCAAAGGAGGGGACCGTTAGCTATGGGTGGTGGACGAAATTAAGCGTGCTAAAGCACAACTAAGTTTAGAAACGATTTGAAACGGCGTCAGAAATGAGAGAGATTCTAAGGTTTTTTTAGTGAGGTGGTTGGTCGAGTGGTTGACACTAATGATATGTGGACACATTTGAAAATTGTGACGTATTTGTTGGACAGATTCAACTTTAAGTTAGCAACACTGTATTGAAAACATTGCAACAAAAGCTATCAACTCGACTGACTGACGCAAAATGACAATGTGTGAATGCTTTGACGTATACGTATAAAAGTCATTTACATGCCTTGGGATTGCTCACACAAGCACATGTCGTTTTCCGTTTACGATACGTTATGAGCAGTGCATTGCTAGTGTCTACGCATTCTTCTTTTGCAAGGAAAGACAAGTGTGTGTTGGATAAACATGCGCGTACCTTGTAGAAATCAAGTAAAAGACTGTTCTTGGGTTAACAGGACTGATTTGCTGCAATTTCACTACCATCCTTGATGAGACAGACGTTCTTCTACCACTTAGTGACCTTCTGTTTGTTTTCTACGGCATACATGGTCCATTGGATACACACCAGTATGACTCAGCCACCTGGTGATGGCAATTCTAACGCACAGTCTTACGACTGACTATCCGTCGTCGCACTTTCGACGAACGTGTTTCTAGTTAAAGGTGCAGTTGTAGCTTCTGGTCTAGGAGTCAAGTATACTAAACTAAGACTAGCAAATGAGAGGGCCCTGTACTACTTGGTTGTATCTGGCTATTTCCTATACCGGCAAGCAGCCATTACGTTAACTGTGTTTAAAAGACGACACGAATTTTTTCTTACTGACTTGTTTTCTTCAAATACAGCAGCTTACGTGACCTATTATCAAATAGTACCACTGATGGAACAATTCTGGTCCAATGAATGGTCTTGAAGTTTTGACAACCGTGACATCGCGCCAGCTCCTTACTACTGACAGCCCAGTATCATATACAGTTGCACACTTGTTTGAACACAAAAAAGACGGCCCGTTGATATTTGTCTTGTCCAGAATTACATATGAGCGCCGAAATGTCTCCATCGTTCTGATCTAAATAATGTCTTGTATGAGTTGTAAAGCAGTATCTGCAGCAAAAGCTGTCGGTCTATCTGTCCAAGGCATATATAGTTTTATAGATATAATCTTGATACGAATACATAAGTATCAAGAAAATACGGTACTGAATCCCCTTAATAAATACGTTTCGGAGAATCCTTTAATCATGTCTAAAGTTTATAATCTAACGATCATGACACCACTTTTATATGACCGCAAACAGCAAGTACCACACTGTATACCAGACGTCATCACCACGTCGGAAGACGTCAAAAGATCCTGTCACAACGGCAACGTCTTGTGATAAAAAAGACACCCAAACTTTCCATCTGTTTTAGACGAATCGTTTAACTCTAAAAAAAGGATAATATCGTACTCGAGATCACAAAAACTACTTCACACCTGGCTGATTGATGGTCGTAACTTTCCAGTAACAGAAAGCTCCGTCTCCTTTAGGTTCACTTTCAACCCTTCTCATTTCTTCACACTTCCTACTAGTAGTAACAAAGTCGTATGTGGAAGCAAAAGTGTCTCCTTGCATCTACTTTTATCATACTTGCATCCTCCCATACACGAGCTCAAGTTCGTCCTGGAGATGAAATTTGTATCATGAATGACTTGACTTCTTGTCCAGTTGATGATCTCATTACGTCTGTACTTGATCAGAGTACGATTATCTATCCAGGTGGTAATACACGCTGTGCTTTTGATGATTTTACCCATGAAAACGTAAAGTTTCAAACAAATGCCACGTATTTTTTCCAAATCTTTCCAGCTCCAACTAAAGCCAAACTTTTGCTATATTTTCAAGGTGGTGGTGCTTGTATTGATAATCTCACGTGTGCTTTTGGATTACAATGTATGTATCCAACCTTTCATCCAAATGCTCAACCTTCTAGTAGTGGGATTCTGAATCGTACTTATGAGAAGAATCTCTTTAAGGAATATAATATAGTACATATCCCCTATTGTACGGGTGATTTACATCTTGGGAATCATGTCGAGCGGATTCCGGATAATAAATTGTATACACTATTGAATAGGCCCGAATGTCAAGGGCATAATATGACGTTACATCAAGTCGGGTATACAAATACCAAAGCTGTGCTGGACTGGGCAGTTAGGAATTATCCAAATCCGGATGAAATTATACTGAGTGGATCAAGTGCAGGCTCCATGGGTGCTCAAGCTCTCAGTGCTCTTGTTGCGGATCTATGGCACGTAAAAGAAAAGAACATTCGATACTCAGTACTTGGTGATAGTTATGTTGGTGTTCTACCAAGTAATTATAATGCTGGAAAACTCATTTCATACTATGGCTCGTGTGAACTTGATTTGAAAGTAACGGCCAAGCTCTGGGACCAGTGTGATGATAATGAATTGACCGTGGCGGAAATGATGTCGTTTATGATTGAGGACGTACCTGCTGCCCAGTGGCTCTTCTTGAACAGCATGTATGATCAAACTCAACGTTATTTTTACCAACTCGTAGCACAGGGGATTCTTGGCTATCCATTTCCTAATCTCATTAGTGGAGAAGACTTTTACTCGGTACGTTGCATCTTGTTCTTGTGTCATTTTGTCTCGTACCAGAGTCATAGACTCATATTGTTTTTCGTGCATGCAGAATATGACTGCAATCATTGACGTCTACAAGAACCTGAGCAGTGAAGTCTCGACCTTTTACGTCAACTCTTCTCAGCACGTGTTTCTCACGGCGGATGACTACTATAATAATGCTACCCGTAGTCCTGGAGGTGTGCTTTTGGGCGACTTTCTAAAGGAATGGTTGGTGACCGATTCGTCCCTTGACGCCACTGCCTCAACGGGATCGTTGCCCGCCCGAAACAACGCCATTGAACCGGAGCAGTCGACAGCCGTAAGCCTTAAAAGTGCGCTCTCACTTACAGCAGCAGTGGCCGTGTTCGTCTCGACGCTTTTTCAATGATCTGGAGCCCGATAGTAACAAGAACAAAACGACAAACCAAGACTGAGAGCTTAAGTGCAGCTCCTTATTTTACTGTCATACAGGTGTTAGTGGAAATGAATACCTACTACTGCGTTGCCATGAACCGCTTCTAACAACAAAAACTTGCTTCAAAAACACTTGGGCACATCACAATATCAACAGTTCGCTGATTTCTTCATTCATTGCATTCACGTCACTAAGCCACGTCACTACGGAGCATAATAGTACTGCATCGATAAGTGTGCAAAATTTATCTGTGCACCAAATACAGCGTGCAGCACCAAAGTAGATACAAAGAGTGCTAGAATGACAACAAGTGGCAGCAGTAATTGCTCTGTGCGGTGGAGGAAAGGTAGTGCTAAAACCAGATATCACACAATGTAAATGGTCAGTATCATGAAAAAGTCATCAACAGAGACCAAAACTATAGATCAACGCACCCATATAGCCCAGGAATGTAATGTACGTGTAGAAACCCCATCCTAACGAGTACAAGAGGTTTCCAACTAGCAGCATGAAGAACGAGTCAGAGATGAGCAATGGTGCAAGGAAAAACTAGCAATCACAACAACAAAAACAAGAGTCAATCTTGTCTGCAACCCTCATCTTTCTTGTCACGTAAACCTCATTTAATCTTACCTGCACCACATAGAGAAAAAGAAACAAGATCAAGAATGAATTGCAATGAATATCAAAGGCAAATTGCCATTCCACTTGTTGCTCGACATAAAGTGCATCACCCATTCCATGACTAGACATGACCACAGTAAAACAAAAACAAAAGCCCATCAAACAAACAGCATCAACATTAGCAAACTGGTCGAGAAGCACACAAAGACAGCATCAATCGTCCGTAAGAAATCATGATTCAATTGCTCACTTGTCGTACGTTTTCCGCTGACGTAGCTGATGATTCGCAATCCACCACCAAAAGGTTGAAATCATGAGCCCTAAACTAAGCCATTCAATAATAATGGCATGGAATAGTAACGATAGATATTGGATCATCTGGTCCACATGAAATGCAAGAGCCCAAGCGATTGTAGCCACCACTAGAAAGAGAACTTGAATCACAACAAACGCAGGATCATCTCGTGCCCACTGATTTTTCGTCTGTTTTCGATAATAAGCACTTTTATAGACTTTTCGAGGTTGTATACATAAGGTTACCATTTGATAATAGGTTGCATCTAAATCCATTTGACGATAATCAAGTATACGTGTAAAATATTCCGGACAAGACGAACACGAACGAAAAACATTCGGACGAACGAGGTTTTTGGATGAAAATGGTGTATAGGATCGATTAGTGGTAGAATGAGTATTTCTTTGTATAGCAGATAAAGACGAAGAGAAGGAGGAGGAGGAGGAAGGAGGATGGAGGATGGAATTCATATCAATACTTGTACTTGAGTGTCGAGGAACGTCGGGAAATTGTGGCATTGTATAGTATGGATAATAGTATAAATGGATAAAGAGGAGAAAGAAGACTGAGAAAAGGAGAAGGAATCGAAAAATAGAAATAGCGCATGGGTAGAAAGTTATCAGTTAGAAATAGAGAGGTAGAATGTTTAGTTTGAGTTTATTTCAAAAATACGCATACATTCAACTCGTAAAAGTATACAGATCATCATGAGATCCATCCATTCATTCACTTCTCTAGAGCCAAACACCACCATCCTCGTCTTCTTCTATCTCCACCTCGTCTACGTCATAAGCTTCTGAGGTACTGAAGCTGCTCTTACGTGTATGACGTGGAGAATACTGTGAATACGTGCTATGCTCAATCAATGCGCTGCGATCAGGACAAACATTCTCACGACCATCCGATTCTTCAGTTTGTCCAGGGAACACCTTATGGAATGACGATCGAAGCTGATCCATCACTCCATTGTCTTTCATCTCTCCACTGCCAGGATCTGAAGCCACTGATCGATGGCTGCAAAAGCTACTGCGTAGAGAACGAATTCGTCCACTTAAAGAGCTACTGTGTAGAGAAGTGGAATGCCGTCGTTCAGCCTCAAGTTCGTCACGCAAGCGATCTAGTTCGCTGTTGGACTGCTGCAAACTCTTGTCGTTTTTCTTGCTCCAATTTAATCGAACGCTGCTGGGAATGCTCGGCAGCAAGTTGTAAGCACCGTTCCATCTCGTGTACAGCAGCTCGCAGCTTCTCTGCTTCTTGCTTAGCCAGTTCCAGTTCAGACTGCAGTTGCTCCTGCTTTTTGTCGGTGGTTGGATCGTTTGTTAGAGGCTCAAAGTTGCGGAATTGGTCAATCTTTGGAAGCCCAATGCGTTCATGCAGCTCATTGATAAGCCCCACTTTTTGTACGTCCCGCGGTGACCTACCTGTCGCTGAGGCAGGATGGGTTTGGTACTGTTGGTAATCTTCTCCAGGCTCCTCATTTTCCTCCGAGCTAGAGCCTGTGACGTCATTTGGTCCACCATGAATATCTTCTCTGTCCTCGTACAAGTAATCAAAAACATCTCCAGTCACTTCATTCAATCCTCTGCGACTACTCATAATATCATGAGTTGCTCGAGCTGCAGTTTCCATCTCCATCTCCACTTTCTCCTTCGCCTGTGCCGCTTTCCGTGCCCGTCGAGTCCGAATGACTTTGACCATACGACCTCGAATCTTTGTCAGCAACGCCAACTGATTCAATCTCTCCTTCAGATGACGATTATCCTGTTGCATCTTGAATACGAGCTCTTGTTTGTCCGTCAGCAATTTATTACAATGCTGCTGTGACTGCTGATACGCTACTGCAAGCGCCTGTTGACTCGAATCCTTTGCCAAGACATCATTCGTCCATTCTGACAGTCCTTCAGCTCGTTCTAGTAACGTCAGAGCTTTAGCTTTGACAATGTCCTGTAAATGTGGTGCTGCTTGTCGTCTTCCAATCTCAATGAGCATTTGTCCTGCTTGAATATACGCATCAATTGCAGTATGTGGCATCTGTCTTCGCTCCGTCTCCATCGCGTATTGTGCGACTTTCACGGCCTTTTCATACTCTGGGCCTAGTAATTGACCGGCTGTCAATTGCAGCACTTCATCATGTCCTCGAGAGGCTTCCAGAGCTCGAGAAGGTGCCACAGACGTCGGAAAACACGTGGAAAGATCTGAAAAGCAGTAATTTGTCATGGTCATGGGTTCATTTACTGAAAAGACTCAGGAAGACGGAGAATTAATTACCTTGTACAGCAATAAACACGGGCAGACTGCCTCTTGATATACAATTTGTACGTGCAGATGTGTATAGAGAAGGAGGTGGAGCTGGAGAAATAGCTGGTCGTTTAGGATTACGTAGAGCTTGGAGACGTGCTTCCAAGTCAGTCCGACTTGTCATGATGATGATGTTGGGTTACGTTGACACGGTTACAACGTTGTGGTCTCGGGAAAAGTGCTTTCTTTGATAAAAAAAAGAGGAGTACTATTATTTAGAATGGTTTCTATTTCCATATTTTTTAAATTTGTGTGTAAAATATATGAAAAAAGGTGTGATGAGTGCTACGAAATGGCATCTACTGAAAGTTTCAACACGTACGTAGTGTCTGTCATCAATCAAGAGCAGAAATTGGACGATTGGAAGCCACAAGTATCGATGAATGGGGTCGATTCATCACTCATCTTCGTCCATTCGTAGGCAAGTGCAGTTCAATCATTCAGTCTGTTCGGAGCGTTGTAATGCCATCAGCTACACGTGCTCCCAAGGCCATCACTATATCCTGCACGCTAATACGGAGCTTGACATTTTCTGCACCTCCACCTAACCATATAAATGCCGGTTTCAAAGCAGCAACATCACCTGCTACAATCACCTAGAGACAGACAGGAGATCAATTCAACAAGTAGATATCAACCTTGTCAAGTGTTTCAGTCATGGTCATTAAACGGCATACCGGAATGGGTGTTTGCATACCAAAGGGAGACACTCCATTATGTCGAAAGCCCGTCAATTTCTCCGCCATCTGTTCCTCAGTATTACATAGTAATTGCATCAGCACATACAGCTTCCAAATACATGCTATCATCAGCATCATCTTACCTCTCCTTGAGCATGTTGAAAGTTGAATTTCTTTTTAGATGGACGGTTCACCTCAGAAATGTTATGACGCACAAAACGTCGCAATTGTTCAGCATCAAGCTTTGAATTGTATTGTAGCACGACACAATAATAGCTACAGCAGTAGTAGTAGCAATAGCAAGCACAATTGAATCTTCAATCTACTTTCTCCCTTGTGTTCTTTGAAGCCACTCACCGACTATTAAGCGAATCCTCAATCCCATTGTTAAGACACGCTACGTTCTCCATGATAATACTTTTACAAAGATGACAAGTCTTACAGCCTAATAGCTTCCTACGCAACACCATCAACACATTTGTTAGTGTTAACTATACTACATTATTGTATACACAAGCACATACAGCAGACCCTACGCTCTTGGATCGAGATGCCACGAGTAATAATCACTAGGTGCTGTCTTGAGCATGGCACTGGTGACTTTCTCACGCTGTAAATGCTTTCTTACACGATTTACACCCTCGAGATCATCTAGTGATCGTTCCAGCAACGTCAGACGAGTCGCAGTCGCAGTAAGACGTGCCATTATGTCGTTGTTCGTCATGGTCGTCATGATTATGACACTTTCAAACTTGATTGCGTGTATGCTAACATATTGTAGAGGGTTTTAAGTTTGTTGTTCAATGTTGGTACATTACACTAAAATGGGTGACTTCAAGTGGATGAGGACCTAAAATAACATCATGTTAATGAAGATCCAAGATAGCATCATGTTGATGAGGACCCAAAATAGCATCAAATTGTAGCCATGTTTTTCACCACGAAATATCAATCCATGTTGCATGTTGTAGCCGCTTTCATCCTTTTACTTTATTTTTTCTGTATGCTAACTAGTGTCTGGAGTCGACATCACCATCATCATCCATCCATTCATCCATAAGACGCACACGAGCATGTCATCTGAATGAATGTCTCCTATCATCATATGATCACTTCGTTCGAGCCATTTGCTCGACAAATTGGCCCAATTCCTCCAGCACGCGCTTCCTACTCACACTATTGTCGTCCTGCAACGTGAGCCACTTGTTGAAAGCAAGAGGTACTACTGCGCCTTCCTTAACCAAATGTGCCAGCAATGTTTTCGCTTCGTCTGTATCAAGCAATCGGAAAGAGCATCAAAATTAACCAAATTCCATGCAGCCACACACAAGAAAAGATACACAAAAAAGCCTCACCGTAGTCGGTTCGCGTCTGAAATATGGCAGAGATTAGCTGAGCTTGAATATCCAGGCTGGGACAGAACCCTAACAATAGCATAACTCGTTCAGCCGAAGGCAGCTCACCCCTTCTTTGACAGGCTCAGAATGAACAGGCACGTGTACGTCACAAACAGTAAATCATTGCGATTCGCCTTAGGAAGGACGTCCTCAATGAACAAAACAACCTCAACGTATGGCAAGTCGTTGATCACACGATCCACAACGTCAAAAGCAGGCTCCAATAAAAACACATCTTCAAGATCATACTTTTTGATCCACTCCTGCATATCCTTGGGAGACTGCTTGTATGATGGCAATACACTCAATACCAAAATATTCGTCGCGCGTATCTCCTGCTTTGTCTTCTCCACATTGTCTGTCTTCAATAGATTTAGTGTTGTACCCAACAAAGCAGCCAGGAATCCTCCATCAATTAGTTCATCAAGTGTATCCTTCTTCACTGACTGAAGACATCTGCCCAGAATCCAATCCAGTGAAACGCCGGTGAGCGCCGAATTCTTCATGAAACGTACCACAAAATCAGCCATGTGTTCGTGAAGCTTTGGGACGTCGCACCAGAGATCGCCACACATCGCAAGTGTTTTTTCAATAGCGTAGCGAATGCCAGCAAACGCAAGATTTTTCGTCCCCAGGCTCAATTTTTCCAGCATCTCAACCATCTTGCCACGGACTTCGGCCTTCGCATCGATGGCCTTCTTCAGAATCTCAAAAGCAAAGATACGGTCTACGTCATCGTGGTTATTGTGTTCCTTTTGAGCCTCCACAAGACAAGCTTCAGCCTCCTCCAGGTCAACAATAGAGACGTACTCCTCCGCGGTCGACTTAGCTTTCTTACCAATCTTTGCTTGGGTCTCGTCGTCGAGCGGAGGAATCACCTTAGCGCGAACAGGCGATTCAGGCTTCTTTGCGCCAACTCCTGGTCCACGACGGCTATTTGGAAAGCTCGCTGGTGCGCCACTAGGGCCGCCGCGTCCACCCTGCCGAGCAACAAAATTAAAGGCAGCGGGTCTTCCAGACGGTCCAGTCTTCACCGAATCATCACGAGCTCCGATACCACGTGGAAGCGTTATTTGCTTACTGCTGTTTGTACGGCTACTCATTGATTGTGAGGGTTGGTATACAGGCGCCATGGTGGAACGATTGTTGTTAAATCCATCGCGGGATGAGTTTGATCGACGATCCGACCAAAAGTGGTCCCGGTCTCCTCGTTCACGACCGCTTCCACCTGGCGTGCTGACTGGAGGAGCACGTGCTTCTCGTTCCGCCTCCTTTCGAATTTCAGTCAAAGTCTTCTGTTTCAACTCCTTGCGTCGCGGTTCCCACCGATGCTGGCGCAACTCGATGACATCCTTAATCATGAAGGTGATACGGGACGATAGGCGTTTGTCCTTCACCAGTTTGTGTTCCAGATAGTAAAAGTACGACGGCATAAAGCCTTCCGCACCGTGCTTATCTAGATCTTTTCCCATCGTGGTCAGTAGTTTGGCCAGCGACTCGATGCTCTCTTCATCAGGAGGGTCGTTAGGGTGGACACACACCAACATCCCGTTATTATTCAAACGAACATCCATCAGCTTCATAATACATTCATGCATAATGCGCTCTTGAAGCATTCCTTTTCGGTACAGCTCGCCAATAAAGCGTATGTTTCCAAGCATGCGTAACTTCATGATCAATCGCTTCTCTTCGTAATCAGCTGCCATTTGTGATGTAATCTTGCCTTCTTCTTTGTCCTTCTTAAACTTTTTTTCCAGTTCTTCATAAATGTTATCCTTCTCAAACTCCTCTTGGCATGCGTTCAGCAAAATACGCTTGAACGAGCATGACTTGAGAGCATACTGACTCGCAGCCTCATGATTTTCACAAGGACCATTCAGCACTTGGTCGTCTCCCAAGTCGTCCAAGTCCTGGCCTGACCAATAATACTGTGCCTTAGTCGAATCTTCTTGCACCCACACTTTGATAAACTTGTGGTCCCTGATACGAACTTCGCTCAGCTTCATGTTAGAAGGAGCAGGAACAGGTTCGAACTCGTCACTGTCGGCCGACTCCAATGCATCGTTGACCATGTCAAACGGTCCAACAACTTCCGAGTCCGAGTTGGACATTGCCGTCCAGTAAAACATGTTATCGTCGTCATTTTGAACAATCTTCAAAAACGACCACACCTTCCAATTCGTCTCAAGATGCACGCATAAATCTGCGTACATATCGCAAAAATGCGGCTCTCCAACCGCCTTGTCGAAAATGATTTTAATAACGGCTTGTAGCATCTCAAGACTTTCCATGTTGATGCTAGTCAACTGCCCAGACAGACGTTCAAACTTTTCGCGAGTCATCTTATTCATGATACCGTTCACATTTTTCTTCGTCACTTCCAAAGTTGAAGCGCTCTTGGTTGGAATCCACCGGTTCGCTGACCGGGTCAGAGGCTTCACAGGTCCATCCAGAAGAGGTGGGTCAGGGGAGCCCCCCATGGCCACCACGTCCCCCACGTCCACCACCGCGCTCACCACGACCACTTCGCTTCGGGAGATCCTGTGATCGTGCCCACTGGCCACCGCCTGATCCACTGCGTGGTCCTTGACGTCCAAATCCACCAGACGGCTTCTCGCTACGGTCCCAACCAGCCCCATTGCGTCCCCCACGAGAACTACCACGCAACAAAGCAACCTCACTGGTAATCTCCATCGACGGCCATGGGACATCCTGATCGATTACAGCACCAGGAAGGTCTTTGTATTGCTCAGAAAAGCTATATCATTACCAAACACATGTTACAGGTGGTGAGTACAATACCAGTAGCAAATTTGCTTCTGCATAAAAAGTTGTTACCTCATCAGTAGTTCCAGCGTGTATGTCAGCTTGCCGCCCAGCTTTTTATGAAGGGTGATGCTCACATCCGTTTTTGTCTCGATTGGATGGCCTGCTGCCGTGTCCGGGGCACCAGCTTGCACTTCGTCCTCCTTCTCCATTACTCCTTGCTGCAACGTTGAGGAAGGAATGTCCTGATCAGGCATTTTTTTCTCGGCCGACCGCGTGACAGCTGATGTTTTCTCACTAGGCTCCATGACAGGTTGTGTCGTCGGCTTACTGGTCGTCACTGTAGTGAATGAGCCACTCCTTTTGCAAATCTCGGATCCTTTTTCTACCGTCAGTTCGACAGTCTTAGCTACAGCCTTGTCACGTGACGTCTCGATCACCTCCGTCACAGTAGTTCTCGGTATTTTTGTTTCCTTCGCAAAATCCGCTGTTGGTGTCAGCTTTTCATTCGCAGTGCTTCTTTTTGGAGATTTTTTTGGTGAAATCGTGACGGATTTTGCAGCTCCATTCTGCTTCACATCAGCCTGACGGTTCTCGGGAGCGACAGGTTCCTTTACAGGCGTCGCCTCCTTCTTCTGTGGTGTACTCTGCGCTGTGGTGCTCGTGCTTGCTGCTTTGCTATCGTCCGCTGCAGTTGTTGAGCTAGCATCACTCGGTCGTCTTGAGGATGCATTGTGTCCCAGCTCGATGACCTTTCCTGTCTTGGGGTTTATGATATCCAGTATCTTGAGCTCCCGCTTTGGCGGCGGTTGATGCTGTAGCTGTGGGATCGGTATGGGCACAGGCATGCCTCCCATTCCCATCCCAATATCTTGCATGGGTGGCATACTATACATTGGAGGACCTCCCATGTAGTGTTGACCTGGTCCCATCATATAGGGTGGAATCATTTGCATCTGTGGTGGATAATATCCCTGTTCTCCTGGATTCATACCACCTCTGGGCATATATTGTTGATGTTGCTGTTGCATTGCGCCTCGTGGAGGTCCACGCATGCGTGGCTGATAGTGATGACCTCCAAGAGGTCCACGTGGCATAGTCTGTTGACCACCTATAGGAAAAGCAGATGAATAGCCCATTGGACCATTATAAGGTCGTGCTGTCTATAGTATAATATCAATCATAAAAACACAACACGTTAGATACCTATCACTACCTTTGTAATACATAAAAACACTACTCGTCTCCACACGATAAAAACGTACGTGTTGTAGATGAAAACTATTACTGCTTTGTTTAAAAACTGGTGCATTTACGTCCATGCCGTCAGCTCCAGATTGTTTTAATTGGGAATGAATTAGTGGATCATGTTGTTGTTGTGTACTTTTAGGTCGATATTCTATTTAATTATATATAATAATAATAGATAGATAGAATCAAATAGAAATTATATAGCATCAATCAATCAATCAATCAGTGCGGGTCTTAGGGGTCGGGGTTATTGAAAATGAGAATGTATGTCGTACCAAGATGATATGGATTACCACGTGGATGTGGTACACCACCATTAGGACCATAGGCTCCACGGCCGGGGGGTAGAACTGGCGTGCTGCGACTTCATGTTTCCATTAAGCGAGTACACTGCAACTAAATTCCCCTACGTCTTCTCTCTCTCTCTCTCCCTTTGTCGCAAAGCGAGGGAACTTTAATATGAGCTAAGAAAATAAAACGGGATCCCAAACAAAAATGGTGTAACGGAATGGTGTGGTACACACCAAAAACACTTGATCTTTGTATCGAGTCAACAAATTGACCATTTCGCGAGCCAATAATGTTAGTTTTGACGAAGAAAAGCGGCAGCGATTGCTGCATTCGTCCACTCGTCTTCTTCTTCCAAGGAATGTCGTTTCTTTACGGTCAATGAAGCTGATGATAGTAGCGAAGATGAGGATGAGGACGAGGATGAGTCAGTACATGCAGATACAGGACTGGGCATCTACGAGAATGAGCAGCAAATACGATGTTAACTTTCTTCTGATAATTGTGACCATCACTCACTCTTGGCGGACGTTAGGTTGTATACAGTATACTTAGAAGTATTGGGGTAATACCTCGTCTGTAGACACTATAACGGGTGCAAACTCGTCCATAATCAATTTCATATTGAAATCCCAATGAAAACGTGTGGATAGAAGCTGTCGCAATTGAAAAGCCTTTGGATGGAACTGTCATTTTAATACACACAAGACGACATTGTCAGACAAACGAAATGATGAATCATCATGTCACAAGTATATTACTACACACTGAAAGAGGTTTTACCTGTGGCGGGGCTTCAGTATCTTCAATCAACTCCAGCAGTGACAATAGACACGGGCTTAAGAAGTTTTCACTAGTCGTGTCATCTTGAAAAAAGTCCTCAGGGATCTAGCAAGAGTTCAATACAATGAGAGATAAAGTAGGCAATGAGGTAGTAGTGATTGGACCCCACGCACCTGTTCCAATTGCGTAATAAAGAGCTTGACGAATGCGAGAAATAGTGGCACATGGGAAAAGAGTGTTCGTTCGCAGGAACACAAGAGTGCAATGAACTGTACTCAGCAAAGAACCAATCAACCACAGACACCTGATGAAACCTGCTAACGGTCTTTTAATCAGCATAATGAAACCATGTCTTACCTGTTTCCATTGCTCTAATGCTGCAAGAGACGACAACTGCAGGAAAACCAGGAACGACAGCTGAAGTTCACCGATAAGCCGTTTCCAATCACCACCAAACTCTGTTTCGATCAGATCTTCTAGCTTTTCACTGCACGACAAAAGTAGCCCACATGATGAGCTCACAACCACCCGATGCAGCAGGATGCAAGGTATGGATGGATGTTGCCGATTTCGACCTTACCTTTGGTCAAAATGATAGGCTGTTCTGGCTGGACCCGACAGATCAGTTCTTGTCTTCTGCAGCGCAGTAAACCGTACTGTCCGCGGTAGATCTGGAAAGTACGGAACAATACCAGCCTGGACTTCGGACAAGATCGAAGCGTCTTCAACCGCGTCACCTGGAAGAAGGATGGCGCCAAAGTCCACGCCGCATTGCTGCAAGCACAATCACATCAATATTAGAAAAACAGACTACCGAGAACAAACTGTGTTTACCATTATTGTTGCATACTTGCAGTACTGAGGTGGAAATAAAGCTGGACAGACGTTGCCATGTTTGCAAATGGCGTTTCGGGTACGGTCCCAACCCGCTGTCAAGCTGGAACGATAGCACGGCACCTACAAGTACAATATCAACCATATGAATAGACGCATAGTATCAGTACTACTGCCATCAAGACGTCCAGATTTGCATCATTGTCTTTGCAACATCGTACGCTCAAGGTTTTCCATATTGAGTCCTGGTCGTGGTAGACCCAGCTCCTCCTTCTCCATGCTCCATTCACGTACAATAACCTGTGCATGACGCTCTATATTAATGAAAAAACCTTGACGTATACCGTGCTCTTGATCTCGAGATCGAAAGAGTACAAAGTGAATGCCCAGTGGAAGGAATTTCACGCCTTGAAATTTTGGACCAGTGCGAAATACCTCATAGTCAACGCCAAATTCTGTGGCTGGTGGGACGTTTAGACACACGAGAAAACCACCAATAGAAGTAAAAGTGCTGTCACTACGGTTATCTACTGATGAATGATTGAGTGTCTTGTATTCAGCGTCTCCAAGTACACGAGAAAAGAGATCAGCAGTCGAGATATTGTTGTTAGTCTTCTGCATGGTTGTAATTGAATGGTTACACTCAGTTTGAAAAGGATTACATTGACAGGTTACGTTTTAGGCTACTATGAACTTCAACAAGTAACTAGTACGACAACAATACTGAAACAATAGACAAATGTCTGGAGTTGAATTGCATCCGATGTGTCAGGAGTTGGTTTGATTTCATCAAGTTCTGGGCGATTAGAAACAAGAGGTCGGTCATTTTCGGCAACCACATCGTCAATGGACCCGCTACTGCTGCTGATACTGCTTCCAAAGGTTGACAACTGGGATCCAGAAGCAGATTGAGATGAAGTCGACGAAGCAGATCCACTTGATACAATGGAATCGATAACAGCCTCTCCATTGCATTTCATTGAAGTGAGTTGAGACTCTGTGAAGCTATTGGCAACTCCTGGATGTGTAGGAGATGACTGCGCAGGAAATGGGGAATCACTGTCGAAACCGACAGAAGATGTCCACGTACAGCATGGATCACCAAGTTCTTCTCCATTCAAGGCGCCGTCTAGATCTGAATCAACTTGGCAAAGTTCCCTTGTCCACTCGTACCCGGCGTCTTGGAAGGCATCACCAAATGCATTCGTCGCTCCTCCACCGACAGTATTCACGTGACCCAATGCAACAACACCAGTCACTCCATTACCATTTGGAATACGAGATACAAAAGTAGGACGAGCATCAGATGACAAAACCGATAGCGAAAATACGCCAAGTCCCAGGGTAAGCTTCATGATTGAGTCGAGCAGGTCAAATTGAAAAGTGAATGCAGCAAACCAGCAATTGCAGTTATGATAGCGTCATACCCACCAAGTGCTCAAGACCCATCAATCCAGAAGTAGGCAAAGAGACTCAAGTGCTACGGTCATGCTTTTTTTCGGGTTGAAGCAACATCCGACTGGTCATTGTCATTGAGAGAGACAGGGATCATGGTGGCGTCTTGAATAGAGTGATGGATGGATTGAACCTGTTTCTCGTCGTTTTGTGCGCAATGTCTGACTCAAGACTGGAGTTTTGTTTAGCGTGTAGAGAAGACCTGGTGCGTCATGGAGAGTTTTTGACTCGAGAAAATGACACTGGCATCAATCATTGATGACATTGCGATTCAAGCACAGAGATTGCACAAGCAAAAGCGCTTTTTGGATCTCTTCACCCTCACAAGTGCAGGATGTTTATCATGACAAGTTCCAGACTGGTAAAAGCTGGTGGTATATTAAATCCAAGTCTCGTCGCTCAGAACTGTCACAACGGTGCTTGCTGAGTCGAATGGTCAAGCATGGGGATCAGAAGTCAGCAGTCTTTCATGAAAAAGAGTCTGGATCAATTTCTTCAGTATGTAGCCATTGGACGAATGAAGGCGCAACACTACACCAATCTTTCAATTGAACAATTGAATGCAATAGGTGCGTATCTCAATAATACCTTTGGAGCTCTATACCTTTAAACATTATCAGCTTCAATGACTCGAGCATGTAATGTAGCCATGTTCTTTCTACATGTAGCCATGTTCTTGTCCTTTACATTGTCCAGCTTGATTTGTCCCATTTCTATTTAATAGCCAATCATATTAACTCATTTGAATTGTTAGGAATTGTGTGGTGCAAAAAGAGACTTTATTGATTAATCATGCAGGAATGTATCATTCGCTCTATGCGTTTCCTAAGTGTGCGTTCTTTCTCTAGTCATGGAAAACCTCATGTGCACATGCCTGAGACTGCAATGCTTACGAATAATGTACGTCGTATGGTTTTCAATTGTGCTTACAAATCAATAATCATCTGTTATTGTCTTGTATGTTGCTAATTCTTACCCTTATATACGACTACAAATAGGGCACACACCAATTTAAGCGTAAAGGCTGGGAATATTCCGCTTATATGGGCATACTAGGTGGTCCTATCTTACTATTTCTGGGTCTTATGAACGCTCCAGAGACCGATTCGGATGTTTTTGCAAGGTAAAAAGAAGAGATATTGTAATTACGTCAAAATGAACCTTGTGAGTGGCTAATTCTTTGGACGGGATTGACAATATACAGAGAGGAAGTGCTGGCTAAACGCAAAGGTATCGAGCTTCTCGCACGACGTCCAACTGGTCCAATAAGTCAACGTGACGCTCTCAAGTCAAGTGACATTGGTGCATCACCGATGCTGATACACAAAGAGTAGAGAGACGTTTACTCAATGGGACACAAGAAGGGACACTTGACATTGATGTGACTAAGGGAAGAAGAAAACACATGGATTGAGATGATGATTCACTCTCACTCTCTCTCTCTCTCTTTCACTGATGCTGGTACTTTTTCACCAACGACTTGATCTCGTTCGTCGTGCCACAAGTCGTGCACAGTGCGTCACTCTTGCCAATTTGCTGTCGGATAAGACCGCTCAACACACCACCTACACCCACTTCCAAGAAGTGATCTACTCCTTTGTCCATGCAATAGTCAATGCTGTCACTCCAGCGAACAGCGTGTACGACCTGCTCTTCTAGCACTTGTGCGATCTCGTTGATTGTCTTTGTACTTGCCATTGCCTCGACGTTCCATACCACTGGTACCTTGGGCTCGTGCAGCTTGTTGTCGTGTAGTAGTTGCTGTAGATGCTCATGTAGCTCCCGTTTTGCTGGTTCCATGAGTACACAGTGGAAAGGAGCACTTACGTTCAGCAATTTTGCTCGTCGTGCTTTCTTGGTAGCTATTGCTTGACTGATAGCGACATTGACAGCCCGTGCATCGCCACTGATCACCGTCTGCTTGCTCGAATTGTAGTTGGCCACTTGACAAACGCTTCCAGTACTACTTGCAGCCTCTTGACACAATAATTCAGCGTCTTTGGGTTGGACGGTCATCAAAGCAGCCATGGCCCCTACGCCAGGAGCAACAGCACGTTGCATGGCTAAACCGCGGACATGCACGAGACGTACTGCATCGGCAAATTCCATAGCCTCCGCCGCCACTAACGCCGAGTACTCACCCAGTGAATGACCCAAAGCAAAGTGCACAGGTGGTAGCTCCATTTCATTGTGTAATACTCGCAGCACCGCCACGGACATTGACAGCAGAGCTGGTTGAGTAATGTGTGTCAGTATAAGCTCATCAGCTGGCCCTTCCGTTATAAGTCGTCGCAAATGAAGTCCCGTGACCTCGCTGGCCTCCTCGAGGACATTACTGACAAGACGCGGCCAGTTTACAAGCAAGTCCTTCCCCATGCCTACGCATTGGCTACCTTGTCCCGGGAATACAAGTGAGAGACGACGTAATGCCATGTGGAGACTTGATAATAATGATGATGATGGGCTCTGATTGATTGAGATACTTTGGTTGTCTAGTCAGTCCTTTGAACTCACCATCACCGTGACTTCTCGTCTGTTGGTTGTTGTACTATCATTCATTCGACCTGTAATCAATCCACAATTGCTGCTACTTACAATGGCAAATACATGAAGACTTTGATTTTCTGGCCATGGAGGGTCAGTTTAAGTCATGCCCTGCTCGATACCATCCATATCTACAGCTCTCAGCCTACCGGCGACCTCCACGATTGTCATTGCGATCATGCCGACGGCCGCCACCACCGCCACCACTATTTCCACGGCGCTCTTCTTGACCAATGCGTTTATCAAAGTGTCCACTACCATTACGGCCACCACGATCCTGGCGTCCACGCCTGTGCATCATTAAAACAAGAAATTAGCACTTGTCATTTGCAATAAACATTCGCAGTAATCGAGAGTTGCTTACATTTGGTCACGCTGCTGGTGCTGAAGCTGGTGCTGAGGCTGATGCTGAGGCTGGTGCTGAAGCTGGTGCTGCTGGTTTCCATTGTAGCTATCACCGCCACCACTTTTGTTTCTTCGTTTGCGCTTGTCTTCATTTCCGCGCTTAGGCTCGCCCCAATTGCTGTTGCTGCCGCCACCATCGCGACGTCGTTTTCCTTCTAGTGTGTTACCTGCGCTGCTACTGGGCGCTTCACTATCAGTTAAAGGCTCGCGCTCACGCTTGCGTGATGAGGGCACGAGTGACACGATCTTACGTGCCCCACCAGCTAGCGTTCCAGCATCTGTTGGCGAGGCCCTTCCCGCTGAAAAAGCTGTCACCGGTGACGAAAGCGGAGGTCTCATGCGATCACGCGCTATTGGCCTAGTGCGCTCGCCAGATTGCTGCTCTTTGGCCTTTGCCTCCTTCTCGGCGGTAAGCTGACGACGTAATGCAGCCTCCGACTGCTCAATAGGCCGCACTCTCTTCCGCCCAGCATCAAGAAGAGAAGGCTCAGCTTTCACAAAGTCACGCTCTGCCCTTGCCCCGCGATTTAGTTTCGCAGACTCGAAGGCACGATCAGGCTTTGGTGACAAAGCCAGCTTGTCAGGCTCTTCGTTCCGGCTAAATTGAGGAGCCTCTGGTTTCCTTGTCGCCTCGTTTTCTGCAAGTCCGTGAATTACATCACAATTTCGCGAGTTGCGCTCATGACGGTCGTGACTGCCACTTCGACTGCTGCGACGATCACCTAGTCCTCTATGATCTCCTTCACCTTGCCCACCACGGCTAAATTGTCCGCGTTCACGCCCGTTTTCTCGTTCGCGTGAAGAGCGACGACTATCGCTATTGTTGCCACGGTCTTCAGCACGATCTCCTGACCGACTTCGCCGAGGAGGCGATCTCCTCGCTTTACGCGATGCTGATCCGCTGCGATCCTTCAACTCGTTTGTTTGGGTATTTGTCGAGCTACTGCGGTCTGCAGGCGTGGGCAACAATTCACGATTGCGGTCTGCAGGCGTGGGCAACAATTCACGATTGCGGTGATCTTGACGACCCTGCTTTTCATCCACGCCAAGTTCACGAAAAGTATCCGTCGAGATGTTTTGGTAACTCTCAGACTCTTCACGCTCTGCACGACTGCGATGGTCATGGCTAGGTTCTGCGAAACTACCTCCCCCACCACGACCAATATAATTGCGGTCCCCGCCTGGTCCACGCTCCAAATCTCGCTCTTTAATCCAGGAAGAGGTATCACTGATGTTGCTACTCTTTCCCATCACAATTTCGCCGCTTTCAACTTCTTGACTCGCTGCGTGGATTGACGCTGGTTTACTTGAACTATCACGTTTACGTTCATTGTGGCTGCTATCATCCACGCTGCTTTTCTTTTCCTCTTTCACAGTTGCATTCTTTTTGTCGTTGGTCGATGGCACGGCAGTCGATGGTTTAGATGAAGCATTACGAGTACGCAGTAGCCTGTCATCGCTAAGTGACGCCTTGCGCTTGGTTAGCAAAGCAAAGTATCGTTTGGCCATGATCTTGATATCTTCCCGCTCCTCGTTCGTTAGCTTTTCCACAATACCCAAGATCAATTCAGCTGTTCCGCGGCCCGCAGGAAACACATCAATTAGCTTTGTGAGTACCACCAGTGTGTTGCGGATTGGCATATACTCTCCACTCGAAAGCGCCGTCGTGTACACGAGCTCTAGCTGTTGGTGCCAGCGAACATATGCTGACTTAAACTGACGGTGAGCAAGACTTTTCGCGCCGTCAGCCAGATCCAGGCTCATGCCAATCTTGCCGTGGATCGCTTCATCGTCATACGTTGCACCGTTCTGGTACCAGCGCAAAATAAGTCCTAAGGTCTCTTTCATAAAAAAACCGAAATTGCTCGCCTCACGCTCCGTTGCGCATAACACTATTGCTGATACCTTCATATTCATCTTGTGAAAGTACTGCAAACTACTCAATTGTGGCGTTGAAATAGTATGCAAAAGCTCCATAAATTTGGCACAAAACAGCGCGTCTTCAGGCGATATGAGTGAGCGCGGAATTATACACTTCTGCAACAGCTCATCTATTGCAGTTTGAGGACCTTCTGGTTCAGCTTTGAAATACCTTCCTTTCATCTTCTCCAGTTGCTCGTAAACTCGTTTTCGATGGGCCACTTGGTCTTTTTGTTCCGTAGTAAGTACATCAATCATCTGTGTTGTCTTTTCTTTCAGCTTTTTGCGCTCACTTGCACTAAGCGATGCATTTGCACCAGAAGTGACGGAATTCCGCAGACGCAAAATCTCGGATTCGTATTGCTGGAATGGAATATAAATATCGTACAGCTTTAACCCCCAAAACGTTGCGTACACTTCCGGTGTCATTCCAGTAAAGGGCGCTTCCGTCTCATCACCCAATCCAGTATCGGCTCGCAATGCACCCTTGATGTCCTCCAGGAAAGAAGAATTGTACATGTACCAACTTTTTTCCCCGTTCGATGGATCGTTCGATATGGATCCATCGGTATTGGTCCCGTTATTAGTCGTATTACTACCGCCAGTGGCGTGCACACCACGCGGTACAGTTTGCAAAACTGGATCATCACTACGCATTGCCGGACGACAGAGTGACATAGCCAACTCCGGTGGTACATTGTAATCGCGGACTAGCGTCGTGATCGAAGGAAGCATTTTCCGATAAACCAGTGGGTCAACAACACCACCGAGAAACTGCATAAGCTGGCTGAGCGTGAGTTGGCAAGTATCAAACACTCGTCCAAGCAGCTTCAGATGTGGAAAACTACTGTCTTCATGATACTCAATACGGCTGCGCATCTGACAAATTAGCACACACAGTGGTAGAGCCAAATTCCGCTTGATCAAAGCATCGCGCAGTTTTGGAATAGCACGACGGTTCTGGAATTTTGGGTCCGTCGGCTCATACCAAAGGTGTGGCCCACCTGCCTGAGCTTCAAGTTGACTCACCGAAATATCCTCCAGACTCAAGCATGATCCCATCTTTGTCAGCAGTTCACTCAATACAATAAGATCTACTGACGCCCAGTTCTGAAGACGCTGAATGAGATACTGGAGAAGACCAGCTAGCTCCACATTCGGATATTTGCGATAAAAACTGCCCGAAAAGTTTGCAAGCGACGTCAGCCAAAGTGAGACATGTGTCCCGTCTAGCTTCATTGACTTCTGCGGTCTTGACAATTCGCTTACGAGAACAAATGACAGTACGTCCATCCCCAATGGCGTAACGAACTTGAATGATTCAACCACGGGCTGGATCAAGTTATCGTACGACTGAATCTGCCGCAGCATTGTGCGGAATACAATTAGCGGGTTCGAATGCGACACATGAGTCAGGCAGCGTGCGGACAGCTTTGCCCGGTCTGCTGTGAGCCGTCGCATGACTCCGCGCGTGCTCTGTATTGCCTGAGCCTCCTTAAGACGCAGTTCGGGATACTTGTCGTACGCCTCGAACCAATGCAGGTACATTCTGTAGCGCTCATCACAAGGAAAAGACTTTATCAGGTCCCACACCAAAAATGATGTGCTTGGGTTGCATTCTTGCAGGGACATGGCGGGAAGGAATGTACCAATCAATAGCAACTTTACCTTGTCCAAAAGTACAACATCCATTTCATCCTTGTCAACAGAAGTGCTAGACTTCTTTAAATGATCATCGACCAACTTGCCAACGATACGCAATAGCTTTGTGAAAAGAAACTCGTCGTGGAACAATTGAGGACCGATCATTTCCACGATAGGAAAACCTTCGGACACAAAGTCTTCTAGTGTAGCCACGCGACGAATGTAGTGGCTACTCGTACTCTCGTGGTCCACTCGTTTCTCCGTAAGAGTCATTGATTCGCCACTCTTGGCATTAACAAGCTCCAACCTGCGAGACGAAAGCGGTGCATATACCTCCTCAATCATCACATTTACGACAGCAGAGAGTTCTGTGGCTAGCGGAGTAAACGTAAGAGGATTCACACCTCGCTTTTGAAACCACGAAATCATATCAAACGCGCGCTCCCGTGCGCCAACCTCCAAAAGTCCAATAATCAATCCGTACACCTGGTTGTGTTCTGCTTCCTGCTTTCGTTTCTCAGCAACGGCCGCAGTTTCGTCCTCATCCTCAGCTTTTTCCAGACCTTTCTTGGCGGCGAGGTTAACCTGGCCTAATGATACCGCTTTCTCAATCAGCTCTTTTTCATGCTCCATAGACGCTTTCACAATATCATCACGAGAAGGCGACAAGTGTGGCAGGAGAGTATCCAACTCAAGCAGGCCTTTATTCAACAGCATCGCAGCTAGACGGTAAAGTGAGCGTGGCGTTGTGACTCCTTCTACAGCAGGTGGGTCGCGCTTGTAGAACTGAAACTTAAAGCCTATAATGTGAGGCAAGCTATCGCGTTTGAAAATTTCAAAAAGCTGTGCAAAACAGTCGTTCCTTGGATGCATTTCATACACGTCTAGTACCAAGTCTAGTACACGGTTTGCGTCCAAGTCAAAGAAACCAATCAGTGCTATCAAGTCAGTTTTCGTCGCCTCCAATTGGTTCTTCGTCACTCCAGTGTGCAATAGACACAATACCTTGGAAAACCCTTCCGTCTCTTCCCGTAGCAAATTGTACTTGGTCTGTGTATACAGCGTCTTGGTATTAATCCGCACCATCTTTTTGGTCATTAATTGTGGTTCAGGTGCCAGTTCTGCATCATGTAGTAGATCAAACTCAAGTGTCGCTTTAAGACTCAATACTGTCAAGAGTTTTTCATCCACCAAGTGCTTGATAAATGCACATAAATTCCACCATTCTCGTGATTTATGCCGTTCATGGCCACGTTCACTAGTCTCCACTTCATTGCCAATCACCCACAATAAATCCGTCAGTAGATCACACACTTTTGAATACGTAATCTACATATAAAACAACAACATCATAGGAAGGTCTTCATAAGACAATACTACTAATAGTAGGAGTAAGTTCCGTATCAATATGATTGTACCATTTGTGTCTCCTGAAGTAGCTCTACGACCTCCTGTTTTAATACTTTTGTATGTAAAACGAGCCATACAAGCTCATACAATAATCGAGGTAAATCTAAAGTAACAAATAAAAGTGAATTTCAACCAATGAAAACACAGTATACACTTTAGTATACATAATAGGAAGAAATAGGAGTATACACACTGGAATCCTCCTGGTCCTTGAGAAAACGACGTATAGCGTCTGTAAGTTGTGTGAACCTGTAAGAGAGATAGTAATATTAATATTATACAGATATATAGTTTATATATAGATATATTACACTTTTAAACGTCCGTGTTCAGTCCATTGCTCTAGTATTCGCTCATTAATAAGCGTAAGGTCCGTGTATTTACTACGTTCCATCCTCGCTTGTAATCTTATGACTAGAAGTTTGTATACTACAAAATATTAATGGGGAGGAGGTAGTGTCCCGTAATATTATGTGTAACAGCCTGTTTTTTTAGAGTACACACATATCATTGTGTACTATACTTTATCATGAGCTAAATAGTATACTACTAACTCCATGTTTTTCCACACTACTATTTATTCGATCTTTTCCAAATATTATACTACTCCACTTCTCCAGCATATAAGACGTACTGTGAGCAAAAGAATATAGTAAGCTGTCGCGAGATAAAGACTAATACGTGCAACAACAAGACGCACGTGTAGATTGCCACAATTGCGACAACGTTCATCATATCAAGTCCGTTGCTACCACTTTGATCCTGGCCGTTCATCGAGTCGATTTCCGTCTCGGTCTGCTCCTTGTGCATGACCATCATGACGACATTTTCCAATGACCATACAAACATGAACGTTGCAAGTGCACCAGGAATACCCGCTGCTAGGAGCTTTACACCTCCAAAATAAAGCCGAGTGTAGACGTCATCGATAGCTTGTGTATACTGTATCTGGAGAAACGGATGATGGACGATCACATGTTCTCCTTGCGGCGAGATAAAGTTCAAGAGCAGACAGTCCAGTTGCAAGAAATGCTGCAGGATCCACGACTCTGTGCGTCGAAATGGACGACGACATCTCGTTACAAGTAAGAGCGGTAGCTTGCTTAGATAAAGTCCCAGGATGCAAATGACTGCAACACTAGACAGGATGAAATTGATTGTATGAAACAGCAGCAGTTTGTACGTCATGAGCTTCAAGGGTACGGCCACTAGCAACCAGACAACGTGACACTCTTTCAAGCACGCTTCATATACACGATGAAAGAGACTGTGCGATGGTGGAGATTGCTCCATGTCATTAACTTCTGAGCCCACATCAATCATAGACACGTCAAAGGTTCCATACTTATCAATAACAACAGCTCCCAGCTCTCGCATGTCACATGGGAGCTTTCTTAGCTCAAGGCTCGACATTTCATCGTTGGACATTACAGTCATTGATATCCAAGTGTGTAGATGTAGTATTTCTCACCCTTTAGGCTACACTATAGGACGAATGCAGAGACAGATGGAGGAACTTCGTGACAGCAGGTTCAGAGAGAGAGAGAGAGATGCTTCTCTCCCACTCTATGTGGTAAGGATGATGGGTTGTTGTTTATTGTTACTTCATAAAACGTATGAAGACCATGAAATAAACAAGAAGAGACGAGTGAATGCCGTCAGATGATGATGACGATGACAAATTCGAGTTTACGTTGTTTACGAAAAAAAGACCCGATTTGTCTTGATTTGGCAACAGACTTTTGAGAACGTCATTGCTTTTACGGTGGACTATATATACCGCCGTACTGTAACGCGAAACAAAAAAAAAGAGAGCGTTATGATATAGATAAGGTAAGAAGTAGTATACACTGTATACTTTTTGATCAAGCATTACACACAGTTAACATATCTCAGTATCTTCTAAACCAGATGATCCTTATTTTCCTTTCAATCATTTCGATACAACAACCACGATACATTTTATATAGTATAATAATGAACTACGACGAGATCTGGACCAAGTATTTTGACTCAAAGGAGGACGTCTTGCTACTTAATGGCAATGTATATAGCATTCTATATGTGTCTATGTATGTATTAACTGTCTACTAATACTGTATGATTCTTTAAATGACAGCTATTTCGGGTCTATCATGCAGGTTTTCAAGGTCCTCATGTGATATTATTACATGGTGGAGGGTATACATCCATGACTTGGTGTCTTGTGACGGTAAAAAGTATACGATACAAATGACAAGAAGTATACAATTCAAAAGCTAATACGGAAATACTATTGTATTTTTGCCTATAGATGATACTGAAGGAATCGTGCAGGGTTCATGCATTTGATTTACGAGGTCATGGTCAAACACGTACAAGTGACGATACGAATTTATCCATGGATACTCTTGTTCAAGATACATTACATGTTATTGAACATGTCCTTCCTCCTATGGCTATGAAGATGGATGGAGAGACAGAGTTACAGAATCCACAGACTATTCTTGTGGGTCATAGGTGACAATGGAGTTGTGTTCTTGGTGATAAACTGTGAACCTACTGACACTATCTTGCTTGCTTGCTTGCTTGCATGTTACTGTAGTTTGGGTGGTGCGCTTGGAGTTCGTGTTGCGGCAACGGGTGAAGTGAAATCGCTTGTGGGTGTAATGGTCATTGATGTGGTGGAAGGTACAGCTATGGCATCGCTGAAGCATATGGGCGATATTCTCAATAAGCGTCCATCTCATTTTCGCTCGTACGAGGATGCTATCCACTGGGCGCTGCACAGTGGCACCGTTCATAATCCGGAAGCTGTCAAGATATCGTTGCCGTCCCAGCTGAAGCAGCTTGAAGACGACTCGGTAGTGTGGAAGACAGATCTTGCTAGCAGTGCACAATACTGGAATGGTAGGTAGCAGTAAGTTAATGTCGGCTTGTGTGCTTCATTCTTGACACTTCTGCTGTTGACAGGGTGGTTCATGGGTCTCTCAAAGCAGTTTCTATCGCTGAAAGAAGCCAAGGTATTGGTGTTGGCAGGTGAGTAATTGCACTTGTCATGACGCAAACATGTTTGTTTGCTAAGATGTCTTGTTGCTCACTGTTTTGACGCGTTAGGATCGGACCGTCTGGACACGGAACTCATGCGTGGCCAAATGATGGGTAAATTCGAGATGAGACTGATGTACTCATCAGGACATGCAATACAGGAAGATTGTCCGCACGAGGTGGCAAATGCCATTAATGATTTTTGTGGCCGCTGCGCGCGCGTTATAAGCGGAGATATCTTTGGCTCTAATCGAGCACATGTACAGCCTGCCAAAGACTCAGTCTTGTCGGAACGACTCGCAAAAGCGCGCGCGATGATACCAAAGGAGGCTGTTCATCCACCCCAATAACAACTCGAGCCATTCTATCTTGTTTGGAATTGTGGCGGGATACACATATAGTAGGCACACAGACACCTCTCTAGTACCAGCTCCTTTCTAGCTCTAAACGCATGATACGTTAACGTTTTGTGCCGACCGTGTAACAAAATGCTGACCACCTGAGTACATCATCTGCGAACTTTTCGTGTCCATGGCAACTTCATGTGCGTGGTCTTCCGTCGTATATCGGCGCTCCTTCTTGGTAACGGGTTTGATCGCAAACCTGCTGTCACCGTACACAAAGACTGAGCCCACGACCATGAGAACGCCAACGTAAAAGAAAAGCGTAGCTGTCTGGTCAAACATGTAGTTGGAGATAATGCACGAGAGGACAAGTGAAAAGGACGTGCCAAAGTTCTTGACAATGTTGTCTGAATAACGCACAACAGCAGCAATTGTGAGTCCACCAACAGCTTGAAGGAAAATGACTGCAAAGACCGCCGGATGAAAGCCATAGAAAAATCCATTCGTCCACGCGTCGCTCATATTACGCACGAGATCTAAAGCAGCAACACCCACTGAGATGGCAGATAGCTGCAAATTTCTTGTCCAGAGCGGATCCAGTGTTTGTTGTGTCGTCAGAGCCTTGTGTGATTTCATAACACGCTCAAAGTAGGCTGCTGCAAGTCCTGAATTGACTGCAAGTCCAAGCATGATACAAATACCAATAAATCTCTTGGTCTTCATTGCTTCACTTGTGTGTCTAGTTGTTGACATGTTGGGTAATCTCGAGTACGAACAAATTGCTACACCCGCCATGAGTGCAAACATAGCACACCATTGTACAATACTAAAACGACGTTGTAATAGCACAATCATAAACATCGCAGTCGTAATAATCTTCAGCTGGTAGACAATCTGATAGGTTGCCACATCGACATAATCATAGGCCACAAGTGCAAACATATTCTGCAGTGCATAAAGAAAAGCAAGCACTGCCATCTTTATCAGTCCTTTCCAATCAGCAAATACTTCAATCTGTAGTGTCCGTATGGATGTTTTGAGATTACCATGCTTTATCTGAAGTAACATGAAGAAACATAGTATAAACTTGAGTGTTTCTACAAGTAAGACAACAAACCCTGGACGATATTTAGGTCCATCTTGAGCACGTGAATACTTGGATACAATGGATAATGCTGTATTTTGTAATACAAGCATAAGAAAACTTAGTTGTTTAAGTGAGATTGCCATACGAAAGTGATGAATAGAGAAAGTAAGAAGGCAATATTAGACAAGAGATAGAAAGAGGACTGATGGATAGACTGTAGCTTTAGGACTGACTGACTGACTCACTAACTGACTCTGTTGGATGGTATTGTTACCGTTACAATACCGTTGTGTACTTGCTGCAAGTCCAGTAGATTGATCGGTAAAACCGGTATGAGGAGATAGTAAAGTACGTGTGGTTTTTATATTCATACAAACCAATCTGTTGCGATAGCTAGCTACGACGTTACGTTTCACTTTTTTCGTACTTAACGACTCTATCCAAGGTACGTCAATCCAACTTCACATTGAGATTAAACAAAACAATGGCGTCTGGTTTCGGCGAGGTTCGTTTTATCGTAAAAGAACGACTCGAGATTCTTAATCTTCAGTATGACTGATAGTATATTACTTTTGTACCCATGTATTGTTTTTTTGTCATGATATTGTAACGATATCTCTCTAGTTAGTCTTAATAGTAGGGGATAGTCATATTCCAAATCGAACTTCTGACCTTCCTGAAAAGTTTCAAAAGATGCTTGTACGATTGATTGATTTTGACTGCATTTGATTATGGGACATACAAAGTCATTGAGCGATGTTTGTATCAATTGGAAAACATGGACCCCTATGATTGGTGTGGTTGTGGAAAGTAGATGCCAAATAAGATGCAGCATGTTTTGTGTACGGGAAATTTAGTGACAAGAGAACAGTTGAATGAGTTGCAGAAATTAGCGCCCAATGTTCATGTTGTGGCAGGAGATTGCGATCAAGTATGGACGAGACTGTCGTGGATGAAAATTGAAAGCTATCTTGGACTCCTGTGCTCTTTACTTACTTACTTGATTGAATTGATATGATGTGATTGTAGGAAGGAGCATATCCAGATACAAAGATTATCACGATTGGTCAGTTTCGGATTGGGCTCTGTCATGGACACCAGATTGTTCCATGGGGTGATCAACATTGTCTTGCAGCTTTACAACGAAAGGTGTGTTCCTTTTCATATTGATCTAGACATCGATAGAGTTTCTTGACATTTGAGTTTTTGTGATTGATGTATCTTTGTTTCAACTTGTACAGATGAATGTCGATATTCTTGTTACTGGTCATACTCACATGTGAGTGTTTGTGACAACACGATCAAGCGGATTTTAGCAGAGCACTTGATAGTTTTGTTACTTGTGTGAATTGATTGCAGATCACACATTCGAACGGAACAGGGCAAGTGGTTTGTAAATCCTGGTTCGATTACTGGTGCGTTCAGTAGCTTTTCCAGCAACGTGATTCCGAGCTTTATGCTTATGGCGTTGCAGGGATCGAAGGTTGTTGCATTTCTGTATGAGCTCAAGGGCGACAACGTTATTGTATCCAAAAGTGAGTTTACTAAGGAAACATAAAGCTCTCTGCGTATGGCATTCAAGCTTCAATAAACATTGTTTTTCGTATACTGTTGCTATTTCTTGTGATCGACGGAGACCATTGCGCTGAAAAGTCCACAAGGATCCTGTATCGTTCCAGTGTCGCTAATATGCTACTACTTGATAATGCTGAATAATATCGACAAGCAACTAAGACAGATTGAGCTCTGCTTCAAGGTCCTCAAAGAACACAGCTAAATCTAAAATCACGGGATTTGTCACCCGAGGTAGCACGCTCACCTTATAGGACTCGTAGCGCCGCCACATTTCAAAGCCGCGCAGCGTATGCTCCATCTCCTTCAACAGATGCTTGCACATGGCCGCATCTTTACTGCTATTGCTGTTCAGGGTACAATTCGGATCGATCGGCGGAGTAAGGCTGTTCTCCCGTGACTCAGGTGAACGCCCAGGTGTAAACAATTCCGAGTAGAATGACTGTAACTTGCGATGCTGCAACCGGTAAACGGTCAGGTGTACTACGGCGGCCATCTTGCAGCCTAATGCGGCTAACCGCATGCTACCAGCACTTTGAAAAGCGCGAATGGTGCTTTCAATCAACGAAGACGTCTGGGAAAGCGTCGTGACGCAGTTTTCACCAAACGAGCGCGCGTGTTGAGCATCACCCTTTTCTTGATACGCCACTTTAACTTCCTGCAGTTTGAGGGCATACTTGAAAAATTTCGCACCTGAGCGCAAATAATATTTGCCTTGAGTGACCTGCCCTCCATTGCCACGTTCGCTCGATCCACGGCGATTTCCCTCGTGCTTTAGTTTTCGTGCCTCATCCATCAGTTTAGCCAATTCAACTCGCAGCTTTTGTGCATCGCTTCCGGGTGAAAATGTGATCGCGAAATGTCCAACGGAAGGGGCTTTAAGCAAAGGCTCCTTCTTTACCTCTTCTACAGATTGCTTCACCTCTTCTAGTGGCTGCTTTACATCTTTTGCTTTCACATCTTCTATCTTCGCATCTTCTGCTTTTACATCCTTCTCCTCCTTTATATCCTTTTCCTCTTTCTCCTCCTTTACATCCTTTTTCATATCCTTCTCCTTCCCATCCTTTTCCTTTTTAACACATCTCTCCTGCTCCTCCTTCTCCTCCTTCTCCTCCTTTAATGTCTCACCACTCAGCTTCTTTTTGCATACTTCACACATTGCTGGTGCACTTGGTGCAACTGGAGTTGGAGGTTGAGTCGGCGGTGTAAGGTGATTGGAAGACCCATTTGACAAAAAGATAGTCGACTTGCTTGTGTAAGAACTATTTGAGTCCAATTCAAACGTCTTGCTTTTCCTGTTGGATTTGATGGGCTGGCTGGCATTACTGATCTTGCTTGACCTGCTTGACTTGCTCGATTTACTCGATTTGCTGGACTTGTTGGACTTGCTAGACTTAATTACTTTACTGGAAGAAGCATCACCGAGCTGATTACCGCCCGACTCCACAGAAGGAGGTTCCTTCCATGTCACACGTTCTACTTTTCCTGCGGCAAGCCTCCGTCGAAACTCATCGTGCTGCGGCAATGACTCATCTTCAAATGCGTCTACTAGTTTGTCACTATTACTTGCGTTTCGAACACTAAGAAAACAGTCTCGTACGTATGTGGACATTTGTTTGTAGTACTCCGAGTCTGGGCGATGTCGTTTCCGCGCGCGAATCGCTTTTATCGGGTAACTTACGACATCCTTGCTCGAGCTTTTCGTGTCATTATTCACAGACAAAGATTCCATGCGTGTATAAGACGTCGCAACGGTTGCTTCATCCTCAGTCTCGATCGTATTTCCTCCTCGGTCGTGATCTTCATCGTCACTAACCGCAACTGATAACAAACTCTCATCATCTGAGTCGTCAACATCGGACGCAGAAAAACCGCCCTCAGCCGGCAATACTTTACCCCGCGAAATGGCAGTCGGAAATCGCAGCTGTTTTCCTCTTCCCACACTAGACGGCATTACCTCCACTGCCATGGGCTGCGACGTGACATCATGACTAACGTTCAACTCATCATCATTATCATCTCCCTGCTCGTCTTCTGACGACAGTGGTGTAGACGATTCCACATCAGAAGAGGTTGCCGAGTCGCCTGAATCAGACTCGGCATCTACTCTTCCACCAGTCCGGCCATGAAGTGCTGCCTCTTTGCTAGAAATAGCACGAATCGGTGCGTTTTTCTTTGACGACACAAATTTTCGCTTGGCCATCTGCAGTAACTAGAGCAAAAAACACACGAAGATCAGAGCAACAGGTTCCATCACAGTTTAGTATCATATCCATCCACATCAGACTCTTCCATATACTAGGACGTACCTTATTCCTAGCTAATATAAATCGGGTCAAAGACGGCTATTTCTCGCGGCCCTTGATAACAGCTGTAAATTATACGTCTCGAGTGTCTTCACTCAAGATCTTTTTGTATCAAATCACACTTTAAATGTATGGAGAAAGGCGGCAAGAGGAGACGAGAGCGGAGGGGAACGGGCTGAAGAGGGACGAAAGTCACCTACTGTCGCAAATCTAAGAGGTAATTTCGTCCATATTTTAGTCCAAATACAGTATCAAGTAGCAAACTATAGGATAGAAAAATGAAATAAACACGTACGCGAACTGACTAATGACTTCCAGCAGCCTCTGCAGTTGCCTGCGTAAAGCCTCGTTCTCTCAACAGTTCTTGCACTGCGCGATGCTCGCAAATCCCTGAACTGAGAGTGAGAGCAAAAACTTGGGTTATGGTGTGGTACCCAAGAGGTGATGTGGTACACGTAATACAGAGTGTAAGCAAGACAAATATTATGTTATACAGGTACAACAAATGACAGAGCCTGTGCAAAGTGCATAAACAAGTCTTTGAAAATGTTATGGTGTCTGTATGTAACTAGGAAGGAGTATAATACTGTAGATTAGATAGTCATATATGTATGCATTCATCAAGTATCGTATAACAACAAAAAGGTGTCACACTAAGGCTTAGTAGAGTATAAATCTTGTGAGATTTAGATATTCGCACGATTCCCTACACCTATAGTTTTGCTCTGTAGCCATCTTAGCAATTTATTTATAACAAGATGGAGTCATAGAGCTGACCATCACTCTGTCGTCGCGGCCTTGAACATTTAACCGTTTCGCTTTAATTTGACAAAAAAATGCGCTTTGGTAGTAAATGTTGGTAACATTTGTGACACATGAATAAGAAATAGAACGCAGTTGACTCCATCATTCACATACATTCTCAACACGTTAAGAAACATCATTGACACCATGAACGTCTCTTCGCATCTTCATCATGTTTCTGTAGAGTCCACGCGGCAAGACAAGGAACAATCACACCCACAACTGCCCTGAGTGCAACACACTCGGGCACCCATTTTTTTCGAGAGCAGATTACATTTTCTCTCGCAACAAAGACCACAGCGTAGGTACGAAGGTGTCACGAAGTCACGATGTAGTCGATTGCAGCGGCGTGAAATCCAGTGAATGCGCGCATCATTAATGGGCAACAGGACTGTCTTTGTGCGATAGAAAACAGGAGAGAGCGCTAGTACAACATGTAGCAGCTTTACGAGCAGACTTGGCCTTCGTGTGCATGTTCAAGAGATCTTGGAGGCGTCTTGTACTGCTGGTGAAAGAAGTGCTGGACAGTCCAAAAGGACGCAAAGTTGCTGATGACGTGGATGCAATCTAACTACGTTTTCAATTCAATAGATGGCGTCTTTTTACAAAGGTACCTTCTCAGGATTTCTAATATTCCTCAGCTACGTACTGCACCACACTTGGTGTATACCCGACGCTAACAATTTAACAGTGTTACATTAAGAAGACTTGAGCCTCCTCTACAATCTCATGATAAGTAGCCTCCTCATTTCACTTGACAGTCTCGCTCGTGTGGCGATCAATGCACAGATACAAGTGCTGGCTGCGGAAACGAGGTTGTGCGTTGTTCAGACGTGAAGTTGACATGCTTTTAAGATCTGAGGAATGGTTTGTCTTGCTTTTGGTACTGCCAGCTGCTGACGCAAGAACAGGCTCCAGTATTGCTTGTGCTATGTACCAAATAAACCACTACTAGACGCCATCGGGGGGGGAGGGGGTGTTAGCTAAGAGGTATCAGGATGAAGCAATTGGCTTTGCTTTTATAAAATTTAGTTAATAAGAAGATTACGATAGAAAGTTAAAAGACACGTCTGTCAGTTGTGCGACATTGCGTGTTACAGGTTACATACAACACCGATTTTGTTTTTTTCTCGGCTGTTTAAATGAATATTTACTTCTGTTCAGTACGTTTTTTGTCTAAATACGACACGAAATAAGATTCAATTGCGTCGTCTAGAATAAAAAAAGGCATGAAATTATCAAGTGTTAAAGTAGTTTATGGTATTTGGACGGTATGAAAAAAACTGGCCCAGAAAATAGACTTGTATGAACGTTCTTCATCACCATGAAAGCGCTTCGATCGAATATTTGAGATTATATCGGTTTTTGCAAAAAGCCAAACCTGCCGGACTTTTCTCGGATAAATTGCAATTGTTTGCGACATGCTAATTCCAATTTGTCTCTTCTCATTCTTCGCGATGCAGTTCAAAGACGCGACCACTTAAAATCAATGTCTCGTTTTACAGCTCGTATAGAAATGGTACATAAGAATGATAGTTAGAAATATGGACGGAGCATGACGATAATAAGGTAGCGACTGAGCGTTTAAAGCACTTTATTGAACGCACAGCTGTTTTCTTTTGGCTACACTTTCTTGCAGCACGGTTAATCAATCAGCTTCTCTAGTCGATTGAGTTGTATCCTTGAATTCTGTGCAACACGAAGTCGGCACTGGACATTACTTGATCGTCACAGGAACGTCCACTAACACAATTCTACAATCTGGTAAGGAAATGGCCCGTAGGCGAGTCATTTAAATTTGATGACATGTGTCTTCCAATAATGGCGTCTGTCTTTTCAGTCCGCTCTCGAAACATCACGTTTGTTGGCTCAGGCCATTTCCATCGCCATTCTTTGGTCTCCTGTACAGCGGTGGCGTCGTATACCATGAATGTACACTGCTTTTGGACAAATATCTCTAGAGGTTGGTCCCAAACATCTGTCGTGATCTTTTGTGAGAGTGATGACGTATCAGGAAGTTGATATGACAACAAACAACTTCTATAGAGCCTTTGCATGGTCGTTTCGAGTCCAGCTTGAGCATTTAGTAGCACTGGAGCAAGCTCGGAAAATGAAACACTACCAAGCTTCTTCTTGGAGTTCAGGTGTCTTCAGCTCTTGCCACATTGCAATGATATTCTTATGCTTGGTTTGCTAGCTACGTCGTTGCAAATATGTCAAGAGATCTGAAAGCTTGCTAGAGAGAAAGCTCCAACTGCTGCATTTACACTTTAACCCTCAGATCATATCAGCGCTTGATTCTACACGACGCTGTCGCGATACGCTTTCACGATCTCTCTTGATACATCTAACCTGATGAAATCATGGACGGTCGTGTAAAGATTAAGATGTCTTCCATGCTGCTTTGTGCACCACACCATACACATATACAACCTCACGATCAAATGAAGCTTGTAAGTATGCTAGCAGGAATGCTGGCTGTCGCGACACTCATGTGTTCGGGCAACTTGTGTATCAGCGCATCTAAGCAAGATGGTGCTATCCTGTACAGCAGTACGACCGTTACATTACTCATTGAAGTCCTCAAGCTGGTGATTGTACTCAGTGCGATCGTCTTGACGGAGACACCGCCACCTGCCCACTTTGTGCCGCTCGAGGTCTTTTACTACGCCATTCCTTCATTCCTTTACACTATTGACAATAATCTCAACTACATCATCTTGCGCTTCATGGATGCTGCCACTCTCTCTGTGCTTTGGAATCTCAAGATTGTAGTCACAGCCATTCTCTTCCGCTTTGTGCTCAAGCATCCACTGTCTGAGCTGCGAAAAATCGCCATTGTGTTGCTTGTGGTAGGTGTGCTCACAAGCGAGTCGAGTCATCTGCGGGAGACGAAACACACAATGGCTACAGAGAATAGCAGTGATAATGGCAGCGTGAACGGGATGCAGTCCATGGAAGACATTGTTGCAGCTAAAAGTGCCCAGGACTTACTTACTGGTGTGTTACTAGTGTTGATGGGTATCACCTTTTCATCATGTGCTAGTGTCTTTACAGAGTGGGCTTTCAAACGAAAGTCAAACTGTTCGTTTCTATGGCAAAATATGCAGATGTACATCTTTGGCATCATCTTTAATACTGCTGGAGTTTTACTAGTGGAAGGTGATGAAATTTACTCCAAGGGCTTTTTCCATGACTACAACAACTGGACAATAGCCGTAGTGGCTGTGAACAGTATTGGCGGCATTGGAATGGGCTTTATTCTCAAGTACATGGATAATATTGCTTGTGTTTATTCTCATTCCATGGCAATGATGCTCACGATGCTCTTTTCAATGCTCTTCTTCTCTTTCTCACCGTCACTTGAATTTGGCTGTGGACTCACGGTGCTCATTATCTCAATGTATATCTACCACCATCCACTGGCCAATGCTGATACGATTCCATCAACGAAGGGTGTAACCGAGTCATGTGATTCAGCCTCCGACTCGTGTTCGACGGAGTTAGGCAGGCCTACGAAACACAATGAGAAGAAGCGTGTCACGTTTGATCTGCGTCAAAATGATGACTTTGACGATTCAGCTACATCCTCCATCACGATCACTTCTAGTGGCTCGTTATCATCCAAGACACCAAAAATACCAATGCGTGGACTTCAGCTCAAGAAGACACAGTACTCGATCCTTCCAGGCGAGTCAGAGAACTTGCCAAGCACTCGAGCCAATGTAAAAACAATGGACTTGTCACTTCATACCAGTAACGAAACGCACACATGATCTTGACGCTATTGGGGCCAGACAGATACAAGCTACAACCAGACATACATAGTAGACACAAAACCTCAACAATGTAGCTATTTGTAGAAATGGGTACATCTAATGTTACTTTCGTACGACATGTGGCTAGTAAATTGACCTTCATTCTCTCTTCTACGGGCAAGCTCAAAGCTACTAAGAAGGCATCTATTCATCAAGACCTTTTTTTTTGTTGTCTCTTCGCCTTCATTCCTTCACTCCCTTTCCTTCTCTTCTATTAATATCCTACTCTATCTCTATCTCTTCTTCTAATTAGTACAATGATCTCACGTTTACGACTTGGTGGTGGTTCTGGAGGTAATAACAATAATGGTGCAGCTAGTGCAAGTTCCAGTCTCTTTGGTGCTGCTGCATCCGCCATGAGCAGTATTAGTGGTGGTGGAAGTATTTTACCAGGAAATAGCAGTGTAGAGAATGCAGCAGCTACAGCAGCTGCTAATCATACGGCTAATTCCAATACAAGTGGCACTTCAGGAGCTCCAGGTAATAGCTTTTTTTTCTATTATTATGAACTCGGACAATCTACTCTCTCTCTCCTTCCTAGGATGGCAAAAACTACTATAGAGCCTGAGATTCTGAGAGTAGTATCAATTGTTGTATCGTGTGTCCATGACAAACACACATTAGTATTTGACCCATGAAGGCAAAGGAGAAACCAAGTGTAGAAGCGTTTATCTTCTAGAGATACCACTTTGGAAACCTTAGTTGTCTTGGGTCCTTGTGGCTTTGTTTGTCTAACTCTCTCTCTCTCTTCTTTTGACTCTTCTTTATATTTGTAATGTAGGCGTGGAAGTACCAAATACTGGAAAAGCCGCAGGGGGAAGCTTCTTTGGCGTCTCTCGTATGGTCGCACTCGTAAACCAGGCCAATCGAAGTATACAGACGTCATTGCAGAGCACTGCAGTAGTTCCTGGGGGCAAAGTAGGTTTGCAATCGAGAGGATTGGGATCGCACGATGTTGACCGTGATGGTCAAGTCATAGTAGAGATCTTTGAGAATGAACGTCTTGAAGGGAAGCTGCAGTCTATGGATCCCAAAAACTTTAGTGACCGCCATGCCGCACCTGGTGGTGGACAAGACGAAAAGCCAGAAGGAGATCTTCCTGTTGGTCATGAATGGGTCACAGACTGGGAAATTGATCAGAATTATACAGCGGTGGACCGCGATGGATGGACATATGCTGCTGATTTTGTCGAGATTGTGCGTCTGCTTGGTGACGATCTAAGTCACGCCTCGCGTCACCCCACTGATGCTGTGCGTCGTCGTCGATGGATCCGCTACCGGCAGCCTGTGGACGAAAACGCGCCACAGTCTCCTACAGATGTTAGTGGAACAAAGTCGTTAGCTTTATCGGGCAACTCAAATAACTGGGCCGATTCGACCAGCGGACATGGCAATGACTATATGTTGGATGATAGCGATGATCCATTCATGCGCACTGCTCAAAAAACACAGACGGGCTTTCGAGTGAATGTAAACTTTGCTCAGCGCGGAAAGAAAGACAACACGAAAGACTACCAGAGCATTAGTTTGACGGATGTTATGTGGCTAGTGAACGCACACGACGTGGCAAATGCACCCACTGAAGAATTGATGCGCGAGAAGACTGCCAACCTTGAGGAACAGATTAGGGAGGCTACTGTACGCGCGAAAACGCTGGAGAAAGACCTTCGTGCTCAGCACGATAAGCAGGCTAGAGAGCTTACAATACAGCAAAAGAAGTTTGATGCGCTCGTGGTACAGTACAAGAAGATTCGGGCGGAAAATGAAACCCTGCAAGCCACTGCATCGGAGCGTCGTGTCAAAGTAGAAGCTTTGCGCAAGGAAGCGGTACGTTTCCTGATTTCCTACTGACGAAGATGAACATTCCTTACATAGATTTGCAACGTTATGTTTTTTGTTGTGCAAACTTGACAGACTGAAAAAGATATGCTAGCGGTACGCATCTTGTACTTTGTTCACTCTGTAGCCAGCGTGTGAGCAACATTATTAATGCTGTGCATGCAACCTCTTTTTGTTGTGTAGAACGAAGAACAACGCGCACTTAACGCGGAAACAGCAGCGCAGAACCAAGCGCTTGAGGAAAAAGCCAAAGCTCTTGCGACTGCGCGTATGCGTTACAAGCGTGACAACAAACAGCTTGCCGCGGCAGTGGAGGATGCAAAGAAGCGTCTGGAGCAGCACAAGGCCCAGGCCAATGTGGATTCACAGGATCCTATTGCCAAGGATTTGAAAACTGAAATGGATAAGGTGCGACAGCTCCACGCTAAGTTGGAAGCTGTACGCCAGCACCGTCTCGTCGTTGAAGAGGAAAGCAAGGCACTATTCAACCAAGTGGTAGAAAAGAAGGCTGACCTGAAGTTTAAGTCCAAGATGAAGGTAAGCACTCGCTCTTTAGTGAAGTGATATTTGGTGTGTATACTGATTTGGCTTTTGTGGTCGCTGCAGATGGAGACGGCTTTGAGCGAGGTGGATGCAAAAATTAAGACATTGAAGGAGGAACAAGCTTTGCTGTCGAAAAGCCTAGCGCAAAAACCTGAGGGCGATGCTCTACGCAAGATAAATGCTCGAAGGAACGACATCAGAAGTGAACTTGGTGCATTGAAGGAGAGGCGGACTATGTTACTTGCGGAGAAGCGAAAGCAAGAGGGTGTAGAGCTGTAGAGGTTTGCTAAGGAGCGCTAAATCTTCCTATAGCGAGCTGTGTATTATGGTGCCCGCATTACGGACGTCTGAGGCCGATTACCGTTGTCTGTCATTTGGCATGGTACTTGTTAAACATAGTGTGATATTCTTTGATTTTTACCCCTCTGTAGTACGGACCCTCCAAACACATCCGGTCGCAACACGATGTGACCCGTACTATTCGAAGTTGTTTTCTGTTGTACCTATTCTGACGCTCGACGCTACAGCGCGTGCCAAGGTATCCGTCCAAATTGGGTCGGTCCATCACAATGTCCATCTCTCTACTCGAGAAATGTCGAGTGACGAGCAGAGAGTCTCGATGGCATCGTCTAGCATGTCGTCAAGCACGAATGCAATGTTAGAGCCGAAGCAGCTTACGTTAAGTACCTGCGTGTCCGTGCTGCAGCCCGACATGGCTGCCACCACACCAGTTTCATCAAACCCATACGCACGCCCACTAAGCTTAATCGCGCGCCACCGATCTGGCGATACGATCAGCGAGTCTTCCTCAAACGATGGCACACGGCGCTCGTCCATGATAAGGCTCACCTCTTCCGCTGTCTCGCAGCAGCACCAAAAAGACATTCCACCTGTCCCATCTTCTCCAGAGGCTGGTCCAGTGAACAGCAGGACAAGCTGCGTGAGTCCGTAAGCACTCGATCGAATAGCATCCTTCTGAAGCCTCACGAGAACGAGGGACTCCGGGTACACTGCGGCATATGAAATTGTATTGTGGTTAGTAAGTCGATATCTACGCGAAAGAAAAACGTAGCATAAACCTCTTACCTGTGAGGTACTGTCCATCACCGACACGAGGAGGCACCGCGTCGTTGCTACCTTTGGCAGTATCAGTAGGTGACGTCTGTCGGCGGTTGGATAGCGCGCTCTCTGCGTCCTTAGCCTGCGGCCGTCGTACAAAAACTCGTGAGTTACGCAAGCACGGCAACAAACAATTGCAAACCAGGTCTGCACCTCCTTCAAGCCGTGCAATCCTCGAGACAGCATAGACTGCAAGCACGAAATTGCAGCTTCCAGATCGCCCTCTTGAACAAATATGACGTCTGTGTCGTACGTGCTCATGTTGAGGATACTTATGCGATCGTCTGCAAGTAACTTGGACAGAAAACTCACAACACCTGGAAACTCTGCCACCATAGGTCCCAAGTGGATCTACACGATACAACAACGCACATACAATATACACTTAGCCATGCTTTCATGACATCAACAATCTTAGCTTTAGAGTACGTACCTGAATAGCTCGCCACAAGAGCGGTGCCACGGTAATGACGTCTCCCATGCCCTACAAAATGAACAAGATATCATTACGATGAACATGGACAAAGAATACATCTCAAAACATCCAAACTACGACATCATGACATGTCAAGTGTCGGTGGTTCTGTACCGCAAGCTTAAACATTTCAATGCCACTAGGGTCCATAAACACTGTAGCACCCTCACGGTCTAAACCAATCGAAAAGATCTCTGTCTGCATAGAGCGACATACGTGCTTCTCCTTCCGAATACAGCTGCCCTCATTTTCATCAAAGCTACAGCCACTATAAAGCAAAAGACTAACAAACGAATCGTACGCAGACAGACGTAGACAAATACAAGAGAGAGAGAGAGAGACGTAGACAAGATTATAACGTTAGTTTGTCTTGATTGATTCAACTCGTTCTTTTTGTCGCTAATTCAATGCGCACATTAACAACTCACGCACTTGAGCAGCGACCAGCTGCCATTGCGAACATGTTTAGCTGGTATAAACACGACACTTACATGACCTACAAAGAGCATGAATAAGTCATTAGATCCATCGATATAACCACTCCATGTCTTGGAATCCTTTCATACAGTTAAAAGGACGGAGATAAACGGACCTGGTAATAGCGTCGCGTGAAAATTAGACGTCGTTACGATATCCATACGAATTTGTTTCAAACTGGTTTTGAAAACGTTTTCGACCAATTCAAATGCGACAGTTGTTTTTGGGATACTAGTTTTAGTATACAGTGACTAAATGCTTGAGTAAGTGTGTGGGTGTGTGGGTGTCTTTTTTTTTTGACTGGTTTCGGTGGTTGTTGGAAGAAATGAGTGAAAAGCAGAAGTTGACAAACAAAACATTAGAAGCATTGGTAGAGAAAGCAGGGATTAAGAAATACGTATTAGAGGATCCAAACCAAGTCGTATGTGATGATATATGGACAAAAGAACGTGAGAGACTGGCACAGGAACATTTAAATCGAGATACATCGACAATATCCACCTTCTGGCAAGGTGTGGGTGGTTCGAACTCAATGTGGAATGGTACATTATATGCTCATGGTTCAAAGCAATGTGTGTTTTGTTTGTTTGTTTGTATCCTATGTGATATAGAAAAGTATGAGCAGGAGGCAGCAAAGAGCTGGGATAAATTTTATAAACGCAACTCGACCAACTTTTATAAGGACCGACATTACCTACATTTGGTCTTTGAAGAGCTTGGAAAAATACCCGAGAATGGTGACACCAAGACACTTTTAGAGGTTGGCAGTGGAGTTGGTAATGCAGCACTTCCTCTGCTAGAAATTAATCCAGGTCTTCATATTGTGGCCATTGATTTTGCCGATTCAGCTATTGAGCTATTGAAGGTCCGGATTCTCTTCTCGCTCTCTCCCTCTCTCATCTCGCTTTCGACCTATTCAGTAATTCATCAACTAGAGGCTATGTCTTATCTTTTTCGTTTACTTGTGGCATGTGTAAAGTAGAAACAATCATTGTACAACGAAGATCGTGTGACGGCCTCAGTGTGCGACATCACGAAGGACGCACTACCCGACGCAGCGTTTGCCAACGGTGGCGTTGACTTTGCGCTCTGTTTGTTCTGCTTATCAGCTCTGCATCCAGAAAAGATGAACGACGCAGTAAAGAAGGTTGTGGCTGCGATCAAACCTGGAGGGAAACTTTTCTTTCGGGACTATGGCCGATACGACCAGGCACAGCTGCGTTTTCGTCCCGGTTGCAAGCTGCAGGACAACTTTTACGTCCGTCAAGATAACACGAGGGCATACTACTTTACAACGGACGAGGTGAAGGATATTTTCAACGAGGCAGGTCTTGTTTCAGTGAAGAACGAATACGTCCGTCGCCAGTATGCCAACCGACAGCAGAATGTTGTTCGCTTCCGTGTCTGGGTGCACGCTATCTTTGAGAAACCTGTCACTGCTGTAACATAATCTCTCGATGCGATATCACACTACAATCGACAGGGTTTGTTATGAAGTAATACATATTTCATAGACGCATGTTTAGCAAATCTGACGCCTGTCTTCATCTACACTTAGGCGGCTAGGTGGTGTAGTAAGTCTACAAAGACACTGATGTTGATGTCGGTCACAAGAGTCACGTTGGCTTTCTCCAATGGACAAAACGCTGACTCCGCGCTTCTCATCTGGAGCCAAGTGGATGTGGCCCTTCAATGCAGACGCGGTTTTGATGTACTCCGCATGCAGAAGAATGGCGATAGTGTAAGCGCCACAAGGAGAGAAGCCTTCGTGTTCGAAAAAGGTCCGCGCAAGCTTCCAGATCTTGATAAACTCGCCATTCGAGTTGGCCTTCTCATGAAAAATTTTGTCAAATGTGTTCCATGGAATCGAATTGTCCAAGCACGTCTCCATGGCATGACGTACAGCGTTCTGGCAGTACCGTGTTGGTAAACGAAGTCTGCAGCCTCGGGATCGCAGCCCACGTTAAACTCAATAGTATGGGTACCATCATTGCGCGAAAGTCCACTCATAACCACGAGCTGCTTCACGCTTAACATGAAGTTTGGGTCCAGTAGAATTGCCAGTGCAATGTTCGTAAGTGGTGCGATCACCAATTCGCCACTGTATTTGTGTGCCAGATCGACGAGCGCGTGCGCAGCTTCATTGCGCCTTGCAGTCATCAGCGAAGGCTCGACATTACCAGATTCACCACCAAGGCCATCCAGGCCATGGCCCTACAAAAAAGTAATGCACGATAGATAAGATGGAATGTAACTACGCAAATAGTTTCATTTACCTTCCACTGAACACTGGAATATTAGAACGTCCTGTGGCCTTGAGAATGCTGTGAAATACATTGAAAATGTGGGGTTAACCGTCACCAAACTATGTCAAGAACTCTCTCTACGTACTGCTCAACGTTATGAATCGCTTGATGCAAGTCGACATTCCCAAAGACAGTGGTAATACCCACGACTTGATCGTCAGAAAAGGCACGAAGGACCATAAGGATGGCTACTGCATCGTCGACACCGGCATCAGTATCGATTACGAGACGCATTGTACTTGAATCTATCTGCACCTAATGACTCTTCTAGTAGTAAACTTTATTAATAAATCCACTCCTTCTTCAGAGATTAGTACTATATACACTGAGATTCTGTAATTATGAAGTCATGATCATGCACAAGATCTATGACATTCCATTCAGTCAAGATCACCACCATATACGCGCCTGATGTAAGGTATTCGATGGGTGGTGTGATCGTACCTCTTGGTCCGGTTGGACATTGTGACGTTAAACCGTGGTGATAAACAATTTTCACCTGTTCAAAGCAAAGGTACTGCACAAGCCATTGAAGTTATCGACTCTGTTTCCACGTTCTGCAGTCCCTGAAAGCATCAATATGTATATCATCCCCTTTATGATCCCCGACGCAACTCGCGTTCAAAACTCGTAACAAAAGGGCAGCTCTAACACCGTTCTTACGCTCTTGATCCGAAAGGAACGAGACAGCTGCCATATCTTCGGTCGCATCCAGCACATAAAGCGTGAGCTTTTAGTTCCCGTAACCAATTGCCTTGTTTTCAACACCTTCACGTAAACTAATTCAATGATGGTGATCCAACATGTCCAAAGAAATTGTTTTCATGTTTATAGTTGCAGCCTTGTGTGAGTAGTACTTGAATCAATCTATTAGCCCACGCATTTGATTTTAGCGGTAGGTTTTCCTTCCATAACATACTGAGTTGCAGCCATTAAATAGTCAACCATGCGGAAACGTAAGACTAAGCGGAAATGATCCCACCAATAGCCCAGCAATGCCCACGTTTTACCGTATCCTGCTTCAGCAGAAGCGAAGTGAAAGGCAGAATGCCCGCTCACGGCATAGCTTCCCATGATCGAAAATCGTTCCCTGTTTTTATAGCAAGTCAAATTTGGTCAGTAGGGATGATTATAGTCAGCACAACACTACAAACTTCACACCTCGTTGTTCCTCCTAAGTCTTTGTTTAGAGCCCGAATCATATTGTTTGTTCGGAAGATAAATAGCATATCCCTCGGAAGGTGCTCTAAGAAGTCAGTGACCTGCGTACCATGATGATGCAAGTTAAACCTCTCCCACACAAACATCTGCAAACATCGAAAACATTCGCCTACATACATTCGAAAAACGCACACTTTTGAAATCATCATAAAGTCGATTGCGCTCGGGCTCACTCATTGCTGCGTCCAGGCGTCCCTTGTGACGCATCATTCGGTACGTAAACAGTAACGGTAAGTACTTTGCAAGTTTTCCGACGTTCAGCTTCTTGCCGCAGTCGTCCAAAAGAGCATTATCGCGCATTAGCATTGCTCTCCATAAGTCACAATATGTTTTGCGGAATTCAGTGTCCAGCTCGCGGTATAGTCCGTGGTCAAGTAAGACGAGCTGTTCTTTACGCTTGGCTTGAGGATCAGGATTGCGACGTACAAAAATGTTGCCTGCATGTGGATCACAATGGACAAATCCATGGCAAAAGACCATTTCACTGAACACTTCACACAGCGCACGTGCAGTTTCAGGTGGATCAAGGCCAAGTTTCCGGATTGCATCGACTTCCGAAATCTTTGGTGCACTGATAAATTCCATTGACATCATTCTCTTCGTGCTTAGCTCGTCGTATACGATTGGCACATGAACGCCGGTATTGTGTTTGAAGCAAGCTGCAATGCGCCGGCTGTTGTCCTTTTCGTTTTCAAAGTCCAGCTACAAAACACTCAAACCGCGTGATGCCTTGACATGCTACCACGAACAATGCGATCTGCTAAGACAAACGTACCTCCGATAAGAGAGCTTCCTTAAATTCCGGAAAGAGCCACTGGATTTGAATGTCAGGAAAATAATACTCTGTCAACTGGAAGGCCCACTTGATTACTTGGATATCCGCTTTCATTTGTGACTCCAAATGTTGGTACTGAACTTTCACAGCCAGTTTACGTCCTTGGTGATCCAACGCATGGTGCACCTGAGCTAGCGATGCAGAAGCAATTGGAGTCTCGTTCAACTCCTTGAAGCTCTGTTGCCAAGGCCGTCCCATCTCTGCTTCGATAGTCTGTGTGATCTCTTCAAATGACACTGGTTTGGCTTGGTCCTGTAGCTGAGCTAAAGTCTCCGTATATTCCTTGGGCAGTCCATGGTTGAACGTGGCTAATTGCTGGCCAAATTTTGTGTAAATTCCTCCGTTCTGGAAGCACAAGTGAAGGAGTCGTTGGGCAATGCGTTGATTGAGATCATGCAGCTTGGAACGGTAGTCGTAATCATTTCTTTCAGTGCCTTTGAAATGAATCTGGTAGTCCCAAACAACTTGACTTCCTGTTACAAAAACGCGCAGCGAACGGGACAAGATTTTCCTGTTTCGTGAAGACGCAATTTACCGGTAAGTTGATAAGGAATTGCAACGTATGAGACGTAGCAGTTTTTACTTACGCATTAGCTTCGTCAGCCACGTAGATACCCCCCAGTAACCAGCGAGAGCGCGGCAAAAATCCGCCTTGGAAGTACCGGTACGGAGAGTAAACGAGATACCATACTCTAATTAAAATATGAACGGTACTATTGGAAAATGAATGATTACTGAACGATGGTGTAAGTAACAAAGAAGGACATCAAACGAAAAGTCGCGACACGTGTACCGGTACTCCATAGAAGCACGACGATACCGGTATGCAACGTCAACAGATACAACGAACAAAACGAACAACTGGTTCAATAGGCATTAGTATGATTACTGCCACAAAACTCTTTCATTGAACATACATCACAAACTCAGGATTGTCCCGTCTCAGACACAACTTTGCCCTTGAGCTTCGAAACAGCTCACTGCAAAGCTGTCGCTTCTTCGCTTTTCCAGCTCAAAGGCTTCCTCCGACACGGCATTGACCAAAAATCATCCTACGTGCAGTCGTCTCGGCCGACCAGAAATTTGCCGTCACTTGATCTTTCGCAGCCACACTCGCCCGTGTTTGAATCTCTGATGCAACCGGTTCCAACACCACTGTCCTTACCGTTGTTACTGTTATACACACGCATGTTAGAAACACGATTACGTTGCAAGAGATTTTTGAAATGACTTACTCCCAGTAGAACGTCCAGCAACTGTCATTTTTGACCAGTTGAGTCAAACTTGGCGCATCGCACGTGTAAGCAAGGCAGGTGCCGTAAGGAGCGCCATGGCTAGTGTTGTACCGATCGTCCCTCACAAATACTGCGAAGGTCTGCTTCTCGTGGGTGCGGGTGTTGTACGCACACTCAGCGGCCTGAATAGCCTGAGAAACTTTCGTCGGCGCGCACCCGTACGATTCCGGGCACATGCCTTGGGTGTTGGAGTGGGCTGGGTCAAGTGTTGCAGACACGAGGGCAGAGCTTGCGAGAAACGTCATGGCGAGCGTGAAGCGCATATTGCTGGTCTGGCTTGGAGAAGGTACTTCCGTTGCTTGTGGAATTTTGCAAAGTGAGATCATGATTCTTACCCCGAGCGCGGCCTACCACGATAACAGATGTATGCATGCATTTGATTGCCAGACAACCACCTGAATGACCCTATGCGTATTGTTGTGGATTTAGACAATTTCGTCTATAGAGTGTTACGAAGACTATTCCGGCGTTCCGTATGAGCTACAAAGACGTATTGCTTGTAGGGATCGGCGTATAGATCGGCCGGAAATAAAGTGTGGGGTTTTAAGATATCGGTCAAATTCTTTCATAGTTATTTAGACGAACAACCCGAATCCAAGAAGTGTAAAACATCCATTGCTTTACCCAAGACACCTTATTTGCGCGCCTTGCTACGACGAGGCTATGCATGGCACTAGTCATTACGACTAGTCAATACGCGTAAAGTATGTAATAATCTTGCACAGACGACCGTTAGCGTCAAACTTGACATGAACGACATTCCAATTGCCTTTACTAAATAAATACTCGAGAACATTGGCACAGAACCGGCCGATCTCGATAACGAATGTTGAAGCACAATACCACTAGCAATGCGTCTTTGTAGCTCATACGGAACGCCGAACGGTGATGCAAAGTGAGGAGCATTCTATCCAGCTTGCAAATTGGAAAGAAATTTCCTCACTTCGTACTATCGTCCCTAACCATCTGTGGCGCACCAATACCACGTTGATCGCGAGTAGTCGCTCGCTTTGGCGTCACAGCAAGTTTAAGCTACCAAAATTGCTCGTGACCGGTCTATAACAACGTCAATGACTTGAATACCAATTGATTCCAAATTGTCTCGCCGTCGTCCCACAACAACAGACTCTTGCAATCCGAAGGCAGCTGCTGCAATTAGTCAGCGGCCAATCCGTTCGCTTACCAGGTGGGACCAACCGATTGCAACCATCTGCTTCTCCACCAGCACTATTTCCTTGCTGGGTGTAATAATCTCGTACAGACAACCGTTAGCGTCAAACTTGACATGAACGACATTCCAATTGCCCTTACTAAATAAATACTCGAGAACATTGGCACAGAACCGGCCGATCTCGATAACGAATGTTGAAGCACAATACCACTAGCAATGCGTCTTTGTAGCTCATACGGAACGCCGGAAAAGGCGGTGATGCAAAGTGAGGAGCATTCTATCCAGCTTGCAAATTGGAAAGAAATTTCCTCACTTCGTACTATCGTCCCTAACCATCTGTGGCGCCACCAATACCACGTTGATCGCGAGTAGTCGCTCGCTTTGGCGTCACAGCAAGTTTAAGGACCAAAATTGCTCGTGACCGGTCTATAACAACGTCAATGACTTGAATACCAATTGATTCCAAATTGTCTCGCCGTCGTCCCACAACAACACACCCTGCAATCCCAAGGCAGCTGCTGCAATTAGTCAGCGGCCAATCCGCTTCGCTTACCAGGTGGGACCAACCGATTGCATCCATCTGCTTCTCCACCAGCCTATTAAAAAACAAAAAAAAATTAAAACAAGAAGGGTGGTGGGGGTACCGGTGTACAAAAGGGATTTTCAAGATGTAAGAGCTTTCTTCCTTGCGGTAATAATCTCGTACAGACAACCGTTAGCGTCAAACTTGACATGAACGACATTCCAGTTGCCCTTACTAAATAAATTCACGAGAACATTGGTACAGAACAGGCTGAGCCAGATAAAGAATGTTGAAGCACAATATCAGAAGCATGTGTAACCGGGTTGAACAAGGTTTTATACACACCTGCCACGCCAATGTGGTGTGGCTGTACTTTGGGTACAAAAGTAGGTGATGTGACAGTACCTAAGGTACAAAAGGTCGCATCGTGGCAGAGCCACGTGTTCACTATACTTAGTATAAGTATAGTGACTATGCATGCTTGCATATTAATAGGCAACAGAGCTAGTAAATAGTGACTAGCACTTTATAGGTGCTTCTATATTTAGTGCTAGAATATTAACATAGTATAAATAAGTTTCAAATCTGCTCTGAAAAGCTTAAGTGCTTGGCCGTTTTATTTCTTCTAAAGAAATTGTATCTTTGATACTAAGTCTCTTGGAGACCCGCTTGTAACAACCGATAGGCACAAGCTTACGAGCTAGCCTTGGGAGGGTTAGGAACCCTAAGACGTATAAGCTCTTAGAGCTTGTCTTCCCCTGCACGTAGTTCATAAGTAGCTTGGACAGAGTAGATTGGCTACATTTGGTAGCACTTGTAGTCAATCCCCTTTTGCGACACTTCTCTGTGCGAGAATGGACATCGATGAGATGTCAGCGGTTGGCCTAGCGCGAGAAGTGGCCCGCAAACCAAAACCCATACAAATGGAAGTCGATAAGTTCGACGGCAAAGAAGGTGACAACCTTATGCTTTGGTTCCGACCAGTTAGTCGGCTATTTTTATAGCCGACATCATCTATGAACGGTACCGTGTTGGCTTTGCCACAAATAATCTGGGTAGATTAGCCAAGCAATGGGCGTTCAATTGCGGTGCATCACTGCAAGATGCATTCCCAACATGGGCCGATCTGAAAGTTCAGATGACCCGGCAGTATGCACCGCCGAACCAGGAGCACCGTAATCGGTGGATATTCTTGGCGTGTCGCCAAGGCAAGTGTAAGCGTGCGGCATATGTACAAGA
>CAKKTJ010000293.1:40000-77694 GCA_920618645.1 Peronospora belbahrii | reverse complement strand
CTTGAGCGTTCTATTCCTTTTAAGGAATTAAGTATCTTTGATACTAGTCTCTCTGAGACTCGGTTAATACCGATAGGCACAAGCTTATGAGCTAGCCTAGGAGGGTTAAACACCCTAAGACGTAGAAGCTCTCTGAGCTTGTCTTCCTCTGCACATAGTTCATACGTACAGTAGTTTGACTACTTCTTCTGCACATAGTGCATAAGTAGCATAGCTACAGTAGCTCGGCTACATGTACCATTGAAGAGGTGACATTGCAGTGGTGATTATGATAGCCCCAAGATCTTCTTTTCGCGCTGTGTAATTGCAAGTTGACTATCTACCTTTGTGCTGCAAGCATCACTCACATCTTTAACGTTAGACGACTATCACGCAGCCTTATCTGTATCCTGTACATGCAACTCCACTTACATTTGACCAGCTTGAGGCGTTTCCTTACCATTTGGTTCTTTGTTTTAGATTTTTTCTGTCTAAATACTGTAAAGCTACGCTGAACATCAATTCACACCAATGTCTGTTTGTCCCCACGCGATTTCGTTTGCTTGCTCAACTCGCGACTATACACCTTTTCTAGTAGGTGCGCTTACGATTCCAATTGTAGTGTACACAAAGCATTCCGTAAGCAGCAATGCATTGCACATTGAATGGTGCTTCGAACAAGTTGCTTGTCCACTATACCTAGAGCTGTACCCTGTTGTATGACCCATAATTGCCATGTTACTATACCATAGCTTGTTGCAAAAGCATTTGATCAGTTCCTATGCATCTTATGTCACCGATGGGCATGGCATACTACCTCAAGGCCATTGATCTTTTCATTGTACTTAGTCTCCTACATTGATCGACAAACTACAAGATAACACCAGTCAATTAGCACTGCATATCCACATACTGTACAAACATCATTCCATACTTCCTCCTCTTTTGAAGCAACAATCTGCAATTTTGACATCTTAACCTTTTTGGTCAATACAATCATGTACATCTGTGCCACCTTTGAATTGTATCTCACCTTAATCTGCACACTATAAACAAATAAAGCAAGATTAGTCTCAAAAAACAAAGAAACAAAATGCAATCGTCTTTAAATTCCAATCGAACACTTGTTAGCTCCGCTGCGCCATATTGCTTAATGTATATACGCCCCCCCACTTTACCACCCTTGTGCAAATCTTGAAGCTGGTCTTTCGGTCCATTCATCCATGTCAATGGAGTGCACGAACGACAGATGAACGCCTAGTCGACGATGAGAGTCCGAACAGTCTAACCAGATGAAGACGCCGTGAGTGACCGTAGCCCATGTTGGATAGCGCTTATTACAATCAAAGTATCCCTTGTTAACCACAAACGAGCGTATTTTTTCTGGAACAAGCATCTCGTATAGGCGTTGGCACAAACAAAGAGGTTTTCCAGTGGAGCTCATGATGGCAATGCTAGTCTATACTTCAGTCAATATGCAGCTAGACACATGACTCACTTAAATTCGACCGGAAATAACCGGATTATAAGAAAAGCCTAAGAAATAAAGAAACTAAAACCCCAGAAATAATAAACACGTCGAAAAGAGAGGAAGCTAATAGTATGTGTGGCGCGTGTCTACAGGGCAAGCTACTGCTTGTAATGCTGGCTATGGCCATGCTATTGAGCATTACGCAAGGTTTTTCACTACCAGGTGTTCAAATGACGACGTATACAAAGGGCGAGACATTGCCTATTTTTGTTAATAGTCTCAACTCAATTGAGACTTTATTGCCTATTGATTACTATAAGTTACCTTTTTGTCAGGTAAACGATTACTTGTTCTGATGTATAATTGGTTAAAAATATGAATCCTGGTTCAATTTCTAATGTTTTGTACCTATTTTGAAATGTAGCCAGCTAAAATTGAGTACAAATCGGAAAACTTGGGCGAGTATCTAACAGCCAATCGGATTCAAAATTCGCCCTACGAAATCAAATTTTTAGAAAATCAGGAATGTACCGTCGTGTGTCAACGTGAATATGAGGAGGAGGATATTCAGACATGGGAAGACAAGATTAAGGACTCATACAGGATCAATTGGATTTTAGATAATCTTCCAGTTACATCCGTGTCACTCGAGGGTGGCATGATTGTGGGTTTTCCATTGGGAAATTTTAATGCCGAGGTGGAAGTCGTGCCACAGCTTTATAATCACGCGAAGATTCTGATTGGTTATAATAATAATCCATTGGGCACGACAGATTCACCAGAAGATGAAGGACGTATTGTTGATTTCAAGGTCATTCCATACAGCTTTGAGTACGGAGCGAATGGGTATGATGAAAAAAACAATCGCATGGATTTGTGTGAGCATTCGAGTGGGCTTAAACGTCCACTCTATGTGCGTAAGAACAAGGATGGTAAATTGCCTGTGTTTTGGACTTATAGTGTCGAGTGGGTACTGGATAATGAACATGACTGGCGCACACGCTGGGATGTCTACTTTGACGCTGGTTCAGGTGGTGATGAAGTGCACTGGTTCTCCATCATCAATGCTCTTGTAATCGTGCTTTTTCTTAGTGGAATGGTGGGCGTGATTCTCATGCGCAGCCTTCATCGTGATATCAGCCGCTACAACCGCGTACCTACGGAAGAGGAGCGCGCTGAGGAACGTGAAGAATCTGGCTGGAAGCTTGTGCACGCTGATGTGTTTCGTCCACCGTCAAAGCATCCTATGCTTTTTTGCGTTATGGTGGGCACAGGCTGCCAACTGCTTGGCATGGCGCTTGTTACGCTCCTTTTTGCTGCTGTGGGCGTGTTGGCACCTTCGAACCGTGGTAAGCTGGTGATTGCGTTGCTGGTGTGTTTCGTATTGCTAGGTGTGCTAGCGGGTTTCACATCATCTCGCACTTACAAGATGTTTAAGGGCAAGCGCTGGCAGATGTGCACAGTGCTTACGGCTGTACTATTCCCGGGCATTATGTTCTCGCTCTTCTTCTTTCTGAACCTTTTCGTGTGGGGCGCTGGTTCGGACGCCGCTGTGCCATTCGGCTCTATCCTACTGGTCTTTTTCCTCTGGACCGGCATTTCCGTGCCACTTGTATTTGCAGGAGCTCATATTGGTTTTAGGTATGTGAATGCATTGTTAAAAATGTGTAAAATATGGTGTGGGATTGCTAGTTATGATGATCGGTTTATTATGCTGCTACAGAAAAGAACCTATTACGTTTCCTGTGGCAACAAGCAACATCCCTCGCCCTGTGCCTCCTCAGCCTTGGTATATGGCGCACATGATGGCGGCAGCCGTGGGCGGCGTGCTTCCATTTGGCGCGATTTTCGTGGAGCTTTTCTTTGTGCTGTCGTCGCTGTGGACAGACAAGTACTACTACGTGTTTGGCTTTCTGTTGCTGGCATTCCTTATCCTTATCAACACGTGCGCCGAGATCACGATCGTGTTTACCTACTTCCAGCTATGCGCCGAAGATTACAATTGGTACGTTTGCAATTGTTTACAAGTAGTGCCGCTTCCATCTGTGCAGTATGTACAGGTAGTTACTAACGCATTTGTGATACATAGGTGGTGGCGGTCGTTCTTCGTATCAAGTGCTTGTGGTGGCTACGTATTCCTCTACTCGACGTATTACTTCTGGACACGTTTGGACGTGGCAAACTTCATTGGCGCCATGCTCTACTTTGGTTACATGGCTGTTATTTCTGGTGCGCTGGCCTTGCTGACAGGAGCTGTTGGTGTTGGTGCTTCATTGTGGTTCACACGTAAGATTTACGCCTCTATTAAGGTTGATTAGAACAAGCACAAAGAGGTTGTGTTTACTCCAGTATCCGAACAAGTTGCTTGCCTTTTCGTACTTGTCATGTGACCAGTTAGGCTTGTGGGCTATTCATTACGTGACTAATAAATAATACACTTGGTCTTTAATAGTGGTAGTAGGGCGATGATTTATGTCGTGTGGCTGGCTGATGTGGGTGTTACGTTGTGGTTGTATCGTCATACCGTCGAAACCTCAGTCGTCTAGTGAAGTAACTTTAATGGTACTAGCAGTGGTAAACTATATTTGGTGGTGCTAATGACTCATTTTTGTACTGATTTGAGCCAAAATATGGGGAGCTAGTTAACAAAATGTATGATTTGTATCCAAGTCTCGACATGTGTTTTCCTAAATTTCCATTATAATTTGCATAAAAAACCTTATATTTGATAATCCATACTACCTGATTATAGTGACATAAACACAACCACCACCAAAGTCATACTATCCTATTTTCTGTCTCATCTATAGGCTCCTTAAACCAAGGTTATTATTCCAGTCCCAAGGTTTTATATATTTTTATCCCTGTCATTATGATTCAGACACCAATTAGCATCGAATAGATTACGTGACGTGTATCATTCGCTCTCCTCTCTCTCTCTCTCGCAGTTCGTCGAGATAGCTATCTATTATATACATTCAAGCATATACTAACTACTACCAATGGAAAATCGTCGTGGTGAAAGTCGGAAAGAACGTTTATTACGTGCGAAACGAAAGAAAAAAATAATAACCAATGAAAATACACTTGAGCATGGGTCAATGATTGCAACATATGAAGATATATTACAAATGTCGGACTTATCCGAAGACTCCCTTTTAACCAATCTTCGTCAACGCTATGAACATCAATTAATTTATACTTACGTTGGGTCAATTCTGATTGCAATTAATCCATATAAAAAACTGGATTTTATCTATACGGAAACAAAAATGACGGAATATTATGGCACTGCCATGGGTCTTTTACCTCCCCATGTCTTTGCATTAGCAGATCATGCGTATACGCAATTAATACAAGGTGGTGCATTAGATCCAGCAAATCAAAGTATTATTATCAGTGGAGAAAGTGGAGCTGGAAAGACAGAGACAACGAAAATTATCATGCAATATCTAGCACGTGCGACTAGTTCACCTAAAACAACCGAAACAATTCAAGGGGGGCCAGCAGTATCAGCAGCAGCAGCAGCATCTCCAGTATCAGTATCAGCAGCATCTGCAGCATCACCAATTGTATCGATGGTTGAAAAGACACATGGTGGAATCTCACAAGCTCTTGGCAAATTAGAAAAACGTGTGCTTGATAGTAATCCATTACTTGAATCCTTTGGGAATGCCAAGACATTACGCAATGATAATTCTAGTCGATTTGGAAAATTCATTGAAATTCAATTCAATCATCATGGAAAAATTGTTGGGGCACAGATTTTGAATTTCTTGTTGGAGAAAACACGCATTGTGTCACAGAGTTTGGGAGAACGTAATTATCATATTTTCTATCAGTTATTAGCTGGTGCGGATAATGCTTTGAGAGAACGATTGGAATTACAAACGCCACAGGATTATGAATATTTGAGAAAAAGTGAATGTTTTCATATCCATTCGTGTGATGATGCAAAGGAATTTGTCATTACGAAGAGATGTATGGAAACGATTGGGATTATGGAAGATCGACAAGAAATGGTGTTTGAATTACTTGCTGCAGTACTGCAGATTGGCAATTTACATTTTGCAATGGAGAATGATATGTGCGTCAGTGTTGAAGATGATTCCGTCCATGGCATGAAACTTGTCGCGTCGTTGCTGAAAGTGAGTGAAGACGCGCTGTCCAAAGCTCTACTGACTCGGCAACTTTATGTGGGAGGTAAGGTTATTGTCCAGCAGCAAAACTCGGAGCAAGTTCGAGACAAGCGGGATGCGCTTGCGAAAGGCATTTACTCGTCGCTGTTCTTGTGGCTTGTGTCCGAGCTGAACAGAACGATTTCGCGCAACCAGGACAAGTGGGGCTTCATTGGTGTGTTAGATATCTACGGATTTGAAAAATTCGAGTGGAACACGTTCGAGCAGCTGTGCATTAATTACGCTAATGAGAAGCTGCAACGACACTTTAACCAGCACATGCTAGAGGTTGAGCAGAACGACTATACCAAGGAGGGGATCGACTGGAAACACATTGACTTTGAAGACAACCAAGAGTGCTTAGATTTGATTGAAAGCAAAGTAAATGGCAAACCAGGTATTTTTATCTCGTTGGATGACAACTGGCGGCTTAAAGGGGAAGAAGCAAACAAAAAGTTTGTGTCAAATTTGCACAACTCTTTTGGCCGCACGTCTAGTGGACACTCGAGCTGTAAGAACAAGTTCTACGTGCACCCGAAGATGGATGCAGATTTGCACTTTGGTATCAAGCACTACGCCGGTGAAGTGATCTATGACGCAAGTGGTTTTAACGACAAAAACAATGAGACGTTGAATGACGACATGAAAGAGCTTATCCGGCAATCCAAGAGCGATTGGCTGCGTGGAATCTTTGATCTTAACATGCAGTCGATCGAGGCTATACCTGGTAACAAGACACAACAGCAGCACTCCATTTCTCGACGCCCAAGCGAGATGAAAGGAAAGGGCATGCCTAAACAGGGAAACAAATCACGGAATATTCGGGAAGTGTCTGTTAGCGCTCAGTTTCGGTACCAGTTGCAAGAGCTCATTAACAAGATTTCGCTGGCAAATCCACGATATGTGCGTTGCATTAAGCCGAACGAATTTAAGCGCCCAAATGAGCTTAATGACGCAGATTGTGCGCGCCAGCTGAAATACTCTGGCATGATGGAGGCGATTCAGATTCGCCAGCGCGGTTTTGCTCTTCGTGAAGATCACGATGTTTTCTTCTACGATTACCAGTCTCTTGCGCCTGATGCTGAGAACATCACGCAGCTAGTTGAGGAGATTTCATCCATGTTGGGTGCCGGAAAGGAAGAGTGGCAGCTGGGCAAAACAAAGGTATTTTTGAAGAGAACGATGGCCCTCAAGTTGCGAAAACTTGAAATGCTGCGGTGCAAATCTGCTGCCCGCACCATCCAGAAATGGGTTCGCAACATTGCGAGAGCGGAATCTGCTGTCAAAATTCAAACGAAAGCTCGTCAGTTCATCGCGAAGAAGCAGCTGCAGCGACTTCGTTGCAGTGCGTACCGTGTGGTGGGTCTTCTTCGGATGCGTGTAGCTATGAGCAAGTACCAGCGAATGCGCGCTGACTACCGTGTGCAAAACGAGAAGGCAGCAATTATACAGAAAATTGTCCGCGGGCATTTGGTCCGTAAGCGTGATTTGCTTCATCCGTTTGGCGATATGGGTCCCAAGGAGTTGGATGTAAAAATTGCAGAGATGGAAGAGGCCATTGAAGATGCTGCAGTCAGCAAACAGTTTGAATTGTGTGCAAACTTGCAACTAGAGCTTGAGAAGATTGTGGAGGCTCGAAAGAAGGTTCGTACCGTGAAGGAGATTGATGCAGAAATCAAGAAGTTAAACAAGGATATGGAGGCGGCTGCAATGTCAAAGCAGTTTGGTTTGTGTGCGGAACTACAAAAGCAACTTGAGGTGCTGCAAGAAGCTCGGAAGCACGTGAGGGAAGACCTAAATGAACTAGAACCGGAGGAACTTGATGAGCGTATCCGTGCAATGGAAACTGTTATTGCTGAGGCAATGGCTGCACGAGACTTTGGCAAGTGCAGCGACCTGCAAATTAGCTTGGACGCCTTGGTGTCTGCTCGGAAGAAAAAGCAAACTTCAGAGGAATTGGATGCTGAAATAGAGAAGCTGAACCAGGAGCTTGACAATTTGATGCAAAGGAAGCAGTTCGATAAGTGTGCTCAGCTTCAGAAGGATATTGACGTCGCAAAGAAGAAAAGGGCACTGTTTCCTGCTGTTTCGAAGTCTCCTACTCCACCATCTTCTTCATCAAAACCTGAGCCACCATTAGAATCAACTATACTTCCTTCCACGAAGAAGGAAACGCCTCCGTTAGGGGAACCCAAAATAGAGCCAACTACGCCCGCACCTCCGTCAAACATTGATTGCGACGGTATTGCTTCTGCGAGTGGGTCTTGTTTGTTGGTGCCAGCATCATCACCTGCGGCTTTTCCTGGTGTGAAGCGGCCTGTTTCAAACGTATTTCAGGCAGCACCAACACCTCAGTTAGCACAACCACCGCATCTATATCCGGCCGTACAGGCTTCTCCAGTAGCGTCGACTCCAGTACAACCGCATGAAGATCATTCAGCCGCTGTTGTACCGGTAAATGACTATGTTGCCCCTAAAGGAGTTCCTACGGCACCTGGTTTGACGCCTAGGCGGCCACCCGCAATTTATAATGGTCCTTCTCCTAGTGTCCGGTGGGACTCAAATACTATGACTCCTGTGATGCCTCCAATCAAGCCGCCAGTGTTTGAGCACCGTCTGCGCTCAGGTTCGAACAGCTCGGCAACGTCGGGGGATTCGTTTGCGAGGTCGCATTCATCGATGATGTCTACATCGTCTAAAGCGAAGAAGTCGTCGTCGGCAGACCCGTCAAGAACAGTTGCTCGCCTTCGTCCGGCGAAGGCGATTACGGTTAACGAAGAGTCAACCGTTTTAGAAGCTGCAAGAATGATGAAGTCTCATCGTGCTGCCGCTGTTCTGGTGACCAACTGGGAAGGTGCCTTGACCGGTATCTTTTCTGACACAGATGCAGCACGGCGTGTGGTGTCGAAGGGTATGGATCCCGCCAGGGTCGCTATTGGTTCCGTGATGACGCCGAACCCCACTTGTGTTAGTTTGAATGATAGCGCAGTGGATGCGATGGATACAATGCTTAGCGGAAAGTTTCGCCACTTGCCAGTAGTTAGTTCTCACGACGGTAACATCGTTGGAGTGCTTAACGTGGCGAAGTGCTTGCACGATGCAATTCGACGAGTCGAAAACATGTCAGCTTCACTCCAGCAAGAGCTTGGTGCAAGCGGGGACAATGCCATGTTGCGCGCAACACTTGAAAAAATGCTGTCCCCTTCGCTCCGTGATGTGTTGTCGGCGCCAGGTGAGGTTATGCCACCACTAGTGTATGGTAATATGACAGTTTATGAGGCAACAACGTACATGGTAGAGACCAGACGACCAGTTATGGTGATGTCGTCTAATCCAGGAGCACAGGATCTGGTTGGAATCTTTACTCCAAAGGACGTGTTGCTTCGTGTAATTGCGGAAGACTTAGACGCTAATACGACATTAGTTAGTGACGTGATGACTCCCAATCCTGAATCAACAGCACCGGAGACTTCGGTGCTGGATGCCTTTCACATCATGCATGATGGAAAGTTCTTGAGTTTGCCGGTGGTGTCTCCGGATTCTGGCGAAGTTTTAGGTGTGGCTGATGTTATTTCCATTAGTTTGGCATCTTTTGGCGAATCTCGCGACATCAGCAAGCTCTTTAACGCTGCTTTTGAGTATCACGATGATGAAACTACCTCGATGACGTCTGGAAGGTCGACGTCCAATTTGTCTGTTGCTAGCAAGGTGCGCCAGCAAAAAGACCGCGACAAGGGTGTGAACGTTCGTCCCGTATCCAGCCTACGTCCTCTCCCGGCTATCACTATTGATGAGGTCGCATCTGTGTTTGAAGCTGCATTGCTGATGAAACAGAAACGGACGGACGCGTTGCTTGTTGTGGATGAGGCTGGAGGTTTGAATGGCATTCTAACTGATACGGATGTTTGTCGCCGTGTGCTAGCACTGAACTTGATTCCAGAGGAGGTACCTGTATGTAACGTGATGACAAGAGACATCAAGTATGTATCGCCCAACGATAGTGCAATTGATGCTCTGCTGTCCATGCAAGAGGGGCATTTTCGCCATTTGCCCGTTGTCGACGGTGGCCGTATTGTTGGTGTCTTGAACATCGGCAAGTGTATTTACGATGTCTCGAAGCGCCTCGAACATGCTATGCAATCTACGGATCAATTGAAGGCGTCGCTGGAAAAGAGTGGCAAGTCATCAACTCTTCAGCAGCTGCTTGGTCCGATGCTAGAAAAGTTGTCGGCACCCACATTGAGTTCAATCATTGACAACGAAACCCGGAATGGTTCGATGCCAGCTCCACGTTTTCCGAAGTCGTCTCTTGTCAGTGACGTGGTGAAGGCAATGGCTTCGACAAAAAAGGCGGCGCTTATTGTCGACGATATCAATTTTGATAAGCTGATTGGTATTTTTTCTCCAAACGAGCTGGCCCTTAACGTTATTGCTAAGGGGCTAAAGGCTTCAGCCACGTATGTGGAAGAAGTGATGCTGAATGACCCTGAGATTGCCACGCCTTTGACGTCTGTGTTGGATGGCCTGCACATTATGCACGATTCCCGCATACTTAACCTGCCTGTTCTGAAGGATGAATCGAACGAGCTTGTTGGTATGGTTGACGTACTTGATCTCAGCTACGGCACGATCGATGCAATCTACGGTGAGAACCGCGAGCAAATGCAAGAGTTCTGGAATACGACGCTGGAACTGGATCAGCCATCTCTTCCGTCGGAAGCAGGCGGCCGAGAGCGTACCACGTTGATGTCGAGGGCCGAACGTGAGGAAAAGAGCCGTACTGTGGCGAAGCTACGGCCTACTAAGGTGCTAACTGTACTAGAGTCGACAACTGTTGCGGAGCTATCACGGACTATGGGGCGCAACAAGATGGACTGCGTGCTGGTGGTGTCGGAAGACGGAACGCTGAGTGGAATTATTACAGACACGGATCTGACGCGCCGGGTCGTGTCAGAAAATCGGCCGTTAGGCTCAACGCTGGTGGGTGATGTAATGACTCGCAATCCTGTCTTTGTGTCAATGGACGACCCTGCCATTGATGCGCTTATTTCCATGCTTGAGGGCAAGTTCCGCCATCTACCGGTTGTCGAGCGTAATGGTCCCGTCGTGGGTATCTTAAACATTGCAAAGTGTTTGTACGATGCGATTCGGAAGATGGAGAAGTCAGAGCAATCATCTGTGGCGTTACGGCAGACGCTAGAGAAAGAGATGAAGAGCCGCGTGAATGGTGGTGCTCGTGCTGGTGGCGTCTCTCAACTTCTTAGCTCCATGGTGAATAAGATGTTCTCACCTGACATCAAAACAGTGATTGATGAAGAAGGTATTAATCCCCCTTGTGTAGAGCGGTACACTTCTGTGTATGAAGTGTCGAAGCAAATGGCTATCAAGAAGAAAGGAGCTCTAGTTATAAACAATCGTGGGCAATGCTGTGGCATTTTTACGCCCAAAGAGATGCTGGAAAAGGTGCTTGCACGTGGTTTGCCCGTTCACACTACACCTGTCTGCGAAGTGATGCTGGAAAAGAATGTAACTATCAACGGGTCAGCTTCGGTAATTGATGCTATGCACACGATGCACGACAACAAGACGTTGTACCTCGCGGTGGTGCAGTCCGAGGCGAACAGCCAGCCCATCGGTCTAATCGACGTGCTTTCTCTGAGCTACGGTTCTTTTGCGAAGGGCAAGCCAAGTGAATGGAAATCCTTTTGGAATGCTTCATTCGAAGCAACAGATGACGACGGTGTATCGTCACAGTATAGTTTCCGCAGTGGAATCTCGTACAATCTCGCACCAAGCAGCAGTGGAGTGAGCCAAAAGGGTCGACAGGCAACTTTGGCGACGGGCAATGTGCGCCCTGTGTCAAAGTTGCGGCCGTCGAAGGCCATCACGATTTCGGAGACATTTTCAGTTGCTGACGCTGCCAAAGAGATGAGTATCACGCAGACGGACGCTGCATTGGTCATTGGACGTGATGGTGGGCTTCTTGGTATTCTTACAGACACTGATGTGACTCGACGTGTGGTGGCATTGGGCAACGATCCGTTCTACGTGAGCGTGCTGGATGCGATGACCCCGGACCCAAAGTTTGTGGACGAACGTGATAGTGCTATGGATGCTATGTTCATGATGTTGGAGGGCAAATTCCGTCACCTGCCCGTCGTAGACGAAACAGGTATGGTTGCGGGCATGCTTCGTATTCAAAAATGCTTGTACGATGCGATTACGCGTATCGAAAAGGTGCAGCAATCGTCCAGCGGCTCGCTTCGGCAACGCCTTGACAAACAGTTACAGGCAACTGGCATTGCCTCCGGTCCAGGCGCCCTGAAGCAGCTTGTAGGCCCCATGGTAGAGAAGCTGCTTTCACCAACGGTGGACTCGATTCTGGAAGATGAGACGCTTCCTCCTCTAGTAAGTGAGCATGATACGGTAATGGAAGTGGCTCGTCAGATGGCTGCATCCCGTAAAGCTGCGCTCATTGTGGAGGACTTGAGCTGTGATAACGGCTCGTCTGTGAGTGGAGGACACCGCTCTTCAATCAGCGGGGGAGGCTACGACATCGGCACTTCGGCACTTACTAGAAAGGTGCTGGGTGTGTTTACGCCAAAGGATCTGTTGCTGCGAGTGACTGGCGCAGGTTTAGATGCTGCTGAGACCACAGTCGGTCAAGTTATGACGCATAATCCTGAAACTGCTCCGCCGAACACCAAGCTTGTTGAAGCGTTGCACATCATGTATGAACATGACTTCCTGCACTTGCCGGTTGTTAACGATGAGACGACCACAATTGTGGGCATGCTGGACGTGTTGTCCTTGTGCTACGGAACGTTTGCGAGCGGTGCAGCAGCTAAAAGTGGCAAAACCATCGATGGAGACTCGGATTGGCGCGCGTTCTGGGACGTGTCGCTGGCGCTTGGCCACGACGAAGATGAATTTAGTGAGCTTGCTAGCATGACTGGCTCGCGAATTTCACGCCGGCGTCCAGGCAAGTACACGGAAAGCCACCATTCGTCCATGAGGGACCATGTCCCCGAACCAGAGGGCGCAATGCGTCCTGTATCGATGCTTCGACCTCAGGAGGTGACTCGCATTAACGAGTTCATCACTGTAGCCGAAGCGGCGAAGCGCATGCGGCAAGCTCGTGTCGAGGCAGTTGTTGTGACGACGGAGGAGGGTGAGCTTCGTGGTATCTTGACGGACACGGACATCACCCGCCGCGTATTAGCTGAAGGACTGGATCCGGAGAGTTGTTCAGTGGCTTCAGTTATGACCACAAAGCCTTCTTGCGTGTATATGGAGGATCAGGCTATTGAGGCTATCACAAAGATGCTTGAGGGCCGTTTTAAGCACTTACCCGTGGTTGGCTCTGACGGCACGCCGCAAGGCATGCTGGATATCTCCAAGTGTTTGTACGACGCCATTACGTGTCTGGAAAAGGTGCAGCAGTCAACAGAGGCAGCAGCATCTGAATTCTCACGGGATCTTGGCACCGGGTCGAACTTGCAACGGTTGCTTGGCCCTATGATGGAGAAAATGGTGCGGCCGACCGTTGGAGACGCGCTTGACGGTGAGCTCATGCCGCCTGTAGTTACTGTTCATACCACGGCGGCGCGCGCTGCCAAGCTGATGGCGAACACGAAGAAGGCTGCCATCGTTCTAAGCGATGAACAGGAGCTGTGTGGTATGGTAACGACGAAGGATCTATTGCGCAAGTTGGTAGCCAAGGGTCTGTGTGCAGAAACGACGACGGTGGAAGAAGTGATGACAGTCGATCCGGATCTGATGGGGCCTGATGTGAGCATCGTGAACGGCTTGCGCGCCCTGCACGATGCTGGCCAGCTGTTCATGCCAGTGCTGGCAGACGATGGCGAAATATTGGGCATGGCTGACGTCATATGCCTGAGCTATGGTCAGTTCCAGACTACGTCTGGTGGCACTTCAAATGGTGACTGGAGACAGTTCTGGCAAATAGCGATGAACCTTCAGGAAGAAGTAGCGGGAGGTGCGTTCGGAGGCATGGACGATGATGCACGATCTGTTGGCACGATTGAAGAGTTTGAGCGTGGCGAGTACAATGCTGGAGATAATGCATCGACTCCGACGGCAAGTGCTGTGGGCCTTAATGGAGCCGGTCGGTATTCAAATTCACTGGGTGCGTATGCGGAGCTAGGTGAGAGTGTTTCGGTTGTCAGCGGTGCAAATACGACAGCAACGAGCGTTCTGATGCAGAAGGTGTCGGACGAGAATATGTTTATCTTTAAGGTGAGTGGCGGCCCGCAGGGTCATTTTCACCGAATCATGTGTAACTTCAACTCGATGGGTCCGCTTCTGGAGCAGATTCGGTTCAAAATGGGACTCGATGACAATGAAGCACTGCGTCTCACATACGAGGATGACGAAGGGGATTTGGCGCTGCTAACGTCCGATGAGAGTCTCATTGAGGCTGTGCATATGGCCCAGCGTGCAGGATGGAAACGGCTAGTACTTGTGGTAGATGTAGTGACGCGTCGACACTACGACGGCAATGGCAGCGTCGTGTCCATGGCCAGTTCAGTTGCGAGTGGTGCTAGTAGTGGATCAAATGTCGTTGGCCCCAAGCCGCGCAACCGATTGTTAACCAAAGTAGACGAAATGTCGTCGTCTGAAAGCAGTTCCGAGGAAGAGATGGTGCGACGTAAAAGCAAGAAATCTCGTCGCAAGAGCAACCGTGGTGTTCGTGGTATGTCTCTCAGCAACAACATGATTGCTGGTGGTGCAATGACACTAGTGGGTCTAGGTGCCGTAGCGTTAATGATGTTCCGGCGTAAATAAGTAACGAGGGGGAGGAAGAGACGGTAGAATCGCAAGGAGAATATACTACACAGTAAGTAGTATCTTTCAAGACTGAAAATAAAAGCATGGGAAGATGGATAGAAGAAGCACATCAAACTGTTTCAATCTTATCATAATAGTGGTTGTATCATAAATTCCAAAAACCATGTACGTACGTACGTACGTGCGTCCATCCATACTGGTCTTACACATTGAGGTTAGTTTCAAGAGACGTCAAATCAAGTTGAAGCTGTTTCTTGATCGTTCCTGCCTTTTCTTCCTTATTCTTAATCTTGTCGTGTTCCTCTACTTTTCCAACACAAAGTTTTCCTCCACCTTCTCCTGGTTCACTGCTTTTATCGTCCATAGGTGTCCCTAAATTTGGTAATTTCTCCTTCTCCTCCATTTAAACTATTGGTCGGTGATAGAGGTGCTTGAGCAATAAGAAAACTTTCATCTCGTACATCCTTTTTCAGATAATTATCTTGAATCCATAATTGCATGGCATTCATTAAACAGGGACATGCAATCATGACAAGTACCAATTCAATCTTGGGATAATGTTTCAATGGTTTCAATAGTATCATAGCAAACCTTCCCAATGGAGTTTGAAAGGTGACAATAACAATTGCAATGAGAAATTTACATGCAAAAATCACTAAAATCCACGAACAAACTTGCAAAAACCAGATTCGAACTTGAATTGGTGTACCATAATCTCCAGGTATTTGAAGTGCTGACCAATGCCAACGATGAGCGACAAGAATGAGAGCTGAGAGTAAAATATAATTGAGAAACACACCAAATGTCGTGTCTAACGTGAAATTGACAAAATAAAGTGCACATTGATCCACTGGTTCTTCTTCATGTGATTTTTTGTCTTGTATCGGATTTTTTTCTTCTTGAGTTGCATAAAGTAGTATTGCAATAAATAGATTAGCAATATGTGCAAATGTAGCACCAATCATTTGTTTTGTAGCATCAAACGCCCAGATAAGTAATGGACGTTGAGGTGTTTCATAAAATCGTTTTAGTATTAACACGGAAAAAGCAATTAAACCCAATAAAACTTGCAAGAAAGCGGCAAATTCACCATTTAATAATTGACATTCTTCCATGTGATTATTATTGTTATTGTCTTGCCACGTGCTCATGACGTTGTTTTGTAGCTTTTTGTCAACTGACAATTTAGACTCGAAAATGTCAATTGTTGATGAACACAAAAAAATGGGATGGGGCATAGTGGTATGATTGGTTAAGACTCAGAAATGGTCAGTACTATTTATTGACGTGTTGAGACGTTTTTGTGTTCTTTTTAAAACCATGTGAAAACTATAGTTTTTATTACTTACCGTCTCACTGAGAAACTATCAAGAAGCATACAACTCGTTACAAATATTTCGGGACGATGTCGAATGCAGGGATCGAGGTTCATGGCGACCAGAACCAAAATACGTTTGGAGAATTTGATAATCCTGACTCATTGATCCTCCAAGGAAACAGCCCACACCTGTAGTCGAATATCGTTTTGTTTGGTGGGCACCATGTGGCGTTGACGTCATATCGTTATATGAAGGTTCCAACGTAGTACGACTTTCACCCACAGGTGTCACACTCAGCAAGACACCGTCTTCATTTTCATCCACTTCATGGACCAGTAAACCATTGGGTGTATCGCTATAGACTTCACCCTCGAGCACTCGATGCAACTGTGCACGTTCACGTCGAAGCTGTTCCAACTCACTTTGAAGATCCGAGTTTTGCTCCACCTGTGACCGCAACTGCTCGTGTGCTGCGCTCAGCTGATCCTGCAACTCACGCTGGGTCACTTGCAGCTCCTTGGCCCAAGCATCCTACCATTTTTGACATAACAATATGGTCAAAACAGCCAGCGTTAGATACTGTGTTCATCTTTACAAATATGACATCGCTACAAATGATAAGTATCATAAAAATGGAACCTGATATACCCGAGAGTCATTCGATTCCAGCGATCGTAGATAAAACGCTGACCAGATTGCTAGCGAGCTTGTGTGCCATTTGCACTGCAATACAGACGGAGATTTGTCCGTAGAACCCTCGCCACTCAGAGGCAGCATAAAAAATGGATTTCGAAAATCAGCAAAATGAGGATGTGCCTCAATTAATGTCCAGGCACTTGTGCATCGAATAACCGTCTTGGATCTCTGTTACACAAACGACCAACCACATAAGCTACAGCTTTCTATATTGATATCAAGTTTCAAACACAGACCATTCGAGCCTCTTCGCAATCGTAAAGAAACGTCCCACTTTGCTTGCTGTAGACTTCGTCAAGTAAAGTAATAAGATAGCGCTCACTAAACTCAAACGAGCACGGGAATTGACGCATCAATTGCCACACAGCATCCAAAAACTGCATGAATACAGGCGATGTGCTGTCGTCTTCCCAATATCCAGCTGGGCTATCCGCATGTCCCGATCGCGCGCGAAACTGGTGTCCAAAGGCACACCATTCCTGCTCAACCAGCACCTAGTAGCAGCACAAGTTTATAGCGCTCAGTACATAAACGCATTCTTCCATTGGCGCGCTGATGACGTACCTGAAAACCTTTTATCGTCCGATAAAACGGATCCGCACACAGCTTCACTAAGGCTGTGATCTGGGTGGTGCGGTCCCATCCATCAGAACAATGAACCATCAAACTAGTCCCTTCGACGAGCTTGGCGACACAAATCGAACACGACACTAGAATAGAGCGCACGTGTTCCAGCCATCGTGTACTCTTAGTACAGTAACGACACAGTAGCGATAATTATCCGCGTTAGCTTCAGTTCAAACCCAACGGCTAAAGCCAGCTAGACATTGTTCACGCACCTCTAGACCTGATAACCAATTTGGCCGCTCGTTGCCACGTACTTCGTTCTTAATCAAATCAAAAAGTTTGCGAATAGAATCTCGCATTGAGTGAATGTTCTCAATACCCATGAACATGATGCTGGTCTCCTTGTAGTAATCCAACCTGTATGCCATGTAGACAACCAGGCGAATAGTCATCAAAACCATGCCCTAAGAGTCTGTAAACATAGTAAACACGTACACTTCAAAGCCTCCGCCCAGTGCAATGTTGCCGTATGCACTGGTCTGGCTTCGACAATCGATAAACAGCAGCTTCCCTTTACACTCTCGTCGTAGTGCTACCATATATGCTTCATCAGAAATGCACCGTCTTCTCCGCAGCCCTACCAGCGGCTGGGCACACCTCGCAACCAACGCATCATTCTTGTGTCGGTATGTCACAGCTGGTACACGTCCACGAGCACGAAAAAAGCTGATCTTCCGCAACTCTCCATCTGACACCGATGCAGGAACGATGAATGAGCTAGGGTACGTTGGAGACATTTTATAATTACTGTTCACATGTGTTATTCGAAACCCGCCATTCTGTGCACCTGGTTTTGGTGTCTTGAAGCCTAGTCGAGTAAATTCTGTCTGAGGATTGTATGCTCCCCACCCAGACGTATCAGATCGCTGAGTAAGTGCATAAGCTGCAGGATGAAGTTTACTTACAAGCAACTGATTGATTTTCACATAAACGTCACCTGAGACGTTTTCTCCAGGAAAATTGAATTTCACCAGCTCAAAATTTTTGCAAGATACTTCCAATTGACTCATAGGTCCCAGTTTTCCATTCACTCGAAACTCAGCAAGTTCTGCAATATTATTCAAATGAACTTCCACCAATTCTTCTTCATGATGCTATTGCCATAACAAAAAACCCATGAAAAAGTCAAAAAAACAGTTTCACAAATATTGAAAACCCCATTTCAAACAAAAAACCATGTAAAAAACCCACTTACATGAAACGAACGAAAAAGAAGACGGTAATCCGTAATAAACAACGTTCCGTGCATTATATCATCCATACCTTTCAATGAGTCTTTCTTGCTCGAAACTCCTGCAACTTGGCCCAATGTCGACTGATCGCATAGTGCATGTGCTTTAAAATGCACCATTTCACCCGTATATAACGAACCAACTGGGTTTTCCATGACCAGATACATACTTTCTGATACATACGAAGTCTAAAAACACACATAATTCGTAAAAAACCCACTTTCCTGTCAAAATTAATATTAAAAAGAATAGATTAAGCCCTTACTGCATGATCAAGTTCCTGTCGCTCAACTTCCGTCCATGAGTCTTCCTCAACGCTTCGTTGAGGATTCAAGAATATCGGATTATCATTATACCGTGAGGTTGGTTGCATTGGACGATTGCTAAACATTCGATCCATTACGTCCTCTTCACGTCGGTCGGTCGGTCGTATCGATCACGGTTTAATTTATTTTACTTCGTTGTTCTGATCAGGTCATATACTCCCACACTACTAAGTACGTATTTTATTTGGTGTTCTAAATCTGAAATGCCTAAAACTATGGTCTTGTAAGATGTAGCAATTGGCACGCGTGACTACTACAATTCATCACCTTCCCATTCGTCGCTATCCATTTCGTCGAGTCGCTGCAAGTTCATTTCTTCCCCTTCCCATCCGCTACCTTCGTATATATCTTTATCGACAACATAATTTCCTGCTAATTCACATCCAGTATGCACAGCAGTGCCAGCTTCAAGGTATTGTACGCCGTCTGGGGAAATACCGTCGATTAGGACATCACCAACCTTTGTAGCACGCACTGGCTGCGTTAAATTACAGGAACAGCCATCCAAGTCACAATCACGGATTTCATCCTCATCCATAATCTCGTCATTGAATAGTGCAAGTTGAAGTCGCACTTGACCAACAATCGTGTCGTCCGCTTCGATCGGGTAGCTCTTGTCCTCAAAATCGCGACCAATCAGCATTTCAACTTTCAAACAGAGCTCTCCGATTAGAGTGCTGCAATCGATAATATCATCATCGTACGATGAGAACCTCATTTTACTGCAGGTATAGATATATGATCAAGACGCTTACTCGATCACGGTATTGTCGTTCATGACGCGTATGACAAGAAAGTCATGCTCTATGCATCGCACACTTACTGTAAGACCTTCCATCCAGCGTGGATTCTTACCTAGTAACGAACAATGCACAAAACTTAGTACACTTGTTACTAGTCAGCTTCCAAGCACTACTTACCTCCATTATCATGAGTTTTTGTCTTGTACACTAGGTCCTTAGCAACTGGTGTACGAGTACGTCCAATGTACACTTCACACATAGGATCTTGCGTTCCAAATGATTGAATATTACGCAGCTTGCTACCCGAGACAATTCCTAGATAGAGCTTTGTTTTTCCAGGAATAAAGTGCTGCGGGTATTCGCCAAACTTCACACGAGGTTGTGAGGTAGGATTTTCTGCCATTGTCAAAACATTGTCAGCAGCATCAACCGATACAAAATTCCGCATTAATTCACTGCTTTGCTCAAAAATTGCATCTTACCATGACCAAGTGATAAATACATTAACACTTTAAGAAAACCTTGAGGACTGAGAGCAAACTCTTTCTCCATGGAACGTCCACGGGACAAATCTCGCATTGCTAATGCAATTTCTCCAATCACGGTACTTGGTGTCGTATCATAAATAATCAGACAATAGAAATTATCAGTAATTGTTCAATTCGATATTCAGATTATAAAAATTAAAACTGCCTTTAAATTTTTCATACGTACTTTTTTCCCCAATTATTATTTTTAATGCGAAAACGAACAACGTCTGACGTGATATCAGGAATCAGAATATGACCCTTGGCATTCCATAGTGGCTGTGTCCCTATATTGCATAATAGTATCAGAATATAGGTCCAATCATAACCATTTCCTTCTCTTTATATTCTCTTACCTCCATTATCGTGTGTATCTGTTTTAAATACTGCCTTTTCTAATTCTTTCCCTCCAGTAGTAAGATATACACTACAATATGGGTCTTGTTCACCCAAAAGCTGCACTCTTTTCAACTCACGTCCTGATAATATGGTCAAGTACAATATAGCGTCATTCCGTAGCGCAGTGGAAACTCTCGCAACGCTGCTACTGATAGACATGCGACTCATAGATGATCGACTGTAGTGGCTCATAGTGATGCAAACGAAAAGTGGTAGAGGGTCAAGGTGGTGAAGAAGGTCATTGAAATTTTGAGAGTTAATGAGCATAACAAAACCAAGTCAAATCTGATTTTGGTCTCAACACATGTAGCCATTTGATCCTAATCAATTCAATAGAAATGCACTATCGTATGTCCATCACTTAAGTATCTAGCTTCAACTTATAAGCAAAAGCAAAAATGTATTATCGAGAACTAGTAAAGAATTCTCTTTCTCAAGACACACGTCGACTCGCAATGTATTTCAAGCAATAGAGCATTCATCACATGGAAATTGCCATCCTCTGACATCATGCTTCAGCTTTCTGCTATAATAGCGAGCGACAATCAGTCCATCTAATTCAAGAAAGCGACCATAACGACTGAAACCACGAGAGCGACTGAAGTAGCCACTGAAATGGCGTCACTCGATGGTGAGTTGCCGCGCTTTTTCGAGTCATCACCGCTGGAGCTCGACTCCACCTTACGTGTGCACTGGTCGCCAGTGTAACCGCTGTTGCACTTACAAACGTTGCCACTACCACTGTCACTTGACGAAGCCATACCGACCATTTCCATCAAAAAACGAGTTGACTGGTCACTATCCATGTTCGTGACAGCCGAAACAGAGTCCGTGGCTTCAGCCGAGCCCGTGTTATCAACCACGTTGACAGCGTTACCCGAGTTCAAGCCGCCAGCCGAGTCTACATCACCAGCTGAGTCTAAATCACCAGCCGTAGTTATGTTGTTGCCGGCCAAACTGGCGTCGGTAGAGGTGACCGCAGGAACACACGTGCCTTGGCCGTTGCAAGCCTTTGGTGACTCAGGGTCACAGTAAGCGCATTGGTCGCCAGTGGTACCTTCTTCACACTCACACTCTTGGGTAGCAAGGTTGCACGTACCGGCTTGGCATTGTGACTCGAGTGTACACTTGTTCGACACAATCTTCTGGCAGTAAGTACCATTGTAACCAATGTTACATTGGCATTCGTAATCCATACCACCCGATGAACCAGGGGCACACGTTCCACGACCAGAGCATACAACATCGGAGTTCTCTCCATTCTTAGGATTCACACATCCTGCATTAATCACGGCCGTGTAATTCATCTGAGATGACAATTCCCAATTGTCCGAGTCTTCATCAAACAACAAATTAGTGCCATCAAAATCCACGCAACCGTAAATCACACCAACATTCTCAGCAGAAGACCCAGAGCCCTCTCTAATGTTCACGCATGACACGAAGCCATCCGTATCCGAGCCCGAAAAGGTGTTGTTAAGGCATTGATCCGTGCCCGACGGCAACTGATAAGCACATACACTACTGATGGACTGGAAGGCCGTGTTCCACGTCGAAAATGACGGACACAGACCCGAGAATGTACCAGAACATACATCACCTTCTGCCGCATAGGGCAGACACTGCTTGACGTCTTCAATACCCGACCGTGTGGTCTGTACACTAATGCATACGTAATTGTCCTCACAGGACTTATCATCCTCACAATAACCAGGTTCACCTGATCCAGACTCAGCCTTAATGGCTGCAATCATAGCAGCAATGGTGCTAATATATGCTACCGAATGCATCTTTTTATATGGATTTTACTGTGACTTAAAATCTGATTGAGGTCTTGTTAGGCAAAAGAAGGAATGACACACTGCCATAAGTTCTGCGGATGCGGGAAAAGAGCCAGCTCAGGGAGAGAGGGGCGGGAATGCAGTCGTCACATTGTACACGTCCCTTTTAACTTGTGTTTTGTATAAAAGCTCAAAACGTTTTCGATTTCATGGCAAGAAGCAGGTAATATTTAGCCAATCATTACGTGATGTATCTACTTTTCAGCCTATGTCAGATGCAGAAAGGCAGACCAGACGAAAAACTGATACTGAGCACGACGAAAGGCGCGTGCGCCCTTGTGCTAAGGTCATCATGGTACAGGCTATAAATTGTTTGCACTTTACTTCAAAGAGCATTTGATTCGTGTAAAATAGAGCGTGCTAGCAGCGACATGTACATTACACATTATATGCAACTTTCTCAAATTTTCACCAAGTGCCACGTTTATGAAAAGCTCTTTGATTCCGTATGGTACCACACTGCAGAAAATAAAAAAGCCATTTACTCTTAAAGCTTTAATGCGATACTCCTTAATCTCTTGCAATACACATATGAGGATTTGTATTGCTGGCTATATGGATATGAACGGCACTAGAGAACTTGATAGCGACAATTTACACGACGAAGCAATTGAGTTACTTTAGTAAATGCTGCATGATGGAATGAGAGTGTTTCATTACAGTTGTAGCTTTCTATGGGGCACTTGTTTTCTCAAACTGAAGCGTTCAAGAGAGTTTTTTGTTTGGTGATAATGTTGAAGTACCCTGCCCAAGCTTATGAACATAATGCAAAGTAGCACTTCTTTGCATTGAACTTGTCTTGTTACTGCTGATGTCCTGCAGCAAGTCAAGGATCTTAGAGTATTTTTCAAACTCCGTGCATCATGTTGCAGAAAGAGGTGTGCGTTATTGAACATTAACATTTTGATGGAGAAAGGTCCTTGTGGAGAAGATCAGACAGAGAGACAGCCTTGTTTTTTAGCAATGGTCGCCACCACATTCAAGATCTCATTCTTTTATAAGATGGCAAAGACAATCGTCGTAGAAAAGAAAGATTTGTTACTAGTGTGCTGAAGCAAAGTGGGCAATCACGAAAATAAGGATATGGTGAGGGTTGCTGCATGCAAGCGTATGTACTTAATTGAATCAAAATGTGTCCTGTAAATTCTCTACCTGTTCTTGATCGCAGTCGTAGTCGAGTTGTGGCGACTATGACTGTGATCGATGTACCTAGACATTACTTGAAAAGCATCGAACGCTAGCAATTTACATTAGCGTCAATAGCTAGAGACACGTCAAAGTGGAAGTTTTACATTTCAAGCTCTTATCGACCGAGAACTACAAAGTTGATCGGCCGATTAGAGCTTGGAATCTCTGCGGCTACAGTATTTGACGCAGCTTCACGAAACTGCAGTAAAAAACGATAATTAGCATCGAGTCCGTCTTTGATTCTTCATCACATGCGCGCAAGCTTCTGCCTGAGCAGTTGTTGTGTTTTACTCCTGAACACCGTCATACGACTTGACACAAAGTGTCATTGTCATTCTTTCAGTACTTTAGTTCTGAATATTGTTGTTAAATGCCCACGAGATGTCGTAGCGAGGGCAGATATTCCACTCGATGATGCTAATTTAAACATGTACAAGAATCTTTGCACCGGTGTTCAAATTGGTGTGTACGCGTGTCCCGTCTTAAAGAGGTTATACTGACGGAAGTAAACCTGGCGGGACATGTGTGGTGTTGCGTATTCAAATATGCTACGAAGCACGTTTTGATCAAGCATAGGTAACAGTGACGGGTCTTTCCTTCGTTTCTTGTTTACTAGTTCACCATTCTTAGCTCCGATGACGCTCAAAAAAGCGACTTTGCAATCCATGGAAAGAGCAGACTTTTTCAACGATAGCGGCTCGAGGTGGTGCGCTTTGAATGTGTCATAGTGCTTCATATGGGAGCATGGAGCAATGACGTCCACACACTCCAGTGTGTAATTCATTTCCAGCATCCTTAATAAGACTCCACAGCATTTGTCAAACGGGTCGTCCGGGATACGAACTCGCAGACGTCGTACACATTTAGTGAGTGGGTATTCGTAGTCACAAAGCGCTTCTGCTATTCCTTCTACGTTTGAGAAACAAAGACATGACTTATCGTGTAAGGCCATGTCACGGTACTTGTTGCCGCGAAGGCAAAAGCGTATCTCGATTGTATCAGTGCTCACCGCTAGCTCAACCAAATTTGGACAGCTTGCCACGATGCCTTCCAATTCACTAGTGTTAAAGCTTTCAAACTTGAGAGCAAGATGTGTGAGTGAAACACCAACAAGTAGCAACAAGCCTTGTAGAATATCTGGATCCGGATCTTCACTAAACTTGATTGCTAAGGATGTGGTGCCTGCTAGACTGTTAGAAGGTAAAGTAAGCTTTCTGTAGACCAAGTTCTTGCGTTGTACTTGACATCTCCCGAATCCAGGAACAAGGACAGTCGCACAATCGTTTTGATCTAGCTTAGTCATCCGCCTTACTCCAGTAATCTCTCTATCTAATGTAAATGAACGACCAGTGCTAAAAGCATCCTCATCATCCATACGAACCGATAACAATTCAATTGGTGATCCTGCTTGAATGCAAGTGTCGACTAATTCCTCAGACGTACAACACGAGTATCCAAGCAAATATTCTTCTGGTCCCTCTCCTGCTAACACCACAGCCATAGACTTAACCGCTTCCAATGTAATGACAGCATTGTGAAGAGCAAGACTTTTCAACCGCGAATGAAGGCGAGCTTTCTCCGAAAAGCAAGCAAAAATGATCCACTGCCACCTCCAGCAACTATGCGCTCGATATCCGTCCTGATCGTTATTCTCTCCACCATCAAGCTCTAGTCCTAGAGAAAGATGCTCTGTTGTCTGATTCACCGCCACAGCCGAGCACATTCGCTCAAATACCCAATTTTCCATTGCCTCACAGTCAAAGTGCACGGATTTGGATGCGAGTTGGTTAGCGTATCCATACTCGGCTGCTAGAGGCCCAGTGATACTTGTAGCTTCGACGCCACAATCCTCCCATTCCATCGGCTTTGCACCGCCAAAGAGTCCAAACATCAATTTTCCAACAGTAATATGAGCTTTTTCTATATTGCCGTTCGACGTCAGTTCGCTTTCAAATTCATCTTGCCTCAACGCCAGACCCGACACTCGAATTCCATCACAAGCCAAACTTTCAACAAGCTCGGCCAATCCCGTGCAGATGCTGAAATCGCGTAAGTCTACGATAATGGACTCCAGTGCAAACACAGTGCTTAAAGAAAACTGTTCCCAATTACGATACTGCTGCCATTGCGTCCGAATCATTCTAACCGTGTTCTGTAACTTTCGAAGATATGTCAGCATATCGTTACTACTGTAGGCCATCCACGGTCCCAATTGCACCGTAATTGGAATTTCAATCTCCATTGACATAGAACTCGACTTTGTATCATTCATAGCAAAGATTCTAGCAAGAGCTTCCTTGTATTCTGCACTTTGACTGGTGTATTGAACCGTTCCACAAAATTCCATGATACCTGTCAAAAGGTGGTAGTCATTATCTGGTCCGTTGTCATCTACTGCAAGTTGAAATCGGGGCATAACTATCCCTTCGTATCCTGCTTCCTCGTTGTCAACATCGAAATCAGTGCACTGAAGTAGCAGTTTCTTCCACATTGTATTGTCAACGTGAGCCACTGCAGCTAACAGACTTAAGGTCTCACGAACGTATTGAATCGAAGTTTTAAGTTTGTTGTGTTCCTCATTCCATGACCCAAAGCTTGGTAAGTGTACTTTTATCCCTTCAAAGTGTTGTCCAGGAGCATCCTGAATCATCCCTTTTACATACTGTAGACGCCAGGAAATGCGTTGACACCATGGCAATAGGAAGTCCCACTTTTGATTCCAGCTGTCCTCCTCCATTAATTGAAACCCTACAAAACTGTTTATAGAGTGTGGTGAAAATACGACGATATAGATGCTTGAACAGCACCCATCCATCCACACTTCATAGCTGAGAAAAATCAGTGTATGGGTTTCTAGTCAATTATACTTTAGCATGAAGAGAAGAATACACAACCAATATATGTAAAGTACCTTCATTGTCATTGTCAGACAGATCGATCACGGATGCAGCTTCACTTCGTTGGTAGTCCACAGTTTTGTTTCGAGAGACTTAAAACCTGATCGAATGCATTCATCGATATGCCTTGGAAATTCTTGCTCGAAGAAGATTGTGGCGCTGGTCGAACCTGTACAGAGGTAAGAGCTCCTTGATTTTGAAATTCAGCAGCAATTCGTAAAAGTGCTGAGATTTCTACATAGCCCCCAGCTACCGCTCTTGACAATGGTGTATCTCCCATTGCGTTCTTGATATTTGGTGCAGCGCTATTGCTAAGAAGTGCACGTACAACTTCAAGACGTCCTTGAGTAGCTGCGAGAAGTAGAGGTGTGTCTCCATCACAGCTTTGAGCATTTTGATTCGCTCCGTGACTCAAAAGCAGATGAACGATCTCGACTCGACCACGCATAGCTGCAGTAGACAATGCTGTGTATCCACGCGTACGATTCGGAGCGTCAATGAAGGCTCCATTTTCCAATAAGAGCTTGACGACAACAGCTCGTCCATTGCGGGCTGCGATCTCTAACGCTCGATTACCATCACAATTAACAGCTTCAACGGCCGCTCCACGACTTAACAGTACTTGAACAATGTCCACAAATCCCCGCTTAGCAGCAGCCATAAGTGGTGTCATTCCTCTTGTATCTGCGGCGTCCACTGCAGCTCCACCTACATCCAGCAGCATCTCACACACAGCTTTATGACGTTTCACAGCTGCCAAGTACAGTGCCGTACACCCTTTCTTGCTCTCGATTTCAACAGCGTCCACACCCCGTTGGAATGATAACGGTAGAAGCTCTCTAACAATAAAAGTGTGGCCATGTCGTGCTGCATACATGAGCGACGTCAAGCCCTTGCCTTGATCACGTGCTGTTAAATCTGCCCCAGCACGAAGTAGCTCGCGCACAACTTCCAATCGGCCATCACCTGCTGCAAGATGAAGAGCTGAAAGACCAGACTTGTTCAAAACTTCCAGACTCGCTTGTTTTGTTACGAAGAGTTTTACTAGTGCAAGTTGTCCGTTCCTTGAGCTGTTCATTAGTGGCGTCATCCCCTCAGTATCTGTCGTATCCACATCACCACTTGCATTCAATAGTAACTGAGCGATCTTGGGTCGACCCCATTGTGCCGCAATATTCAGAGCTGTCTCTCCTTTGTCATTTTGTATCTCCAATGAAGCACCGCGACGAATGAGACTCCTTACAATATCTTCATGTCCTTCTCGTGTCGCCAGCATCAATGGTGTCCAATGGTTCCGATCCTTATCATCTACTGCAGCTCCAGTATTCAAGAGCAGTTCTACAGTTTCCAGCTGTCCGACTGTGGCAGCTACTTGCAGTGCAGTGTCTCCATCCAGATTTTCAGCATTAACAGAGACACCACGATCTAGTAGACAGCGTACATTGTTTGTATGACCTCTTTTGGCTGCTAAAACCAATGCTGTCGCATACGTTTTCGAGCTCCTTGCATCCACTCTCGACAGACCTTCTTCTTTCAATACTCGTAGTACATCTAATTGAGTGCGAGCGACTGCAAGTTGTTGAGACACTTGATGGTTCGTAGTAGAGATGGAGTCTGGTGTTGTCCTACAACTCACTTTTGTATATTTGAGATCCATATCCATGGATAAAGGTGTCCAGCCATTTCCGTTCATTAATCTTCTGAGAATCGTGGATTGAGTTATGACGTTATCCCGACGACACACTTGATATCAGTCACTGATGTACAGATTTTGTTTTCATAGAGTCGTGACAGATTAGTGAAGATGACTCGAGTTTAGATACTTCGATGGCTAAGAATGGAGTGTTCAATGCAGCAATTGTAGTGGACCTTGGGGTGCTCTATGCATAAGTCCCGTAAGTAATAATCGATGGAAGCAATTGAAGGGTGCAAACCAAAGAAAAACAACCCGTCTTTTGTGGTTTACTGGATTGAGAGCTGAACGATGTGGCCTTGGAACTGATGGTAACATGCACTAGACCTTGGTCTTCCACATTAGACGAACTGTCTTCCGTTTTGAAGATGCAGACTCGTATATATTCTGATCCTACTAACATCAGACAAATTTGCTAAGCAACGAACATGAATAGATACAACGAGTAATTGCGTTTAGATACTAATGACAGAGAGAAGAAGTTTGCTTCCTCATTTAAACTCTAGACGCGAATAGTTTTTGAAGTTGAATGCGCTTGATAACATTGGCCATCGAATGGTAGAATGGTTCGAAGAGATCGTTGGATGACGTGTTGTTGATATCAAGTTTATCCACTTCTCTGTGTGATGCTTTGGATTACACCAAGAATTGTATCCTCCCTCTATCGTGCTGTTTGATTCACGTTGGAGAGAATGTTTCAAATAAACCACATTTGATCACGTTGACTACAAAAGCGACGAGTGGAATCGATACTAATAGTAAAGTGTACTGATATCCTTACGAGTGCATTTTCTTACCTGTCGTCATAACAGCAATGCAGCAGGTTGCTGGCATCTGATAAAAAAGTAAAGCAGAGTCGTAGCAAGTCTATGTTGCTAACGACGTGGTATAGTGCTCTCTCTATAATCTTAGGTATTGTTTGCCAAACAGTTCTTGGTCTTAATGTGATCGTGGTGTCATTACTACGGGTAACGTTTCGTTCCATATCTTGCTAGTTGTACCTATATCTGTTGTTACTTTGAAGTACGTAAGTAGAAGGCGCAAGATTACAAACTCCTGAGAACTTGTGTTTTGTCATGGCCATTGCAGGTTCGTGGTAGTGGACACGAATCCACCCCGGGTCATGTCGAGCGGTCACGAGGCTCCACAAAGCCCATGGGCCCCGGCTCAAGATGTGTGGCTGCGATGTCCACACAAGCTCTCAATACCCAGATCGCATAGGATTGACGATCGGATCCCGACGAAAGTATTGATGAAGCTTGATTCATGGCGTTCATATCGCTATTGCATTTAAAGACTCAAAAGTCAAGAGAGGAAGTGTGTATTATGTAATCGCAAAGTTAGAAGGTCACACAATATTGGTCGAGAGATCTTTGCGAACTGTTGTATATTGACATACACTACACAGGCCTCGATAAGCCACAATCTCATACTGCTATGTCTTGATGTAAACGTTTTGATAGTTTTGAGCAAGACGCAGGAGTGGTAAGGTCCATAGTTCGTACAACGTTCTACAACTAACACTGACGATATCTGGCCATCTGGCGTAACCTATCGGTGCGCTGCAAGTGGTCGTGACGCCATCTTTGCCAACACTTGACAGCTGTGACATCGCGGATACCGAGCTTGTTCCGTGACGATTGAACGGCACAGCGTAACTGCTTTCGTCATGCGGTATGCCAACAATTCTAGCACTGCTATAGCATCGCTTGACCGTCGAAGTCAGTGCTACCAAAAGCTGTTGCGTTCCTCTCAAGCAAACACATTCTTGATGTCTTTGGGGACGAATACACTTCTTGTAATTACCACTCCAGTAGTTTACGCGATTGACGTGGCATGCACAGCTGCAGTCGGCACGAACAAGTCGGTCCGTTTCCACAGTGCTTAGAACTTCCTTAAGGGTGCTGGAGCTACTAAACGTGCACCGCCTAGAATCAAGACTGTGTTGTTATCCTGCAACAAAACGCAACGATGGCCTGGGTCACTGCGCGTAGTCAGGCACTTTTCTAGCAAAAACGTCTGGGTGCTGCCCTTGATTTTTAAGCTTTGCTTTGGAAAGGTATCAGGTCCAAAACCATGTAACGCAGAGTGAAATGCTTTGTCGTCCTCACCTTCAACGTCACATATACTCCTGTGCTGCAAAAGCATCATTATTCAGTGGATTACTTTCCACTCCACGCGCATCAGCGGGGTATAGCCCTTGATGCCTCGGCTCTTGGCCAACAATTTAGTTTACGACATCCAGCAATCCGTTATCGCAACGAAAAAATTACTCAACAGAGTACGTACCACCCCATTAGCAAAATCGTGACTCGTAGTCGTGGCATCGTCAGAGCATACTAGCTCTAAGGTTCCGATGTCCAGCATATTGACCAAGTCGGTCTGGTGTTCGCGCCAAAAGAGCTTTTGCTTCCTAGCATAGGTGGGTTACCAAAGCTCCATCAGGAACAAACACGTAACGCCCAATATCTCAGATCTCCAATCAATCCTATGGCTCATGGCGTTTAAGCCAGGTCATGTCTAAAATAAAATCATTCTATCATCCAAGCTAAGAACCAGACAACGTTTCACGCTGCAGAAGTAAAAAAACGTTACGCCCAGGTTCACATGATCCTTGGCCACCGTTATACTCACTCCCGTTGCTAGACGAACAGTGATAGTGCCATTTATCTGTGCATTAGCGTCTCAGCATATTGCTGACCTTCTTCTAAGAATGAGCACCGTGCATGGTTGCTAGAAGCTCCAGAATCGATTAATATGGTCCGTCAATAGTGCATTAAAGCCTTTTAACTGTGTATTTGACATCCAGCAATCCTGTCTTGCATGCACGTTCCGTACATCACTCTTCGGGGCTATCTCTATCCACCACTACCCTAGAGGCTTGTCAGAGCTCTTTTCTAACCCAGTAGACGCCCACGCTTTTTTACGGTCGGAGTATCCAATCAAATGACACTAAATCGATCTTGCAGCGAGCTTGGACTGCTTTGGCTTGGGCACGCACGTATGTATGACATCCAAAAAACTTCAGGTTTGCAAGTATAGGTTTTTTACCGCTCCATGCTTCGTAGGGTGACTTGTCGTGACTTGTAGAACGAGTTGGACAGCGAAGACTTACAACGTTTGCAGTCATGAATGCCTCACCCCAATACAATTTGGCTAATTCGGCATGTTCCATCATGCAACGAGCGCTTTCCACGAATTTTCGATTCATCCGCTCGGTGACACCAGTCAATTGAGGCGTGGAAGGCGGCATGAACATATGCATAATATCATCTTCCGCTAAGAGCTTGAACATCATACTGGAAGCGTACTCGCCACTATTATGCTTCGAAGAGTCTTCACACGCTTGCCAGTTTGGGTTTCCACCAACGTGACAAATTGAGCGAACTTGGCTGCTTTTTGAAGCAGATACACACACAGTAGTGCGAGTATACGTCAATAAAAGGCACAAAATACCGTTTGTTTGGGCTAAAGTTAGGAGTTTTCATAGGGCCACACAATGACCTCCAGCAACATACTTGCATATACATCCCACGGTTTTGCTTACTAAGAGCGCATCCTTCACAAAATTCCCACTTCGGCACCTACTTTATGCCGATTTCGCTGCCGTAATCCTTTTTGACGATGGAATTTAGACCGCAATGTCCAATGTGCCAAGTCAAAGATTTCAAAGGTAAGAAGTATTGTCTCCTTTGGAGTTTACTTGCCATATCGACCTCGTCAGGCAACTCCGGTGTCATACAAAGTAGAACAATTCCTTTCCTTTGATAGCGCCAAGTTTCCACGGAACACCTTCGTTTCCGCGAAGCAATTATCGACTTTAAAGGTGACATGCCCAACCTCCTTGACAAAACTTCCAACGAATTATAAGTTTCGAGGTAACTTGGGATATGCCACACATTTGTGAGCACACCCTATTTGACCCCTTGACGGTCCTCATCGACATGACAATGTCACCTTTTCGAATTTTTGTACAACACCATCATCAGCAAGATGCACATCTACTAGTCCAAAGTCCTTGTAGTTCCTCATGAACTTTTTCAAGCTTGTGATATGCTGCGCCGCACCTGGTTCGACTAGTCACATGTTACTAGACTTGGTCTTACCACAGCCAACCGAGAAAAGGTAATTGATAAGATCCTCTCTCGCGCGATGTTTGAACGCTGGAACCTGTGTCGTTCAGCGTCTTTCTGGATGCGCGAGGGGCATTCCACAATCCAAAGTCCTTGTTTTTCACAACTGTGGCACGCACCGGTCTGCTTAGCCGGTCGAGCCTTGCGCTTGTTATCTCTTGACATTATTCTTGAGGTTGACTGCGCGCGTCTCCTTCGATTTCATCACCTTGCTCCTTTGCGCTTCATGTCTTCATGCATTAGCCGAGATGTCACTAGTTCCCACGACAGCGAGTCGGCTCTTGACTCCAATGCTGTTATTAGGCACTGGTGCGACTTACTAAGGCTGGACAAAAACGAGTCCTCACTGACCGGAGCACCGACTGCGTCGAGTAGCTCCGCTAGATTCTTGAGTCTGTTATGTGCTCCAGCACGTCATCATCACCTTCTCCCATCATTGTCGTGAAGAAACGGCGACGAAGAAAGAGCTTATTAGCCAAGCTCTTCTTCTCGTAGTGATCTTCTAGACGTGAACATGCATCATACGCTTCCTTCGCTGAGCAAGCCAGTGGCAACTGCGAATCCTCCATCGCAAGACAGATTATCGTTACGCCTTCCGCGACTTTCTCTCAACGTCGCTTGGTCCAAATTACTTGTGCAGTACTTGAGCTTGACCTTGCCGCTCACAACGCCCCACAGGTCTTGATCCTCCAGCACCAATTGCATCTTGAACTCCCACACATGAAAGTTTGTTTCGGAGAACTTGTTGATGCGAGCGGCGGTGAACGGATAAGATTCCACGGCAAAGGCGTGATAGAGATCTTGGGCAGAATTTGCGAAGCTTAAGCTCATAACCAAAAAGAAGTGATCGAGGTTTTGGCAAAATGCACAGTAAATATATTTAGGTCCTTCATTCACAACCTCATGTTGCTACTCTAAGCCTACTGTATTCCGTCTGACTCTACGTTAGAAATCATCTTATCGCGCATTATTCATGCCGAGGTGCATCTGTGACAACAATGTTACGGTTTTTTCTTGTCGTTATCTGTTAGAAATTGCATGTCTAAGCGTATAGAAGTTTCTGACGACGCAAAAGGACGCGTCTTTTGGTAGCGCTAGGCGACGCATAGGAGGCAGCGAAGAGGTGTTTGAAGAGTCGAGGGCGACGCTAAAGAGTGGTTGGTGTAGAGAGCTCGCAGCTAAATAGCACAGCAAGAGCGACAAAAGTAAGAGATGAAAACAGAATCTATTTCACCTATTACAACAAACGTCTATCCTTACTTTCTTCGTCAGCACATCGTACGGAGATACACGTCGCTCGTTTGCGCTCGTAGGGCTGCAATTCAAAATGTACGTAGCATGGTCGACAGCGTCACCCCAGAAGAAGAGCGGCATGTTGCACATAAAATCATCGCCCTCTCCATGTTCAGCGAAGTCCTGTGCATTCCTTAAGCCTTGCCGTTGCTTGTCTGATTGCGCTCTTCCCTGATCTGGCGTGCGACACCGGTCGTCTGGCAGAAAGGGCGAAGATTCTATACTCACCTCCTCCATCTGTACGCAAAACCAGAATCTTGCATCCGAAGCGTCGTTAGAAAACGCCAAAAAATGCTTCAATTTAATGGCTGCTTGGTCCTTGATCTTAGTCAAGAACACACGCAGTAATTGCTTTTATGGTTAAAAAAGTTGACCAAGTAGCGGTTGCATAAGCGGTCCTTCGGCATCAGAGGACCTTTCAGGTCCGAGCAAATCACTCCCCCCGATGTGCTCAATCGGCAAGCTCGCGCCGCTGTCCTGCTGGCTGTGCGCATTTTTCATCTGTTTGCTCTGCATGCTCGTCACGCGTGTGAGGCGACAACGATCGGTGAGCTTGATGCTAGAGTCCGGGTTGCTGCGATGCGCTCAATCGTATCTCAGCCTCTGTCCCTGAAGGTCGACTTTGGTCCTTCCCCTTGGTCCTTTCGTTAATAGACCTTGGTCCTTCGGTCGATGGACTCTTGGTCCTGGTCCCTGCAGGTAGACCTTGGTCCTTCGTCAATGGACCTCGGTCCTTAGACGATAGACCTTGGACCTTTGGTCGATGGACTTTCGGTCCTGGTCCCTGCAGGTCGACCTTGGTCCTTCGTTAATGGACCTCGGTCCTTTGTCGATAGACCCTGGTCCTTCGTTCGATGGACTCTCGGCCCCGGCCCCTAAGGTCGCCCTCGGTCCAGAGGTCCAGATACCCTAGCCAAGCAAACACAAAAATCATTTCTTAGGATATAGACATAGTAAAGGAGGTAGGAGAGAAGACTATATTAAATATTACTCAATTTGCGATCTACGTAGCACGCATTCGTCGTGATCTCAAGGAACTTAACTAAGTCTACTTGCCTGTTCCGGGAAGGGATATTTTGCCCCCCCCGTCGACGACAGTCGTGTGGTAAGACCCAAGAATAAATAGAGCCCTAGGATATATTTGGCTTGTGGGTTTGTCTGAGTAGCACCCTCCAATCGATCCGCTATCGGAAGCGGTATCCCTTAATCTAGTGGTTCGGGAGCAAGTAAAGGCCAGGCGGTTTACACCCCTGAGATATAAAGGAATAATCTCCTCTGAAGAATTTGGTTGTAAGCCCAACCTCGACCTAGTCGACCAAGTAAAGTATATACACTCGAGGCACCTCAAGGTCGACCTCTCTCAAGACCGATAACTGATCTCAGTCAAGTCCTCCGAAGAGTGCACCCGCCAGCCGACGGGTACACAAGGTGAGAGAAGGTCTATACGCGGCATCGGGGTACCCCTTCCGACAGTCGTCAGTCCGGCACAGTAAGTGGCTTGGAGTCTCATTACGCAGTTTTAAGAACCCACTCCACCACATCCCACTTTCACGTCGTTCGCCGGATCTATCGCAACGCCGTAAGCCGTGAGAACCGCCATGATTACGTCTATTGCTCCTTTTGCAAGACGCGCTGTCGCCCTGACGTCGAATGCAACTGCTCCGTTGCTCATTCGCACACGCGACCGATCGCCGCTTCTGTACGAAATCTTGAAGCCCTTCTGCTCCAGCTTTCCGAGCGACATAATGTTGCCGGATAGTTGCGGCGCCAAGAAGTCATCGGTGAGCGTCACGACGCGCTCCACGCCTTCAGCCATTGCGCCTAGTTGCACGCTCTCGACCTGCGTCAGCTTACATGCATTGCAGTTCGCCATCGCAATTTCGTGACTGCAGCGTTTGGCGTCACGCAGCAGCGATGCGTCGTGCACCAAGTGCCAAATCGATCCGCTATCTAGGATCCAGGCGCTTTCGTTGCCCTCTCACTGCCAACAGCACTGCACGACTCGTTACGCTGGTTTTTGCGGCCCGCGCGCGCTCCGCGCAATTGCAGCATGCGCTCCGTCACAGCCAGCAACAGACTGCTTTCTTCCCTGTCCTCGTTCTTTGGACGCGCAGCCTCACCACCGCCAGTGTTGCTACTGGCGCTGCTGGCTCTCGATGGGCAATACACATGAATGCGCCCGACCTTGCCGCACCCATGGCACTTGCACGTCTTCTTCCGCTGCACTGGAGAATCGATGTGTACCGCCACGACTTCTTGATCGATTGGTGGTTATAGTATCGATAAATAGTGCAAAATGCGCAAGCTCCTCGGCATATCGAAGATGGTCGAATCGATTTGGGTCTTACTTGGCTTTGACTACAAGTGCAAGCTCTGCCGACGCGTGGTTGACGATGATGTCAAGCACGAGCACTTCCGCCACCTCTCACGTCGCCGACCGCCACCAGATACAAGAAGTGCTCGGGACACGTGCGCTTAGGACCCTTACGCTGTGAGAAAAACTTCATGGCTTGCGCAGCATTGATGGACGTCTTGAACGTGGCAAGCATCCGTCCCTTCACGTAGTCGAGGGTTGGCTGCTCGAGTCACCACGTATCAACTTGCTTGTGATAATAGCGCTCGGCAGTGCTCCAAGCAGGTCGACGTTAATGTCCTACGTCCACAGCAATCCGTACGCCACTTGCGCCATGTTGACCTGGCGGAGGAACGTGCGTCCCGAGTTGTAAAAACCGAGCCGAGACCGCGGTAAAACTCAGTTCCATCGAACTTGTGCTTTTTCAGCTTCCGCTTCCGCGCTTCCGGCGTCCCATCGTGCATTTGCGGATGTCCATACCTCGGTGGCTGGTATGCGGCGTGAGCCGCATCATACGCACCATCGGCGTGTTCCTCGGCCGTCCCTGGCATCAGCGATGGCGCAGAGGCTGGTGCACATGCACGCATTTGCTGTGGCTGCGGCGGCAATGCCGGGAATCTACAACCAAGCGAGTGGAACGGCAAGTACGCCTTACTTGGCGTCGGAGCGCGCACGAGCTGCGCTCTGGCTGGCGGCTTCTGTTCAGGTTGCTCGCGCGCATCAATTTGCATCGTTGCCGCACCGAGGCTCGCGCCGAGTGCCGATGCAAACAACCCACTCTCAATGGACCCACGCTTCCGCTCGTCTTCATCGATCTTGATCTAAATAACCTCCATGAGCTCCATGCGCGACGAGAGCGCATCAAACATCGCGATAATCTTGTCCTCCTTCGCCGAGTCCCTTTCGTGGGCCGGCGCATCCTCAACGACAGTGGCAGTACGCGGTGAACGCGCTGGAGATGATACACGTCCCGGTGAAGTTCTAGCTTAGACTGATGAATTCGGTGCTGCTTTAACATCTTGCGGTCTAGCCATTGGGCTCATAATCTATCCGCGCCAGATCTAAGTGACATCGTCGTTTTTGGGTCGACGTGAGACGTACAACGGGACCCGGGCAAGAACTCACTGGCGCCGCGATCGGAAGAAGAGAAGATCATTGGCCGCAACGATGAGACGAAGAGGTACTAAGTATGCTCCCAAAGACGAGCATCGTCATCACGACGCAGCACGTAAGAACTATCGCGATGCTGTCAGCAGAACAAAACGAACGACTGCTGCGCGGAATTATTGACCCTGTCCTGCGCAGAGACGACGTGAGTGCGACGAACTCGGGCTCGTCACCTGGGTTAGCGCAAGAAGCAATGGAAGTGACGCAGTCGAGCACTGAATGCAGCAGCAAAATCGCGCGGACAAAGGCGAAGAAAAAACAGTGTCAGCGGCAGCGGCATCCGCACGTGACACGTGGTAGTATCAAGCGCGCAGGAGGAGTGGCGCAACTGGAGGAGCTGACGGCGATAACCGACGTCGTCAATCTCGCGTACGAGAAGGACCCGACCAACTATGCAGAAGCAATGCGGAACTCGAAGCGCGCAAAGTGGGAGGTCGCAATGCGCGAGGAGATTAGCGCTCCAGGACAACGGTATCTGGCGCCTGACGAAGAGAAGAGTCGGATAGAACCCGCTGCACTCAAAATGGGTCTATAAGACCAAGACGGGAGCCTACGGCGATTTGGAACGCCACAAAGCGAGGCGTTGTGTGTGGCAACGAGCAAGTACTCGGCGTGGACTACAGTCTTACGTTCGCGGCGGTGATGGTTATCAACACTGTCAAGGTACTGCTAGCGCTCGCGGCAATTTGGGGCGTGCCGGTCAAAACTGGCGACAATCCAAACGCGTACGTAAAGGCGGACAAGGAAGCCGCCTCGAGAATTTCTTGCAAGTGCCGCTCGGGATGGACGTGTTTGACGACACACTGCGCGAGCTCGGCGCC
>CAKKTJ010000293.1:0-35000 GCA_920618645.1 Peronospora belbahrii | reverse complement strand
AAGGTCGAATAGTTCTCTTTAGCTGTTGAAACGACCTGACAAATCTCCTTTAGCGAGTTTAAGCCATAAACTTGATCGTTGTAAAGATCGCCGCAGTTGAAGAACCGACATGTACGACTGATTAAAGCTTTTTGACGGCAACACAAACGTCTTTCTAGACCCGTTACTAGACAAATTTCTGCTGAAGCAAAGTCTCAAGATTGAGTTGTGCGTACAACCAGAAGCAGGACCTCAAACAGTTTGTGTTTCCACCCGTTATAAGTGTCGAGCATAGATTACTTCATAAGCCTTCTTCGGTAAAAAACAAGCTTGGATCAAAATGTCAAAGATCCTACTGTCGGTACCCTTTTCAGTATGTATGTGAACGCTTTACGCGAGCCTTATTTCTACCGAAGTGGCTCGACATCCGCATGCGTCAGGTTATCTTCCCTTCTCTTCATTTCTATTTACTCTCGCCAGGGCCCAATAAGCGGCGCGCTGAAGGCTGTCCAGACTGCGCGATCCTGCGTACATTGGCGAAGGAGGTACAGGTCTGGGGTTAGTCGACGGCGGTGTCCAGCGTGGTTTCTTGCCGACTTGTGCTTGTAAGTCCATCTTGTCAACAGGGCTCCTAATTGCTTGCACCGTGAGCAAAGAATGACGCGAGCGTACCTAAGCGGATATGCCGGGACTTTGGGGTTTCCGGTGTGGCGGCGTACATCGTGACGGCTTGGCTGGCGGCTGGGGGAGAACGACAAGAGAGAGGTGTGTAAAGGGGAGAGGAAATCCGTCCTAAATGACGGATGCTGCAAAGCACCGAGCTAGCATCAGCTAGCCAAAGCCTTCCGGGAAGGCGTTACCAGGATTTTTTTCAGTATGCAACGAAATGGAATCTCAATTACACGTTCGACAGAGCAAGTGTAAAAAACGGTCGCACTTGGGTTATATTTTTAATGTACCCAACCCGAGAAGTATGTGATGCACACTAAGTGTATCATACGTGTAATGGTGTATTTTACAGACACACCTACCACACCATTTTGGTGTGGCTGTACTTTGGGATCATTGACGGTTTAATATTATCGTACTTAAGGTACAAAGAGTTCACATCATCGTGGCCATAGTGGATGAGTATGTATATATATAAAGAAGGCTACAGAACCAGTTGCATACACTGACTAGCACTTAGTATACGGTAGTTGCTAGACGATGAACGTAGAATAAATCAGTTTAAAACCTGCTCTGCATAGCGTTTGTTGCTAGAGCGTTTTCTGAAAGAATGGATTAGTTTCTGTGATACTGGTCTTATTGAGACGTGGAAATCAACAACCAGAAGGCACGAGCTTGTAAATTTAGCCTTAAACGAGTTGTTAGTCCCTAAGACATTACTCTCGTAGAATTCGTCTTCCTCTGCACTTGCTGCATAAGTAGCTTTGCTTTGGTAGGTCTAATACAATACAGATAAAAAATTGGCATATCCAAAAACGTCACGGACTGACGTCATTACTAAGCTTCAACATATCTAGATTGCAACATAGGGACCGCATCCAACCATAGTGCGCGTCCAAACATTGCATAGTCACTAAATCAACTACATTTAAACTAAACCATTTCCATAAGATTCAGTCTTACATATTCTACCTAACCCACAGTGCGTGCATGAAGATGGTAAACCGCTTACGAGACGCAATTAGCGGTCGAACAGCTGAGTGTTGAATGAGATCGTCTCAAAGCGCACGCCAACTACCTCGCTGCACGCAAGAGTTGGCGGCCAAACCACTTCCTCGTAGTGCAAGAAGGTGTGCGCGTAGTGCATGGAAGCGTGTACAATCGTCCGCCTACCCCTGATATCATAATAGTCCTTCGCACGCTCCGTCTCTCTGTGAGCGTGTGGTAAATGGAGCAATGAGTACCAGACGAATGAGGAAGATCAAAAGCACGTTATGAAATTGATTTTTGGTAAGTCTCGGTACAAGAGGACGGATATACATACAAGATGTTCGCGGTCATTAAAAGAAAGATGCCGAAGAAATTCTCGATTGGGGTGCTTCAGCTTGTTTTAAAATCTGCCGAGGAGATGTTTATTCTCTTGCCAATGACGTGGACTCTATTCCTCTCCAAGCTAAAGGAATGAGAGATCCACGAGATAGTTGAACCAAGTTCCAGGATGCTATTTGTAGTCCTCAATATATGAGAGATTGTAGAAGATCGACAAAGAAAAGAGCTTGCTGCTTGATTCTGGGAAGGACAGTACGTTTTACAAAGTTCTGTGAAAACACGTTAAGTGTTCCCAGATGAAGTGCTAAGCCACCGACGGGCCGATAGGGGCATCAGACACGAAACTAACCTAAAACCTGGCACCAAGTATTGTGTGACCAGGCTATGGCCGTTCTCGAGCAAATAAGTCGATTACGTTGATGATCGCTTTGACAAGCGAGCTGATGCGGAACATGCACGTGAGAGCAAATCGCCTCAATGCAGTTCGACTTCTGCGTGGGTAAAGCCATAAGTTGTTGGATATTCATTTACGCTTACAAGAAGCTGTATACGGGCACAATGCTTGCGCAAATGGCGTCCACACGATAATGTCATGTCAAAACCATTGAGGTCAATTTTTCCCACTGAATCTGAAGGATGGTTGCTATCGGATACGCCTGAGAGAAATAGATGAAGCCAAAATTACGGCAAGCACCCCAAGCGCTATGCTTTGGGAGTAGCTTGTAAATACACAGGCGTTGTACAACTCACCGGCGACATTTAAACGAGAGGTGGCACACGTGATGCGTCGACACCGTGGCAACGCGCCCCATTACTTTGACGACGCAATCATCCATAGCAGGGTTGAGGACGGTCTGCGAGAAATAAAGTCGCACAATCTACGTTTATAGCTGGATGAAGACTCTACGTGATTACCAGATTGCATGTCAACTTAAAAAAATGTGTCATAGAAGTCTCTAAGATACATGTACTGGGCTGATGTCCAATCCTACGACGTGTGACTGATCTGCACCATTATTGGACTTTTGCATTAGTTGCTTCAGTACAGGAAGAATTATGGAGAGCCTAAGGAATTCTCTGATGCTCTTAAAAGGACACAGAATTTGACGGACCAGGAAAATGCGCTCACATCAGTGAAGCGGTCGCAGTCAGCCTTGGCATTGACAGACGCAAATACGCATTTTAGCGTCGTCTGCGATGCAAGGCTCATCTATTCCGACCATAAAATATCAACAAATCAACTGACTGCTTGTAAAATTACATCTGGTCCGAACCAAAGCATCAACATTGTAGAATTGGCAGTGGCTGGAAATTTGGACGGCCAACATTTGCCTGCCATGATTCTGACAAAACAAATAGTTACCACAACTGAATGGCTGTGACGCCGATAGATTGGCAGCGCGCTAATGCAGAAGGATGACGACGACATTGTCCAATTTATACCAAATTAATCCCGTCTTTTAAAATCTTTGGAGCTAAATATTTTTTGTATGACGAGAATATTGTTGGCTGAGTATGATTTTATCAAGTTTTGGGTATCACGTTGGTCGCATTGTTATCGAGGCATCGTCACGCGTTGCAGCCGCGGCACGCAGTATTTGTTTCTTGGACATAATTTGATCTCGTGACGCACACCTCCAACCGGAGGTAACCTCGTAAATACGTTTTCTGAATACGACATCGTCGTGCGCCTCCAGCAAAGGAAGTATGGATCCGATGGCATCTCAGTGTGCGGTAGCGTACTTTATCTACAATAGTGCTTTATTAGGAAGCGATGCTCTCGAGACATTCCGCTCGGGTAAAGAACATAGTAGATTGACCGGTTTCTAAGAACCATAAAGACTTACGTAAGTGGCTTGGACTCGCCAACTACTTGCATAAGTATAGCGAGAATTACGCTAATAATTTGGCTAGGGCATTGTCGAATTCCTTTGAAAGTACGTTGGGTGGTGTTGAAAGCAGAAAAACACGATGATTTTAAATTGGTGTGATGGACAGTCTCCTTCGGGCTCCATTTCTGGATCAGCCAGATCCTGGGCGCTAGTCTGTGCACTGCCTCAAGCAGACGCTGATCGGCATGAGCGTGTGATCGCTTTTGTGTCGCGCCAACTTAAGAATGCAGAAAAGAACTACCCAGTCCATGACAAAGAGCTGCTTTCTATGAAGTATGCTATTGTCAAATCAGAGTTCATCTGCTTGGATCATAGCGTTTGTGATCTGTACAGACCACGCATCATTACGTACTGCAACACAGTCGCCATGCCTCTTGCAGAGGATAATCCGTTGGCTTTCATTCAGCGCTGATATAACTTCGATGTGAAGGATAGTTGGGTAAGCAAAATTCTGTGGCGAATGCGTTATCATGCCGACCATATTATAAGCTGTTGGAATTTGGCAATGGTGAGTTTAGTAAGAGCCTAGTTTAGCGAAATTACAGTGGTTTCTTATATGAATTTTTAGGCTCAAAAACTAAGTTAAGTTTTTTTAATTTACATAATATATCCTTTTTTCTTTCTAACAAAGACACGTTGGAACAGCGCTTCGGGCTTAAGCGACATCTTCGCTGTTACGTTAGGCCGCTAGTTGTACACACAAGCATTACCTTTTTGGTATTTGACGAACTGGCATTAGTCGATTATACGCATTCGAACACTAACTGGATCCTAGTGTGGCATATACGAGGCTACGTGCGGTGTGGTTTCCTACACAGCTTGCACATGCGACGACACTATTATCTTTAACTACTTACTTGAGCCATGCGGCTCATGCAGGCTTTTTGCAGTGTGTAGCACTGCTACATGATTTTGGGAGCGAGGCGCTTACAGATCCGTACAAGAAATTTTTGGCACGCTTGCGTGCGTAGCTACATCGATAAGGTCGTGTAATGCTGGATAAAGTAGAAAATGGGAATTTGCGACATCAAACCGATATCTCCTCTGACCACATATATCCATCTTCCACTAGACTCAGCCGAAATGAGCAAGATGATTTTACCACATGGGCCTGCTTCAGAGTGGTTGACATGTCCTCGCTTCACTGACTTGATAACTTCGAGCTCAACCACAAGACGAGCTTTTGTTCGTAAAATTTCTGTAAACCACGCCTTCGCTTACTTAGTAAGTGCTAAAGGTAAAGAACGAAATAACGATCAGCGACATATAAACGCAGCACAAACTCTTGATTGCAAGTTAATGCCATTAAAGTCGTTGGCAGTGGGATGGAGGGTAAAGGATAGCAATGTTGTGCCAAAGCACTGAATTAGGCCTAACAGCACTATGTACGGTTCCAATCAAATCACTTGCCTCCATGACAACTGGTTATTGACGGGATACATTGTATATTGCGATTTTGACTGCTTTGGAAATCATACCCTTTCAAACGCAGCGTAGAACTGATTTGGGAGTGACATGAAATTGTCCAGGTACTTAAGTGGGTAGATCTAGTCCTTTTCTGCAGTAAATCTTTCTTCATTATTGATTTACATCTACCATTAACCCCGTTGTCTTGCCAGTAGTCCCTAAACGCCTTAAAGTTCGTCTATCACGATTTACAATATCTTCAACGTACATATTTTCACGGATGATGGTTTGTGCTAATACGGTCCTCAGTATTGCCTCTAGTCATTCAACGTAAAAAAACGATAGCACATCAATATTGTATCACAAGCAAACAAGAGCAGCTTCAACCAAGATCTCCACAAACTTGTAGAACAGGGCCAAGATGTACAGAAACGCTTCCATGGAGAGTAAGTCTCCCAAGCTTCTTCAAACACTGCATCGTAGTGTCGACTCCGAAAAACACCCTCAGTCACCAATATAGACAACACGACATGACAAGTTGTTTCAAAGTAGTAGCTCGCTCATGTATAAAGATTTCTCGCATCAACTTTGACGATAACATTTCTTCTTTCTTGGCTACATCATGCTGCTCTCCTTATCTTCCACGGCATCTCCCTGCAAGGATTATCATTATACATAAACACTCGCATTGGCGATTAGTCAATTCTTAAACATTCATAACTTACCTTACATGTGAGCCATTCCCCTGCGTTGACTGCATAGATATATTGTCATGTGTGTATTCATCATTAAAAACTCGTAAAACATATCTTCACTTGAAGAATTTTTTAAAAAAAAATTAAGAATGTAATTGAAAGCTTGAAGAAAGCCACGTGCATGGACAATAAGGTTCCAAAAGAATTCCAATATCTTGAGATCAAAGGCCGGTTTCGCTCCATACCCGATGTGACTTCCGTCTGTCTACTCTAATCTCGCTTTAGACCTAACAAGTATTGCTGAAAGCGAGCATTAATCTTTGCGTGCGATCGTCTCAGTCTATGCAGTCAATATAAGCGTAATAAAGGAGCCACCGTTGGGTCTGGGCTTTGGCCTGATAGCTAGATGTCCGAGAAGCTCGATGTAAAAACTTGTAAATCGTTAACTCATGAGTCGGCGACATTGTGGTGACGAATTAGCAAACTCGTTTCAAGATGCCACACACCACATAAAAATTTGTGCTCTGTAGCTAGAACAGGACAATCGAATTAGTTGTGCTCTCGAAAACTGAACACTTGTTCTAACGTTTGCTACTGGGGTGAAGCAAATCAAGTACAGATTTATCTTAAATCGGTCTCTGGCTGCTTCTTCAAAGGTGGATGCAGATGAATTGTCAAGTGGAAGGTGCTTTACTGTTTGCATGCTCGTATCATTGCATGACTACATTAATGCTGCATGATGTCAGGTTGTTACTAGTGGCAACGGACGGGATTAAGAATACCTGATTACTTTGCAAATAAGGGAAAAAGATTCTACCATTTTTCACTGACTAAGCGTATCACTGTAAGCTTTAAACATATCAGGTTTCATACTATTATCCAAGTGACCTGTTGATGACAACGTGAAAGATGAAGCAGTTTTTAGTGATATTTGGATTTAAAAGCATCTACCTCGGCCTACCCAAAGTACACCATGGCGGAGGGGACATTTTTGTGCACAAGAGCATATGCACCCTGACAGATATATTTATTCAAGCATGTGTAGCTCTAGAAAGACGGATCGCAATTTGGAGGCCGAAAAAGAGATTGCGCTGTCCGTCGCTTCCCAATCATTGTCATCCTATTTTTTCCTTCTGCTTTTTTTCCAATTCTTGCATTCTTTTCGTAAAATTTTGACGCTAGGTCATCTCTTTGCCTTATAGGCCACTCGCCGAGCTTTTCGAATCCATATTTCGTAAGCAATACCGACAAGGACGATACCTGTGGATAGCGACGTTTCATATACCTCAGCCATACCACCAATCAAGGGCTCGCAAATTCCAGGACTTCACCTTCTTTAACAGAAAGAAACTCGTAACCTTTTACTGGAGAAGAACTAGTTGCAGTCAAGGTATCAAGTATTTGGTCTAGCAGTTTTTTCCTGGAGAATCGACTTGAACGCTTTCTTTTGGTGATAAAACAGCATTTCAACCAGCTGTTTGTCTTCGTACGGGAACATTTTGCGAAAGCTTAATTCTGCACCGGGGTACGCTTTCTCGAAAGCATTCATCACTGTGAACCAACTGTTTAGTTGGTTTCGACCTTCAAAAATATCCAATAATGGCTCGTCAAGTCCTATCTTGCGGAAGACTTGGCCTGGATGTATTCTCAAACTTAACCAATGCTCTTGTTCCAATGTTAGCCCGGTGTTCGTTGTAGTTTTGGACAAGCGTTAACGCATTGAACCAGTCTTTCATCAGTATAGAATTTTCTGGTGGTTTGAGCGGGTTTGATTCCATAACCAGGATCCTGTTCGTTGTAGCGTTTGATATACGTGATCCATTGCTTTGTTTCTTCGCTTTTTGTCTCCTCAAACATTTTGATCGCTTTCTTGCGCACGTGTTGTATCACTTTTGCTGTGGGGCGATTTTTATTCACCACGTTTCCAGTTCATAAACTGTTTCAACGACATTAGATTCCATCGCCTTTTGTTCTGGGGTAATGGCTTTTATCTCATTAGCAAAGACTTTTATTCCGACAGCAATGATCTGAAACAACTCTGTGTACTTGCAATTGGCTAAAAACGTCTCCGGGAGCGAGGCTCGGCTGTCAACGGACAATGACTTGATAGCATTAATGTAGTCATTCAATCTACCCAGAGCAAGTCGGCCCAAACTTTCCACGTTAAGGTGGTCCATTTCCGCGTTAAGGTGCTCCAAACTTTCGAGGTCTAGGTGGTCTAAGGTTTCCAGGTCAAGGTGGTCAAAATACTCGTCTTTCACGGCGCTGCTTCCTATCTCGACAATATGGCCTACTGGAATCTTTTTGATTATTGTCTAATCTGCGAAGAGGCGAGATTTCGTAACCAGACACCCCAAACCGAGCAGAAAACCTCATTCGCTCTTCATTGCTGTATTGTAAGGACTTTTGCCCTTTTAAGCGCCTCTTCGTAGAGGCTTCAGTTTGATTGGCGGGGATCTGAAGACATCTGGTGGTTCTGCACTATAAACATCACGCAATAGGCTTGCAGCAAGAGCCCCACACATGAGGGCGGACGGAAGGCGCATGATTCTTTCAGTAGATGCGCTTAAGCAGTGAAAACAATTTTTGGCGAACGAGAGAGTGAGAATCGATTTTTCGAACTGCTTGAGACGTTGGAGATACGGTACGTTATCGTATGTATGAATCAAGCCAGTCAGTTGCTGGATGGGCTAAGACGTGTCTAACAAATACCGTACAAAAAGACAGTCAGCGTACTTCATACCAAAAGAGAGCAAAGCAGAGCCCAATACTGATCTCAGATTTATCTCTAAAGCATCTCTTGATTTAATTTCACAATATTCGACAAAGTCTCAAATGGACAACGACAAAATAAGACTAACAAGAAAAAAGTTATAATCGTAGAACGCATTTTATAATCGTAACAACATAGAATACATACAACGTAGACGTGTCATTTTCATGCAAATAAAGATTTACAAAGACTAAAATACGCAGTCTTTTTTACTCTTCAAAATTCTCTCATATAAAGACATGGACGCTACAATAAACTGAATCTTGTGATCTCGTTTATAACCCGTTTAAAAGGCTTTTTTGCCTGAAGCTGTCTCGCCGTTGAACCAAGACCACATCGTCATTGCAATAAAAAATGTGCAAGAATAGGACCTTCTTAGCCGGCTTTTTTCTAATTTAGCTTACACGCTGATCAACGTAGAGCAGCGCTCACTTTCTTTGATATTTGTAACTGGTGGAAAGTGTGGTACTTATGATCCGCATATTTTACTAAAGCAATCAACGACCTCGATCACTGTATGGACCAGGATAAAAACAAGCGTACAGCAAATTAAAAAAAAGCGCATTGACCTTCGAATGTTCAGGATATCTTAGTTTAAACTGCAACTTGATTCAATGCTATTTGAAACATAGACTGAGCTATCAAAAATGGCAAGAGTAAAGTCAGCTCTGTTCACGGCAGAACTAGTGTGCGACAGTGTGCTTGAACTTGATATACAAGCTCATACGTAAGACTTTCTTGCCAGTGATGTCGCAACAACTTGTCATCGTCTTCACAAAGACTGCATCAGCGTGTCGTTCACCAAAAAACAGTAAAGTTGAGAATTTGTGGGCATTTGAATGAGATATTCTTTATACAGCGACTGTTTAATAGCTTACACAAAGCTGATACTCCAAGTCGTCCAACCGGTATTAGTGCATTGAGCCAGTCCGATTTCATGCGTTATGACAACGTGGCTGTGTCTAAAAAGATAGTCGACGCAAATTTAGAGGCAAATATTGCCCTTTGCAACCAGTATTTGGCTGGAAAAGACAAAAGGCTAGAAACGACAAGGCACTATCAAAGACAAGAGCTAGAAAAGACAAGAGGCTGGAAAAGTTAAGGAAGAGACGGTCCCGAGAGAACACGGGAGCCAAAAATTGTCTTGTTTGACGAAATGATTTGCAATTGTTTTACTCGTCGCATCAAAACCAAGCCGCATCAAAACCACTATAAACACTGGATAGCGGAGATCAAGTTCCCGTTGCACCAGGCATCCTGGCGAAGTTGCTTCGAATGAGGATGCTGTCATCAACAAATGATGTGGCATTAGTATTGTGGAGAAGGAGAGTAGTATTAAATAAAAGTACAAACCTTGTAGTGTTGGCTCCAATCGCCATAGTCAGCTTTTCTTTTATGTATTGGTGTTGTGACTAAACGCAATGATACTGCTCTTTTTCTTGGCCCAGAAAAATGTCCGACAGATTTTCGGGTGCCATTGTTTGCTCACTGCATCCTTGAGAAGGTGGTAGAACTTGCTGGACAAGTCATGGTGCACAAAAAAACCATCAAACACCAAATTGTAGGAAATAGCTATTTGGATGAGGGTGAATTTGATTCTGTTGTTATTGTCATCTCTCTGTGCTTGCTAAGCTACCGTTACTGTCTACTAGCTATCGTACCGTTTACTAGCTATCGTACTGTTACTGGCATTCTTTCTATACCACCTTCAATGTATGGTCAGACAAGATCACGATTATATGCAGCCGTACAGACCTGGCAGACGCTCTCGTGCACGCATAGGCGCCTTCTGCAAAGACCAGCTCCAATACCATTTTCAATACAAACATGTTGCTGTCCAGGATAACCTATCACGTCAGTCACTCTACCGGTTTTTACTCATGAATATTACATGGGTCAAGCCTCGGTTTTAAGGAATAATGCCAGACCGAAGCATATTCGCAGAAATGTGCGCAAGTCACGGGCTCGAGACAATCAGGAAGATTTTGCAGTGCTTTCAATGGCAAATCGTACTGGCGTCTTGTTTGGCATACTGCAGTTTCTTGCTAAATTTTTCTCCCTCTATGCGCTGTTAAGAACTTCAATTGCAATCGTCAAGAGTTTGTGCTGAGTTTGTATGTCGCTGATCGCATTTTCGTTTCATACTTCCAGCACTTACTAAATAAGCAAAGGCGTGGTTTACATGGATTCTAGCTCGTCTTGCTAAAACGAACCAAACGCGAATTCGCTCAGATATTTTGATTTTGTAGATGACGAAGACAGGGTAATGAAGACTCGGATGGGATCCGTGGCTTGGACCATCTCACGAAGGTGGTGATGCCTCTGTGTCCCAAAATTCTTTTTCTGCGATAGCAGTAAGTCACGTCAGAAAAGGGGAACGATGAGTTGACTAGTGCTTTGAGAAAGACGCGGCACCGCTTGTCAAGACGACACCATCAACGGTACGAGTAGCGTAAGCACCCAAAAGGAGCAACACGTTGATACGGCATCAGTACACATGCTGCTTAAGATCCTCTTTGCCCGTCCGACGACTCTGTAGCACAATCAAGGCAAGCCCAGGTTCGTTCTGGAGGCTCACGCTCGCGTTGAGTTTAAAGATGGGGATATACATAAAGCCGTCGGTGGTGGCATTTCTCGAGTCGGCCACGTGGGTCGAAGCATCTTGCAATTTGGCCTATCTCAGAATGACAACCAGCACCATACCGGCGACCAGCACCATACCAGCGGCCAGCACCATACTGGCATACTCGCGAACAGCGCCATACTGACGAATAGCACCATACTGGCGACCAGCACAATCATGATAAGACAGCAGCCATGTCCGCAGGAACTCGTTCTCGTCGGAGTCTCAAGGTACGAAGAGTATGTATGTGGCTATCTGCATAAGACGAGTGACAGCAAGTGGGGTGAGAAGAGGTCGTGGCACCGAAGATAGTCCTGCTCGATCGTCAGCGGAGTTCTATCGTATTGTCGGCACAACCTTGGCAATCACATACCAACGTCATCGTCCTAGGGCACCATATGGTCGATTCTACCCGTTACGCCCGGAAGGTACTGCTGCTTTCAGCAATTACTCCTCTGAGACGAAAGGCAGATATTGAATCACCGACGACCTTTTCTATTACTACTGGAAATAGCATTGGCGAAAATGACAGTAATGATAGTTCTGGGCCCTTACGCGGATCCATTGTTAAAGCAAAACGAAGCTGACTTGGCTTTTGAAAATACCCTAATTGTCGAGAGGCCAACTAATTCTGGACAACAGGAAGAACAGGATCAAAAGTAATAACACACTTTGCTATATCTCAACGAGGCCCATCCGTGGTATTGCGGTGCTTTCGACTTAAATGTACAACGTGTCGTCGCTTTGTGAAAAAGTTCTAGCAAGAAATGCGCCGCAACGGTATTTCGTCTAGGTATTAACATTGTCTTCGCACGGTATTGACTCACAACGTGGTGCTCGATACAAGGTACGACACGAGATTATCTTGTGCTCGTATTTGCGGCTGACCATAGTGCAACGAGCTTACTTGCCAATTTTCAGCTGTGCGCTTATACGGAGACAGATTTTAATCTTGGCCATCTAAACAGCTCTATCGGCAGCGTATAATTCAGAAGCAAAAGAGCTACTAGCGTAAATTTTGCTTCAATTACATACGTTTTGTACTGTTCGTTCTCAATGTTGACCGTGATGTTCATCCAGGTATAGAATATAGTGGTAAGAAATGATGTGTGTGCTGTCCGCTTCTGTATTACTAATTTTCACCGTGATCTCCAAGAGCGTCGCCAATTTGACGCTTGTAGCTTATAGTAATCCAGGAAATGACACCGAGAAATCCAGCAGAGTCGACGGTGGCCAAAACGGGACGTGGTGCGGTCGCTAAAGACACCAATATTGGGTCCGACAATAACACCAACGATAGGTCCAATGAATTGAGTAGCTTGCATTGCAGGACTTGACAGCATTGTCGATAGGTACGGACCGAAAGCAGCCCATTAAGCAGACCAGGCCATGCTGAGCGGCATTGACACTGCAAGTAGCAACCAAATTGACGGATGGGAAAGGGTTTTGTCATCCTCACCATTGACTGACTCAAGCTTAGGTGATGCATGAGGTTCATAGCCTAAAGAACTAGCTTCGATATCTATCATTATGTGTATGTTTGATACGAGAAATAAACACGTTGTGTCTTGCGCTGCAAAGGAAGTTGAATGAAGAATGAAAGCATGGATTGATTAGAAATGGGCTTAGCTAATCGTCAAGGACAAGATAGCTACGATACAATCAAATCAACGTCATTGCAGTTGCATAATTAAGAGTATTAGACTTGCAAAATAGTTGGAGCTTTGCTAGCTATGAGTTGTCTAGCTTGTAAGCTTTTCTATTGTTCCGAGTATGCCCGGACAGTTTGATAGCTTATATCTTTGTCTGGATATGAAGACAGAGGGATAGTCAGTACATAATGAGAGCAGCTACACGTTGCTGCCTTGAAACTACTAATACTGCGCACATAACCGCAAGCTACAAACATAAAAGTGCGATGCTATTGATTTGACATTGTTTGGTCTCAAGTGGGTCCTCACAGTCAGATGTCTTTGCTTGTCATGGCTTGGATCACCAACAAGGACTACAATGTGTTTGTCGTAGCTATTTGTGGTAATAACGTCTGCCGTCTGGTTTTCGTTTATCGTACCAATAATCATTCACGTCATGGACGACGACGTGGAGATTGGCATGCACGTCAGCGCCTTGAACTTGACCAACTGCTTTGGCCAATTGCTGAGTTGAACAATTTGTACAACACATCACTGGGTACAAGCTCGGGTGCTGTTACGTATGGTGTCATGTATCGGTCTGAGTTTTTTCATGTCCGTTGACGATCCAGATAAACAGCTAGAAACGCATTGCTGGCACAAACAGAGAGGCAGAAGCTTACGTTGGCATCGCTCGTTTGTAAGTAGTTGACAATCTATTCCTTATACTCTTTCTTCGTCAAACCTGCAAACGCGACGGTCACTATAGGGTGACAGCATACAAAAGCGTATCTATCCCGGGTTCAAGGTCTTGGAAACCAATCCTTCTCAATTATCGTGCTGTGGTGTGGTTATTAAAGTCTTTCTATGACTTGTGTCTTTTCCAGCTCACGTTTGCTTTTGCCGCCTGCATTACGGTACAAAAAAGCCAGCGGCAAAACGGTCGCTCTCCTCATGGCCCGACGGCTGCGGCTGAAGCCAGCAATGAACAAACGGAAGCTTACTATTGTATGCTTTGCTCGTTACGTCTCAGCTGCCGCCTTTTCCTCTTCTACAATCACTCGTGTCTCCTCTTCCCCTCCCCTTTGCTCCTCTGTAGTAGATTCTACAATCACTCCTTTTTGTGTGTCACTAATATCCACAATGCTCCCCTCCTCACCATCTACATCTACGTCTTCGCCGCTTTGCAGTGTAGCTGGAACAGGAGACTCATTACTGGTTTCGGCCGTTGCTGTTATAACGATCGGAGCGTCAGCAGAAATACGAGAATTGGATGCTGGGTCAGCAACCCCAGCGCTGTCTTTCAGCTCACAAACCTCGTCAACTTCCTCCATCTTCACATCCATGTCGTTGCCGCTGCAATTTACAGATTCTGCATCGGTCTCAGGATTTTCAGCATTTAACGTATTGGCAGTGCTACAAGAAGCAGTAGCCAAGTTCCAAGTGTCATTGTCTGTGTTATCGGGTTTTGTGCTCATGTCCGTGGTCATTTTTATTGTGGCATCAGAACTTGTATCTTCAACCTTAATTTCTGCATTTAGCGCATCACCTTCAATGGATGAGGTAGCATTGTCAGCGATAATAGCCTTCTCTCTTTCTACACCCAGCTCAGCATCTGCTTTGGCGACAAATCCACTGCTATCATCAGTCTTGGCTTCAATGTTCACATCTTTTACCTCAATTGTTGCGTCCCCTCCCGTATCAGCAGCACCTTCTATGTTTTCGTTTGCACCACCATGCGTTGCAAAATCAACGCTGGTAGAATCGACATTTCTCTTAAACACATCGTCAGCTTGAATCTTGACATCTGATGATAAAGTAGCAAATAACTCCTCTCGAACAAAAGGCACTTTGGTCAACATCGGCTCGTAAAAGTATCGACATCCAGCAAAGGCAGGACTACTCCACAATGCTTCAAATTCTTCCAAACTTAAGCAGCTTCTGCGCAATACGCCCAAGGTCTTCTTAAGATACGAAGCAATCATTGCGTCACCACCAGCCGCAGAGCCTCCTTTCTCCACCATAGCAAACAGAGACGACAGCATCATCACTGTTTTCTCATGGAATGCAGGTGTGGGAAAGCTTTGAACATCACGTTGACGCTTGCGCTTTTTTGATGACGTTTCGCCTGAGGCAGTAGTATCGTACTCCTTCTCGACTTTTTCAACCGCTCTTTCAATATAATGCACAAGAAACCCAGTCTCCTCTTTGGCTGCTTCAATACGTTTTACCAAAACGGCAACAAAAAAAGCCGTCCACAATCTGTTTCCACACGTCCAAGGTTTGCAACTGTTCGCTTAGTGTCATCGTCACCTCACCGTATTCAGCAGATGTTGTCCCAATATTACTATTAGTGCTGCTGCTTGTACTTACAGCAGCCAACTTCACTTGCTCCAACACAACTTCAGTTACGGCATGAAGCAAGACGCGATCACGCAACAGTGATTCATCCTCTGCTAAAAGTAAATGATGTAACAACTGCGACGCCGCATCAATCTGACGGTCTACCAGACATTGTACAGCAAACGACTTCGCCATAGCACGGATTGCTGAGCTTGCGCGCAGCACGTTATCCCACAACGCGGCATTAAAAACACTATCCTTAGCAGTTGACTCCAAATGGGGCTGTAGTCCGACCGGAAACGCATAGTAGACTCGAAAGTTAATCATCGTGCGCAACAAAAGCGGAAGTACGACGCGCATTGTGACTACTTGTGGAGCACGCAACACAAAGTCCTGCTTTCGGATCATTCGGCGCACGCTAGACGGGTTGCCGATTTGAAGAAGCTGGACGAGTGCACGGCAGATCAAATTGTCTGTAGGCAGCTCTTTTCTCTGCCAACACACCGCCAAGTTCTTCATGAGAGCATCACAAATAAGCTGTTTCACAAGCGGATCGGACAAAACTAGTGCCACATCCGCCAATTGCTCATCGCACAAGCCTTCTGGAATCATTCCTGATTGGTCAACATCACCAAAGTCCTTAATCGTGACGATTCCTGAACTGGTGAGCATGGTAAGAGCCTCACTTGTTGGACCGGTGCCAGTTTTACGACGTTTCTTGGTACGTATCCGCTGTGGCTCACCACGCAAAGCTGCTGCGTTTCGCTCAATTATCTCGTTGCCTCGCTTGCCGATTCGCTTTCCTTCCTTGTAAAAGATGGTCGTGTCCGGGTTAAAAGTCATACAATTCCGTATCATTAGGTTGAAATCCGACACAAAGGCCTCTAGCGTCTTATACTTGCCGCGCTTGGCTTTTTTCCGCATCGTCAACAAGTCCATGGGATCCTTGATAATCTCTCGATATTTTGGCACATCATCAGGTACTGGCTCCGCAAAAATCAAACGAGCATCAATTTTTGTGATCTTGTCAAGCACTGCAAGTAGTTCATTCACAGGAGGTGGCCCCAATACAACTTCAAAACTCTCTTCTTCCTCATCGGCACCGCTTTTCTTTCGAAACTTTTTGTTCGCAGGTAAGTCCGATGTGCGTAACCGACCAATAAATCCTAGCAGTTCATGGAGTTGAGCAATTTCAAGGGTCTGGTTCTTCACCGCTCGATCCAAAAACCAAATAAACTTATGCAATGGATCGATTCGCAAAAGTGCTGTCGTCTTGTCACGATGAAGGTTCGCAAGGTCACACCGCATAGCGCCAAGAAGCGATACATAATCCACGTACTCTTTCGGGTGATTGTTCGTTGCGCTACCAGGAATGTTCGCAGCCACCACGTAACCGCGCCATATCTCCAACGTAAACAAGTATAGCGCCTCAGAGTCGCCAAGCATTTCTACTAGCTTCATCAACGCCGGGTTATTCCGTCGGCGCTCATCGGGAGAGTACAAAGGACGTCGCCCACTGCTAAATCCAGACGCCGCCGTTGACGACGAGCCGGTAGCATCAGCGGAAGACGGTACGTGGCATGAGACATTCCAAAGACTCCCACCTCCCGATTCATCTAAGCTGCGTTTCCTGCTTTGACTACTAGTTCGCACAAAATTGTTGTTGTTTCGATTTGCTAACAAACGCTGTGCAGTCACTGGTCCTGACGTCGGATGGTGAAGATACCACTTCAACTGTTCCGTCACATACTCACGCGTGCAATCCTCTACTAAAAGATCGAGCTCTCTTCTATCCACTTGCAAGATCTTCCTCCTCACATGGACAGGTAGCTCCGCGAGAATGCGTCGATTCTCGGTCAATTCACGCAAGTATAGTTCAGGAGTCTCTTCCTGACGAGCCAATACAGCAATTGGAATTGCTCGTAGCTCTCGAAATTCAATATACGGAAACGTCTGCTCCAATACTCGAGGCAGTTCACTTTGTGGCAAGTCTGCAATGCGCAGCAACATCTCCTTCTTCATCTGATCCAACACTGACTGATATACACTAGAGCGTGGTACTTGCAGTAAATCCAGTAGTTCTACGGCAGGAGTAAACGTTGTTGGTCTCTCTTTTTCCTTGCTCGCTTCCTTGCGTACAAACAACTGTGCATGCGCTTCTGAGATGCCATGGGCCGCCTGAAACTCTCGAATCGCTACTTCAATGTTAGGTGCTGTACTTAATAGCTCCTTAACGGCAACGCCACCATGCGCGCCAATCAGCAGCTTCTTCTCAGCAACGGATGAACTGGGTATCGAGCGCGGCAGCTTGAGCTTAAGGCGAAGCTTCAAGGCATCACCTACAGCTTCACTCATGCTGCTCTGCGTCTCAATAGTAGAGTTAGTATACTTCAAAGGAAGGGGAGAAACTTGAAGCTAGAAAGGTCTTTGTACAACTGGCTGCCTGCCTGACTGACAAACTAACTGCCTGCCTGACTGACAAACTAACTGCCTGACTGACTGACTGATTGGCTTGGGCGACTTATGCAAGAGAGGGTAAATTCAATACTAAAACTCGTCGCAAGAGTGCGGAATGCAAAGAGTGAATGTTTAACCTTCAAGTTTGTAAGGTTTCTAAATTCATGGGCAATTCGTATTTAACCGAATTCCGCACTGCCACGCCATCCACAATTCCATTACTAAAGCAAGACCGACGACACACACAGTAAAGTCGGTGATGGTATCAATACGGAATGCAACGGTATGTTGATTACGTTGCTATGTAGTCGAATATACAAATAGTCTAAGTGCTGTACAAAGCACAGGTCTATGTGTGTATGTGTGTGTTATATGCTCTACCGTGCGGTATCTAGCGTTGAAAATATGCCAATAAAGACGTGGTAAATAGTGATTCGAACGCTTCTTTCTCTCTTGTTGTTATATAGGCTCATGATCTATTACAGGTGCAAAATTCCAATCTCTGGTGTCTACCAGAAAATTATCAGATGAAGTATTATTATTACCATATCATGACGTGGCCGCAGCTTCTTTATGTGGCGGAGGAACGTGGTGGCAAGATTGTTGGTTACGTGCTGGCTAAGATGTCCGTGATGGTGGAGATATTATATTCTACAAGAGAGAAAGACAAGGTTAGCTGACGGATCTCTCTGTGTTGTTATACTATAGGGAAGAAGAGGCATCAGTGCCCCATGGCCACATTACATCGTTGGCAGTGCTGCGTACACACCGCAAGTGCGGCATTGCTACTAAGCTCATGCAGGCTGCTCGTATGTTGCTGTTTCATTTATAAGTGACAGTCATCATCGACTGACAGCGATATTTTGCTGTTTATCTAATGCAGAGCGTGCTATGGTCGAAAGCTTTAAAGCCGAGTACGTGTCGTTGCACGTCCGTGAGGGTAATTTGGCTGCCATTCACTTGTACCGCATCACACTTCAGTACCAGTACGTACTATGAGGAGACTTTGAATGAAGGCAAAAGTTATTTACAGTTTATTTGTATTGGAACGTAATCGTGACAGGGTGTATGACATTGAAAAGGGCTATTATGCGGACGGAGAGGACGCATACGACATGCGCATGCCATTTACGGAAAAGTGTAAACAGGCATTTGCCTCGCAGGTGAATCGCTACAAGAAGGTGCTAGCAGAAAAGGATGCTAAGGCTGCCGAGAAGGTTTCTGCGTAGTTGCCTCATAGCGTGGGTGTAAGGATAGGAGGTATACATAGTAGTGACCGACTGTTTGACGAAGTGTGCTACGAACTGAAGAATGTTGTAAGAGATTGACGGACTAACGAAGATATTTAGCACGTGACTGGCCCACTTGTCTCTCACTTTATTCTAATTTCTATGAGTTGCACGCGTTGGTAGTTCTGTCGTGGTTGCAACCTTTAGGCTTTGAACAATCGTCGATGCATGAAAGTCGTCATCGGCATTGATACAATGGTCTTGTGTTTTTTTGCCGAGGTGCGCGTGCACAAACAGATTGAGCAAAAGTGTTGGTTCTTTGCATCGTTGGCATCGAGTTCTATGCTTGATCGCTATATTCGTCGCACGTCATGAATGCGCCATTGCCCTCGCATAGCGCTACTATCATGGACGTCTGTTGCTCCTCCAAGAATTATTGAACTGCTTTCGTATCTGAATCGGCTACATTGTTCTGCACAAGCGGTCACGTTCCTTTATCATTTGACATCATGTTCAAGACTTTCAGCGTGTTGGACTTATTAGCAACTTCCGCTGATACCACGCCAATGCAATTGAGTTTGTCTGGTTGAGTACTATTGCCGGAATACAAACATTGTCTTAAGTCTCTCTGGATTTGTGTTGTGCAAAACGTCAAGCGATTGGTCATGACGCCTGAACCCAAATTTGTCATTGACAAGTTACTCGGTAAAAGTTATCTCCAACGTATTCAGAGTTCACCTCAAGAGTCTATTTGTCATGGAGTCAATAAATGACGTCGAGATTCACCAAAACGAGAAGACAAAGTGATAAGTGCTTTCGTGAAACAATCATTTGGAGTTCAGCAAACTTGCGTCATGTCAAGTGATCATATCGTGCTGTTCATCGCTACTCTCTGTCAACTACCAACAATATGAGTACACTTGTCATCATCTTCGTCCGATCAAGAACTTATCGTGCACAAGTAGCAAGTTCTTGATTCCCGTAATGTTCATCATAATATTATTTATGCCACTTGGCTCTTTGATACTATCTACGAAACAAGAAGTGACCGAGATGCTAAAGCTTCTCTTAAACTCATCCGTCATCCACAGCGACACGCAATACATCGAAACATTGACGCCCGGACGAAATCAAAGATGCTGAGCTTCTCGTGTTTGGATCACAACTGCTTTCGTTCGATGTGGCTTCACTTCAGTATGGTAAATAAGGCCTCAATCAAAACTTGATCGGCGCAAAGCGCAGTCGATGGAATCAACAGAAATTGGAGAAAATGCTTCAAGCATAGGTATAAAGTCCTCGCTCATCTTGTAGTATCCAAAATCTTCTTCTTCATCTTCATCGTCTTCCTCATCATCAATCAAGACGTTCGTACTCTCACGACCTAAAAGCGTCGTGATCGTCGGAGTAAAATGCATTCGTGGCGAATTGAGCACAAGCTCATCGTCAAATTCGTCCTCGTCCTCCAAATCATCGTCGCTCTCATTGTCCGACATCGACTGAGAGACTTCTTTGATCCCAGCAAGCTGCATCTTTCGTTGTTCCATCTGCCACTGTTGTCGTTGCTGCTCGCGTGCCTTCTCCAACTTGACCTCATCATCACTGTCATCCTCATCATCACTTTCACTATCGCTAAAACTAAACCGCGAGCTGTCACGCGGTTCATGCGTACTAGAGGCCGCGGTTGACAGCACAAAAGACGCAGACTCGTTGTTGACTGACTTATCCCTCTTATCCAGGAAACCCCACTCATCATCATCGTCGTCGTCGTCAAAACCCATTCGGGAACTTTCCCGAGGGTCCAGGATGCTTGATAACACACTCAACTTCGTGTGAGTACCTATCCTGTGAGTTGTTGACCTGTCCCTGTTGTCATGTTCGGCATCAAAGTCATCGTCATCATCCTCATCTTCTTGAGAAACCTGTTGCTTCAGTCTTCGTGATGATCTTGATATTCTAGACTCTCGTGAAATCTCGACCATGTTCATTTGCGAGCATTCTACAGTCGCGGAAACAACCATCCTACATTAGTTTACACTCCACCAGCAGCTAATACATAAACAACAACATCACTTACCCAATTCTGATCTTGTCATCATGCCGCGTTGTGCGTATGACGCATCCAATCCCACCGCACTTGCTGCCACTGAAGCAGACACCTTCGTTCTCCCGGCTGTCTTCTCACGCACTGTAGGAATCGTATTTTCCAATGCTAAGCTACCTTCTTTCGATGCTCGGTCAGGCCGTGGAGAAACGCCAGGAGAGGATACATCGCTAGCAAGTTCTGAGTCGTCGATAGACTCGTTCGATGTCGCACTTGCACTATTGTCTCGATTCTTAGCAGCACGTTTCTGGTCTTCCTCCTTGTCACTACCTGATCGGCTACTGCCACTACTACTTCCCAAGGCTGTCGAAGTCACAGGTCGTCCATCAAAATGCTGCGCAGATCTGTGATACTTATGGTCGCGTCTCGACGTCTTTTTCATCCGTCGAGCAACCTCTTCAGGCGTTTCCTCTTCAGGTAGACTCAAATGAGTATCACGATTCTGCTGATTCCGTGCTCGTGTCGTCAATTCACTGTCTTGTAACCTCGCAATAGAAGATTCTACGAGTCTCAACTGCAGTCGAATGCGTCCTGCATTCTTCTTCCCTTGTCTCAAATCCACCCATCGATCAATCGTAGCAGTTCCCATTCCCGTCAAATGTTTCAGCGAGACAGCACATGCTCCAATAGCAGGAGACGACATAAGTCTTGCTGACTTGACACGAATACTCAGCATGTCTTCGTTCATATCATACACTGGAATATCAAATTTTTCATTCCAAACGGGATCCGATCGTTTGGCCTTTTGAACATTTGTCTTCAATACTCTCATCTTGCTTCGATTTTCACTTAAATCACCTTCGGACAACGATGTCGAAGGTATGGGCATTGTTGGAACATTTGCCATGTTGCTACGAGTGGTCGAACCAAACGAAGAATGTAACAATCCTCCAAGACTATGCGAAGACGTTGATGATTTGAGTTTCTGTGTCCGTAGAGAAAACCCACCACTACCACGGATCATCTCAGTACTACCAATATAAAGTTTACAATAAGTACCATAACTCGACACATGACGTAATCCTTCCGCTGAGTAAACACGAAGCAATAAACGACAGGAAGGTATCGGACGTTCAAAATATGACGATGAAGACACTGGTCGTTCACTTTCCATTAATTGCAATGAAGTAGAAGGTCCCATAGAAATGAACAAAAGCCGTGATGGCTTTTAAACGGCACAATATCGTACCCTTGGTCCCTTTTTTTCTAATAGAGATGACTGACTGACTAAGGATCTATCTGGCTTTGGGGTTTGTGTGTTTATATTCAAGTAATGTCTTGTTTATGTAGCTTCAAGCGTTCCGCTCTTGTTTTTTAATCTAGAAATAAACTGAAGAAAAGAAAAACCTCAAGAAAAGAAAAACAGACAGGACGTGTATAGAAAATCGCTGACGAATAAATTGTAGGTACCTTTTGGGGTTATAAGAACAAGTTTGTTTGGATCAACAGATGATCGATAGATGATACGAATATTAATAATAACAAGACATATAATCTAAACACATGGGGTTGGTTGCACACAATAGGTTTCCCTGTCACGTCTCTCTTTTCTCTGTTTTCATCGATAAATAGATCACATATATGTTCATCACATTGTATATACATTCGGTCACTTTGACCAATGTTAGAGCACAATTGACTACTTCGTAGCTTTTTGTTAATCGTACTAACGATGTAATGCGGCCAATATCCAGTTGTGGTACTTCTAGTACCGCGATTGGATGTTGACCAAACGAAACGACTGGATATTCTCGGCGTTTGCTGACGAGATCATCATTTGGACGACACTGTAACGTGCTCGTGCTGTTTGTGCTCCAAACTTGTAGCAATCACCATTACCACTAATAATGTGACTTACAGTTGTTGTCGCCAAAGGGCAGACTAGACTGACCATATGCACTGCAACTTTCGTTCCAAGAGATTGGAGCTTCTAAGGGCAGTATGTTTTGACATGGACGATCAGGTTTAAGTTATATCTAGTGACCACTTACTTCATCGTCTCAGTTCATGGCGTGCTTTTAACCCAGAAATGTTTCTACTCTCTACAAACTACGGTATGACATTTACCCAACAGCTGAACTGTAGCCATGACGCCATATTAAACTAGTGGTGTCGTCTTTTCCAATCAATTGGCTTACACAATATATGCGATTCAATAAACTAGTCGCACATTGAAAACCCATTGAATCCAATTACCTAATGCTTTACACCTACTTTCATGACCATGAACGACACGGTAAAAGTAGCGCCTTATTGTATTGTATGTCGTCATTCAAGTATAATTAAATGGCATAAGCATGTCTTTTGTCATGGACATCAAAAGGCCGCTCAACAATTTCTTCAGCATCAAATCAACCGACTCCAGGTATTATTTTGTAACACTGTGACATCAAAGTTGTCGGATTCTTGGCGTTGTGTTTTTTGTGACTTGGCAGTAGCTACAGTCGAAGCCCTGGCTCATGTTGCAAGTACATTACACCGAAAACAAGTGGATACCTTTTGTCGACACTATCGATGTGATGTGAAGCGTCAAATGCGAGCTCAACTTTCGTTACAAGCGGCACAATGGCGTGAGGTAGGCAAGAAAAAAGAACGAGAGGTGTTGATGTGGTATGTTTAAAATGGTGTGAATCTCTCACATGTTTTATCTTACCCCTTTGTGTGTGTCGAGAAGTTGGAGAAGAGACGAAGTACCGGTAAAATGGCAAACAATCATGTCGAAAAACAGGAAAAGGTAGAGGAGCGTGTAACAACAAGTGAACGAGTTGAAGCCTTTTTGTCGTCGGCTGCTACTAGACTACAACAAGTAGAAAAAATGAATTCTAGAATGGGTGAAGACATTCCGGTTGTAACGGTGACGAGAGAACAACAGGAAGCTTTGCTAGGACCCCATCTAGCATTGGGAAAACGTTGCAAGACGATTCTATCGTCGGAAGGAATATTGCAGAATCCTCTTGGACGACATGAAGGTAAACGCGTGTGGGGTGGTGGCATTGTAAAATTACGAATGAACCAGTGGATACCGTGGGCGATTGATCAACTGGTGAAGGAAGAGCAGGCTGATAAGCTAGACATGCAAGAGACTGGGGTAGAGGGCATTACCTTTACACATCGAGTGACTGACATAGCGCAGGGTGACGGATTGACCTCGATTATGCCGGTGTCGTGGGTTGCTAATGTACGAAATGTACACACTGCAGCTGTACCGCCTTGGATGGTGCAAACGGAAGAGGAGTACAAGAAGTGCAATTATCGAATGCCGGTCGTGTCGTCTGTATCACCAGCTCGATTGACAAGCAAGGCAGACAAAACGAGGAGAGACATTTTTTCAGAGCTTCAGTCGAAATCGGTATGTGGTCAAGACTGGTTGCCAAACTTTGGTGGGGTTTGGCAAGAGGGTCCTCGCTCTAAAACGAAACAAGCGTTCAGGAAAGCAGTAAATGCAGTGAAACCTACACGTGACTGTGATCGAGATTCTCGATCGAAGTTCCACCCATCACAATTACAAGGTGCAACTCCGCTTCCACAAGTATCACCTATAGACTCTCAGGAGCCTCAACCGCCAGCAGCTGTTCAGGACTCTGTTCCTGAACAAAAGCAAGCAACAATGAGGTTATCTCCTCCTGAAAGCAGAGATAATGAGAGCCAGATGAAAAATTTGTTTGACGCTAAGAAGCAGTTGCTGCTGGCTCAGAAAGAGCGCCTGCGAGCAAAGATGGCGGTACGAAGGCCGCAATAATGGATTGATTTTCTGGGTACATGTATCATACCGTCGACCACATATGCTTACTCGCAGCCTCAAAATGCGGGTTCTTTTCTGTGCGAAGATTCATCGAAGCTGCAAGTAGATCGCATAAATCTGCCATGTTCATTTGCGATGGTCCGCGTTTGACAAGGCCCCCGTCAAACCGAATTGGGTTGTCGTCTACCTTCACCTTACACGGAATGGACAATACGTAGCGTGCCAATCGAGCTAGGAACGGATACTTCATGCGCATATTCTGCCACCACTCTAAGGGGTTGGCGCGCAGTACAATACGCCCTTCTTCCTGAAAGAACGACACCTCCACTTCCAGCAAGTTACTAGATTTTGTAAGTTCCAACGAGGATTTTGCAGAGCTCAGCAGCATTTCTTCTTGAGCACAAGATGTCAGTTTTGCCTGGAGATCGTCCCACAGGTCGGTGCCCTTATCGGCACCATCCTCGCCCACGTGACTACTGTCGCTGCCCAATACGATAGAGCTTTCTTTGAAATCGTTTCCGTTATCTTTGCTCTTCTTTTTCGTTCCAGCCATGTTTGCCGCCTCCGCTTTAACAATTTCCCAGAAATCTTGTTGTGGCAAAGAACCTTTGACGATGAACGACTTTGTCCGAGGGTCCAATATTGTAGCAGACCACAAGAGGTTGAACGTTTGAAGCTTTTCCTTATCCCAGCTAGCTTCTGGGACCGAAAACAGATGCCCAAAACTTGCTAGCAAATTTTTTAATGCCAGATCTCTCAATGCCTCGATGTCCTCTGGTAAATCATCAACCATAACCTCTGCAGTGCTTTTCTTAGCAAAGCCATCGTAAGACACATCAGTGAATCCAATATTGACAGGGCGAAAATCGCGTATTTTCTCGATCAGTGTGAACACCGACGGCACGATTAAAGACGAAACGACATATGGCTCACCTTCCAGCTTTGCAGTGGCCTCAGCAAATGGCTTCAGTATCATCGTAAGATAGCGTACACGAGACCACTCGTACCGTGATAAAGATGTTAGCTGGATAAGTTTGGAAAAGTCAGAATCATTGTCTTTATGCAACAAGATATACTTTCTGAGTGCCGGCATCATATCCTCAACAAGTGCCAACACATAATATATCTGACCCATTGATATGGTCATCTCTCGAAGGCGATCGATGAACAAGCGCTCGTAAGAAGCTGTGCTCATACTGCACTGCTCCAATGCCAACCTTCGTAACACCTCGCGTGACTTTGACGATTGTTTGAAATGCGCAAGCAAATACATCAGCTTGTTCATCAGGTCACGATACGTATGTCCCATGAGACTTGTTGGCAGTTCCTCGACAATACTGGATGCAATTTCCTCGGTCGTGATGCCGTAACAATCAGCAACGGATAATCCTGCTGTAACTGCAGCAGAACTGCTGTCAATGTACTCGCCCTTATCCATGCGTTGACTTTGAAAGCATACAGAACTAGAGGCTGCCGAGGTTGCAAACACGTCACTAGCAAAACAATAACTCCCAAAAATGCGGACTCCATTAATGGTGGCAAGTACAATATTTTGCAGAACTGTAGGAACACTCTCCAACAGATGCAACTTGTGATCCACAGCAAAAGACTGATACCCGCAGCATGGTGGCTCCACAGCAAAAATTTGAGGCATGGATCTGCAAAAAGCAACGCGTTCCATTGCTTTCTTTAACTCTTCGTCTTTAGCAAACATCGTTGCAATCGATTTTCCTTGTTGTGGACAGTAAGTTTCAATAGATGAGACGTGTAGACATCTACGGAAGGGGTTAAATTTGTGGTCCAGTCCGACCGCAAAGAAAGCAAGAAAGACCAGCTCTTTACCACTGGGATGTGTGAAATCGACTGTAGTTGTCGCAGCCGCAGCCGTTGCCGTTTCTACCCTAGCATCATCCGACGGTCTCCATTCAGAAAGCATTAGGTGCGCAAAATCTGTCGTCTTCATCTGCATGGCAGTCCGCACTTTAATCTCCGCAGCCATATTCTTGACGTATCCAGACGCAAACTCCTTGGTAAAAACATTAAAGTGATTCGGGTCGTCCGCATAGCCACCACACCCTTCCAAGCATTTCATTATAAGATTGCCAAACGCGTGGCTCGAACACAACTCGAATGGCAGCATTTCATACAAACACAAATATCCCATGGCTTCAAGGACCTTTTCAGCATGAATTTTCCCAGTCAGCATTGCACCAGAGGTTCCAGCAGAGCTTGATCCAGTCGCTGGACTTTTTCGTCTAGTAACCTGATATTGTTGATGTGATAAGTCGATATCTAGCTGATGGTCTGGGAATCCATGAGTACTTTGATGTTCTCCTCTCTTTGTTTTCTTCACTGGTGAGTGTCGATCACTTGACGTGTGGGACACATTTCCATCAATTGATTCCAACACAAAAGCTGTTGCTTCTGATTTCGTTGCAGGAATTGCATTCACTTTTTTCTTTCTTCCTCGTTTTTTCATACTTACGACACGATGCATTTGAACATTTTTCTTCTCACTTGCATGTTTTGCATACACAATCGGATGATTCTCTTTCAAATGTCGCCATAGATTTGATGTTACACTTTTACTAAATCGTACGTAGGTTTTACGGTCGGCTTTTTCTTGTTCTTTGCATAATTTACACTTGGCAATGGATGATTCTTCTCGTTTCTTTGCACGAAACCCTTCTTCAACTTCATACCATCGATAGACAGCTGATACATTATTATTAGTAGTAGTAGTAGTGATATTTGTTTTTATGCTTTGTATTGCTGTTATATTGTTATTGTGTGGTGAAGTAGTAGCAAGATGAGGACAGGGAAATGACTCGGTGGGTGAAAAGCTACTGGTGGATGTCACATGAGACTCAATCGTATCACTTACTGGATGAATGGATGGAGATACGAGTGATAGAGTCTCGTCAACGTCCTCCTTGTCGTCATTCTTTTTCTTCTCTTTTGATGTCTCAATTGCGAGTGTCATGACGATCTCGTGCTCGGAATTAGCATTGAGATTGCAAGTTGAAGTGCTATTTAGGTGTGTTGTCATTACACTGAATTGCACACGAGTGATAACGATTCAATGGTGAATCTAATGCGTAAAATCGGATGAATTGCAATCACGGCTGGATGGTGGTAGGAACACTTTATTTTTTGTGGAGAAGAAAAAACAAAAGAGTGACATGTGTATACGTTCATTAATTATGAAAGGCTTTTGGTATACTTGATTTTGATGCATTAACCTTATTTTAGATTACAAACTCATTTAAAGCCCTACGTTAATTTGGCTTTATTGTATCAAACATGGCAATTTCCGAGAAAGTGTGGTAAAAAACCTGATTGCTGCCTTTATGTATCAACGTTATTTGTACAAGGACGCATGCAACAATTTGAGTGTCGTCTGCGCTCCATCCATCTTTACAAGAATCGAGCGAGCGAGAAAACCGAAACGCCCAAAGTGCTGTTTATTGACCAGCAGCCTACAATTTCAAATAGAATGATGTAGCTTTAGAGGATTTAGCCTTTGCATTTGGATACTACCCGCATGTGTTGACAAAATCTGATATAAATTAGACGAATTCCGAACCCTAAAAGCTTGAGATCAGAAAATGTTTATCTTCGTAGGATATGAAGTGAATGATCAATTGGTGGCTATTGATATTATCTTCCAACTCATACGTGCTTACTCAACTAATTACACCAATGTGTCCAGAGCGTATCCTGTAGTAAACTTTTCCTTTCCAATGAAAGTGGTCAGCCAAAAATGTCAGTTTCATTAACTTGTTCTAATACTCTTCCTCGGTCGTCGCACGCTCGTCCTCATCCTGGTTTCTTAGTCGCACCTTAGTGCAAAAAAACAATTTGGAGCGACTCTATTATTCTTGGGGCTGGCAGCACCTTCGTGAGTATGTTTGTGGCCATGAGGCGCGACTCAACGAGCTCTAGTTTCACCACTCCCTTCCTTGCTAAGTCGCATACGTATTTCATACGCACATCCACATGCTTGGCGCTTGACATGCTCTCTGGTCTAGTTGTCCATCAGCATTTTCATGAGCTGTACTACTAAACATTTGGTTTCCGATAGCAGCTTGTTATCCTTGCGCAACGTGAGAGGCTGAAGTAAACTCAGCTTTCATTGTCAATGGTAATACCCCTGTTTACTTCTTGCAATCCGTTGTACGACAGCCCCGTCCATGGTTAATCACGGATTTGCGATCAGCCTTGTCTGCTGCAAAGTTGGAGTCACTCCAGCTTGCCAAGCAGATACCGGCTTCTCCAAATCGTGTTTCTTCCATACTTAGCTTGATGCTCTTGATATTTTTAAAATGCCTTGCAATATTGTTTGCTAGCTTCCAGTCATCTAAAGAAGATTGATCATTTTTCCTGTGGCCACGATTACCGCGAAGCTGATGTCGGGACGCGTACATCGTGGAAGTTAAAACAAGCTTTCAACAAGCGGCTGCATTGTAAATAGTTGGGGGCTCCCATTAATGTCCTGGCCGTGTCATTAAATACACAGGGTTTTTATCCAGCTCTAAGTGTCCCTCATCCATAGGAACACGCACGTCATTTGTTTCCTTAAAGCCATGCTGCTGAAGCATCTTCTCAGTTGATGCCTGTTCGTCCAGTGTATATACTTTTGCGTCGCAACCTCATCCCACAATACTTTTGCACCTCTCCTTAGTCCTTGACATACGATGCATTCACCACCTTACAAATATCCTTCACCAATTCTGGATTGGAAGCAGTTGCCAATAGGTTATCCACATAAACACCTACAACAGTTACATCACCGTTTTGGCAAAAAAAAAACGTACAGGCACATATCGGTTGCACATTGCGTGAACGCGCCCCTGCCTCCTTGTCGGCCTTTATATAAACGTTAAAAGTATCACCGTGCGTCGCAGACACTGCTCAACGCATCGTGACAGAAGGACAAATGAATGGGCGATGCGCACAAGACAAGAGCAGCGGTGCGCTAGCTGCGCAAAAAAGCGGACGAAACACAAACAAGTGACAATTTGTACGTGGTGAATAGCGCGCGGGAGGCCGATCCGCAGAACTACGGACAAGCTATAAAAATCAACTTAAAGTACAACTGGATGGTTGACATGGAGAAAGAACTGGAGAATGGATTGTGGACGGTCTTTACTCCACCCAAACATAGTCATGTGCTGCATAGCTGATAACTTTTTAAGGCTAAAACTGATGCAGACGGGGCTATCGAAATATTAAAGACGTATGGGCTGCCTGTGGCAACAAGCAATTACTTCGGATTGTACTGTGGTCTTACGTTTGCTGCTGGTATAGAGAGTGGCACGGTAAAGATGATGCTTGTGATCTAAATACCGTAGCGTCTTATTACGAACCAATGTCAAAACTCTCTCCGACAAATCTTTGTCGTTACTCTTGACCGTCTTATCGACCACCGTGATATGCGCGCGACATATCTGTTTGTTCTGCTCCTCAGTCAATGTCTCCACGTTTTTGACGTGCTGATTAACGATCATGATCTTACCGTTCGAATGAGGACTCGGTACCCTTTTATCTCGTGACTTTTACCGAAAATTATCCCTTTACACGCTCACCAAGCGACTTATTCTTCGCAATCCTATGCACCGTGCGCGCTGACCCTAACACCTCAATTCTGGGGTCTGTGACTACTCCTCTGTGATAATGGACATCAAGGAGATGTCCGGTGTTGGCCTATCGAGGCACAACAAAAAGGGTTGATACAACTGCTTCTTATTCTTTGACCACAGTGCTTAGAATGTCTTCCATATCCTAAGGCGTAGAAGAGGTCAACAAGCGTTGTCATATGCTTAAAGAAGACAATAACGCTTATGTAGAGCATTTAAAGGCAAAAATGCCTTCATCTGCGCCGTCGACTCTGGAAACTATGGCGCAGAAAGTGGTCCACAGACCAAAAACCATTCAAATGGAAGTCGCTAAGTTCGACGGCAATGGTGGTAACCTTATGCTATGCTTCCAACAGATTGAGTCGACTATGTTTATAGCCGACATTCACATACGCCACACCGATTTGGCTTTGTCACGGGTAAGGTGGGAAGCTTAACAAAGTTATGGATATTAACATACGGTGCATCACTGTAAGATGCGTTCCCATCATGGGCAGATCTAAAAGCTTAGATAACACGGTAGTATGCACCGCCAATCAGGTATGACCTTATCCTAGGGATGGCATGGCTAGAACGCCACGAAGCATGGATTGATTGGAGGTCAAATACCTTAGGCGCAGCGCGCATTGCTCCTGGGCTCTCAAGAGTCAAAAACTGACCACTGCTAAGAAGCAAAAACATGCGTTTGGTGCGGATATTGGACCGAATAGCCAGAATGCTTGGTGTCGGTTTATCCGGATTCGTAGGCTTTGCAAGTGATGAGAATAATTGCCCTGGGCGAGCCAAAGGCCATCAGTGGTGTGGTTGAGACTCACTAGATGACACATATGACATGTGATGTTACATTATTAAAAACCATGCGTGATGTGTGTGGCTGCGAGACAAAATGTCGATACCATGTTCCAATGACATAGGTGATGCGACACTGACCCTAGAGAATCGGGTAAAGTCAGCAATGGATGTTGTATTTGATGACAACGAGGTGTAAGCACCTTGTGACAAAGTATTGTCCCAAGAGGGCCAAGTGAAGTCAGGTAAGACAGTTGTACGTAATAGCAACGAGGTGCAAGCACATAGTGACAAGGTACTGGTCAACGAAGGTCAGGTAAAGTCAATGATGACGTTTGTTTGCAAAAACAACGCGATTCAATCACCTCATGATGAGACGACCAAATAGATGGGGGGAAAGAGTGGCCTTTAGCCTTGAGGTGTTTACACCTGTGGACGCTATCGCGTCGAATTCTGAAACCACCATGAGTAGAGATCCGTGTTTCGTGACTGACGATGATAGCAAGCAGCTATATACACTCGTCAATAGTTTGACTGAAGATGTCGAAGAGCCGGTGACTCTTTCGACTGCACCCAGAGTAAGTGCTCCGTTGAAGCTGGACGAGTTGCCGAGTCTGGCAGTGCCTTACAGGCTGGCAACATCGCCGAGGTGGCCATTATACGACCTATGAAGGAGTTGATATGCTCATCTCTTTTGGATAGGGTAGTTTTTTAGGATACCAAGAAGGCGCTGAATGTGTGAAGTGGATCACAGATCCTGAAGAACCCATCGAATCCTTACTTTCCTTTGCTAAAGGAGTACGACAATTTTGTATCCAAAGAACCTCCTGCGAGGGTACAACTCGTCAGCAACATTTAAACGAGTTGTGGCACACTTGATACATCGGCAACGCGGCAACGCGCTACATTACTTTGACGACGCAATCATCCATAGTAGGGTTGAGGACGGTCTGAGAGAAATAAAGTCGCACAATTCGATTAGACGCTGTATTGAACAGCTTTCGTGATCACCAAATTGCATGTCAACTTGACAAATGTGTCATAGAAGTCCCTATGATACATGCGGCTGCATTTTGGACATATACGGTGTACGAGCAGACCAAAAATGCAAAGCCATCAATGGATGTCCAATCCTACGATCTGCACCAAATTATTGGACTTTTTCATTAGTGGCTTCAGTACAGGAAGAATTATGGAAAGCCTAAGGAATTGTCTGACTTTTTTAAAGAGGAAACAGAGTTCTACGGAACAAGAAAATGCCTTACACCAGTGAAGTAGTCGCAGTCGGCTTTGGCATTGCCGGACGCCAATACGCTTGTCAGCGTCGTCTGCAATGCAAGGCTTATCTTTTCCGACCAGAAAACATCAACAAATTAGCTAACACCTGGGTGACTGCTTGTAAAATCCCATCTGGTCCGAACGAAAACATTAACGTTTTGGAAGTGATAACAACATTCGCCTGCCATGATTCTGACAATACGAATAGTTACCACAACTGAAAATGGCTTGTGACGTTGATCGATTGGCAGCGCGCTAATGCAGAAAAATGTCGACGACATTGTCCAATTCATATCAAATCGATCCCGTCTATTAAATTCGGTTAAGCTAAAATACTTTGCGTATGGCAAAGGGAGTTGTTGGCTGAGTATGATTTGTCAAGTTTTTGGTCCTCCCGTTGGGTACATTGTTATCGTGGCAGCGTCACGCGTGACTGCTTCGGCACGCAGTATTTGTTTCCTGAAAACAATCCAATCTCGTGACGCACACCTCTATCCAGAAGTAACCCCCAACGCTTGTGGACTTACAAGCTACTCTCACAGCATCGCGCTTGGGGTGCTTGCCGTCAATTTGGCTTCATATGTTTCTCTCAGGAGTATCCGATAGCAACCATCCTTCAGATTCAGTGGAAAAAAATTGACCTCAATGGTTTTAACATGACGTGTTATCGCGTGATCACCATTTTTGCAAGCATTGTGCCCATGCGCAGCTTGTTGTAAGCGTAAATGAATTTCCAACAACTTATGGCTTTGCCCACGCAATTTGAGCCGCATTGAGATAGCTTGCTCTCATGCACATGTTCTGCATCAGCTTGCTTGTCAAAGAGCTCATCAACGTAATCAGCTTGTTTTTTCGGGAACGGCCATAGCGTGGGCACACAATACTTGGTGGTATATTTCGTGTCTGATGCCCCTATCGGCCCGTCGGTGGCTTAGCACTTCATTTGGGAACGCTTAACGTGTTTCCACAGAACTTTGTAAAACGTACTGTCCTTCCCAGAATCAAGCAGCAAGCTCTTTTCTTTGGGGATCTTCAAGAATCTCTCATATATTGTGGACTATAAATAGCATCCCAAAAGAGGTGCAACTATCTTGTGGATCTCTCATTTCTTTAGCTTGGACAGGAATAGAGTCCACTTCATGTGCAAGAAAATAAAAAAAAACATCTCCTCGGCAGATTTTAAAACAGGCTGAAGCACCCCAATCGAGAATTTCTTCGGCATCTTTCCTTCGATGACCGTGAACATCTCTTATGTATATCCGTCCTCCTTCACCGTGACCTACCAAAGATTACCTTTTGGACGTGCTTCTGATCTTCCTAATTCATGTGGTACTCATTGCTCTATTTACGACGACCTTTAGCTTGAAATGGGGTGTCAATGCTGTATCAACCAACGCACCCTTCTTATCCTTACTAAACGCTTAGCTCTGTGCTTCGTGTCATCTTGCCATCAGCTACACCACATTCGTGGGACTTTTGACGCATGACCTCGTGTCATAGTCTTGTTTACTACATCATTGGGCCAAACTTTGTGACACCTGACATTGTGCCACGACACTTTCAACTACTACACCAGTTTCAATTGTCTGAGTAGTACCTGGTGACGTGTTACCTATCATTAACGCACCCTCGACTGTGTTTGACACAACATCAGTGATATGCTTCTCGCAGAAGCACATCCTTTCCTTTGTCCTATGTAGGGCTATCAACCGTGCGTGTGCGTCGGCCGAACCGTGGTTGATACGTCGCCAGTCAAGGCATGTCTAGGATGAGGTCAAACGGGCTTTCAATACCTAGCACTGCAAGCTTTTCTACAAGAAAAGTTTCTAAAGCTTAAGATGAGTTCAACTTGAACTCCCTCCCAATTCACGAGCGTGCCGCTTGCTAAAGGAACGGTCGACTCTTCTCGTTTGTCATACTGGCAAAACGCTTCATATCTCGTCGGCTTGTTTTAGGAGGCTCGAGTTTCTCAAAATTCTATGATGCTTCCAAATCAGCGAAAGGATCATCACCTGGTCATAGCCTCGTATTCAAACATTATATAGCAGCAGGGTTGAGGATTGATTGTTCGGTACTCATGAAACTAGGCTACTCATTGTTTCGACAGCTTTGAATGGTGATAAGCTCAGAGTCCGCCGTCAATAGGATATCCCGCCCCTACTAAGATCCCACAATTTTTGAACCGAATGTTGTCGGTATTGAGCCCGTGCGTCGTGCGCTCTGGTTCTCGGCACCTCCGTTGGGGTAAGGCGTCCTGATACTGAGGTTTTTAGCACTAAAACCTAGTAACGAGTCATTATATGGCCGCACTTGCCGCATCTGTTGCAGACTACGTCTAGATTTACCAAGCCATTGACATAGCTTCCGGCCTTTCAGCTGATAACCCGTATTCTATGACACGCTCCCAGTGAGACGAGTCGTGAT
>CAKKTJ010000292.1:0-91715 GCA_920618645.1 Peronospora belbahrii | reverse complement strand
ACCATAACGCATAAAAAATTAATTCCATCAGTCGAATTTACCTCTGCCAGGAAATGGGCAGTCATGATTTGTTGAAAATGAGTGTGCTATTTGAACCAACATATGATTGCGTACCTCTTCCAACCGTCGGTCACTATTGTCAAAAGACATCATTTCGCATTTACTACAAAAACTCACTGTCTCAAGAACCAAAGGTGTAATCATGCGCATTCACCTCGTCATAACGTGTGCAGCTATTCCTGCATGTTTGTTCGGTCGTGGCTCACAGGTAAGGCTATCTGACCTCATCATCACGTCGTCTCTCTTACTTTTACCTGCTCCAGTTAAGGGCTCTACCAAAAGGCACTTGAGAGATGTAGACGACGACAATGAAGAGAGAGTCTCTTTTTCTAGTGAGGTCGAGTTGGCCGAAAGCATGTTGCCGTCTTTTGAGAATATTTCAGTTGAAGAGTGGCTTAGTGTTAAGCTGCAAGCAGACAACCCTTTTCCTGATTGGATTCATAATAATGGGGAGGGCTATCTACTGGCCTCTTGAGATATGGCAAACCGGATCGAGGAGATGAAACTTACCAACAGACTAAATCCGTACAAAGTCACCCTCTACGATACCATTAGGAATCAGTTAGGACGCGAGAAACTGCAAGAGATCATTAACGCCGGAATGAAAGACGAGAGTACCGCAATTGGCGAAGCAACTTGATTGGCTGGATTCGAACAAGAAGCCTGTGGAGTGCTTTGAGCTGTTGGAATTGAATATGGGGGAAGAAAATTTGTTGGCTAGCCCAGAATTGGAACACTTCAATTCCTACTTGGAAATCTACAATAAGAAGAATCCCACCCGCCAAGTCACGCTCTTTGGAATTTTGCGGAATCGTTTTGGAAAGAAAAGATTGGAGGATATCATTGATGCTGGGTTGGAAGACTCTGTACATCAAAATTAGCCCATCAATTGGAGTGGCTAGCCGACAATAAAAATCCTGCAGAGTATAAGCTGTTTGACTTTACGTTAGTGGCAAAGAGGACGGTAATTTTCTGACTAAACCCAAACTTGGTACATGTCATCAACTATATCGAATACTTCAATAGGAGGCATTATAACAGTCAAGTTACACTCTTTGGAATCCTTGACGATCACTTGGAAGAGACTTGCTATCCGATATAATTAAAGTTGGTAAGGAAGACTCTATTACACTACCTTTGGCAATGCACCTGGATTGGCTGACGAAGAAGAAAATGCCCGACGCTCTGTTTACTGACGTGTTTAAATCGACGTCTACGAAAAATGAAAACAATAATTTTCCGGGCAGCCAATTGTTTGCAACTTGGATGACGTACAGGGAAAGCTTCAACAAAGTGTACCCCGACGATCAAGGTAAGCTTTTTGAGATTTTGAATAGCCATTTCGGAAAGGTTAACCTGGCCGAGATTATGAGGGTTGGATAAACAGACCCTGATACAAAATCAATGGCTATATGACTGGAGTGGATGAGTAATGACAAGACGCCTGAAGAGGTTTTCAAGATTTTAGGGCTTGCCAATCAGAAGACGAATCCTCTAACACACCCAAAGTTTGCACTAGAGACTGACTTCATGGATTTATACAATGAAGAAAGACCTGACAGTCAGACCACGGTCTCTGAAATTCTTGTGGCTTGCATTCCAACGGGTTCATTACGTCACCGTTTTACTGAGGCACGCAACTACTGTTTTTATGATCAAAAAGAATACCCTGAAGATGTTTTCAGAATGCTAGGACTTGACAAAGCAGGAGCTAAGTTTTTCAAACAGCGGCAGGGATTCATGTAACTTGCGTACGTTGACAAGGTCAACGAAATTATTGTCCCGATATAGCGACACCCCTGCGCTCTCTTTTGCCATTGAAGACTCAGCATTTGCAGCCGAACTACTGTTGCTACGCTACTTACGCACTATGTGCAGATGCACTATGTGCAGAAGAAGTAGTCAGACTACTGTAGCTACGCTACTTATGCATTATGTGCAGAGGAAGACAACTCAGAGAGCTTCTACGTCTTAGGGTGCTTAACCCTCCTAGTCTAGTTCGTAAGCTTGTGCCTATCGGTTGTTGTAACCGCGTCTCAAAGAGACAAGTATCAACGATGCTTAATTCCTCAGGAGGAATAGAAAGCTCAAGCTATAGAGCAGGTTTGAAACTGATTTATATTTATGTTTACTTCTAACACTAAATATAAAAGCACCTATCCTATACTTAGTGCTAGTCCCGATTTAGTGGCTCATGATATGGAATGTATCGTCACTTACTTTAAATAAGTATAGTGACCACGTTCTCCCACGATGTGACCGAACGTACTTCAGGTACGATCACATCACCTACTTTTGTACCCAAGGTACAGCCACACCACATTGGTGTGGCAGGTGTGTATGTAAAATACACACCTTCGTGAAATGCCGTTACACGCGAATTGCCGACATCCGCCATAAGGATATTGTCTGTCTTTTTCACATACTGATTCAGCAGTTGTTTTAAACCATCGTAACGCTGATACCAATCAAATTGTTCCGAGTCTCTTGTTACAATGTAACAAGAGACTAAGGCTAGAGATACACAACGAGTGTTCATTAGATAAAGGAGCGGAACTTACTTAGCGTTTTGTCCTAGTAAGTGACCTTGCCGTTTTGTGCCATAGTTTGTTAGCAGGTGGGAAGATGGTGGTGTGAAGGTGTGTTGTTTGTTGTCTTTTTGTGTGATGACAGTAAGTATAGTGCTGGCATATGTCACAAAAAGTGAACTTACTTGACCGATAACTAGCATAGTAAATGGTACTTCAACTTGGTGAGAACAGACAGACATTGACAGAAAAGTATGTCTAAAGTACTGCTGCATGTAGCAACATAACTGTCACTTTTGGTTCGCTAAGAAGTAATAGCTGTTATGGACTACTTAGCTGTTCATTTAAAGCTACGCAATATAAGGGCTTTTTGTCTACCGAGTTCATGTGCTTTGAATTCTTATTGTCTAAAGAATCTCATACATCTTCATTGACGTAAGTAAGAGCGTAGCGAATGACCTCCCACTATGATGTTTTTTAGCATAAGTTTGGTCACTTACCAAGTCGAAGGTATTACTTGTGTCTCCTGTGACCTTTTTTGAAGTGCAAGAGAGCTAAATTTGCTGCCGTCACTAACTCTATCGATAAGGACACTACGAAGCAGGCGCGTGGATAAGATGACAATTTTGCCGTCAAAGGTATGAATGACCCGTCGTTGGGGTGAATGGTAAGAAAGATTATACCTGACAAATGCCATTGCAAGGCGTAGTCTACATGAGCGATAGGCATACAAGGTTGCCAGCCTAATCATCAGTATCCAGCTGCATCAAACATGTGTGGTCTTCAGGGCTTTCTGCGAATGCGATGAGCCACCATCTCGCATCAAAGGCGGTAGGGCTGCACCATGACATGAGCTCCAGCGACAACATGAAAATGGCAGATCTTCGTGGCCCATCATTGCAATCAAACAGCGGACCAGTAGATACAAAGCTGTCCGACTAGGTTAAGATTACAACGACGACTTGGTAAGACTTCAGTCAACAGCAACTAGATGGTAAGAGGACCTCCCCGATGATGCAGAGCGATGTGTCCACTCAGTTCAGAAACAGCGTGCTACGCGTGGAAGACAACTGAGTAGTACACTCTTTTGCTGCTATCACTGTAGCTGAAATCAATGACTCACGAGCAAGCGTGGGGTTCATTTCATCGCCAAAACATGAGTGGAGTAAGGATCAACACTTGCGGTTTGTGGCCCGCCGGTGATCGTCTTCAAAATCTTCGACATTGCTCTCTACATTTACGTTTCCAATTTGATCCAACACAACCTCGGTTGTCTACACAATCATTTGCTTCAGCGTACGTGGAAATTGCTCAAGCTTCTCGGAACACCCTTACCAATAGGTGCAGAGGACAAGGCATTTTGATCAGGGGATCAAGGCTTCCGTTGAGCAAATGGACAGTTACGATGCCGATGCGTGCAGAATGGAGGTAGAGGTTGGAGGGCAAAGGGGTTCGCATTAAAGCTAAGCAGCTTATAAAGGAGACAAAACTGCAGCTGCAAACGGCATCTACTCGAAAGTCTTTGGCCATTTATAACATCTGAAAGAAGGTAGTCATTTCATCAATTAAGCATGCCGGTAGACAACTCAAGTGAAAGAAACGTGAGCGCGTGGAAGCCGACAATGCACAATCAGCTCAGCCTCGACAGTGCGAAGCAGGATCAAGTGCGTATATCGTTTGAGCTGACCTGGCTGAGCCGACTGATTTTAAGCAGAAGCTGCAGCCAGGGGTTGCACTCTCGGATACTGGGTTATACAAAATGTGTTTTTTCTATAATGAACAGGTTTATTTGGGTTTTATCAAAATTCTTCGGATTTGATCAAAATTCTTCGGATTTGATCAAAATTCTTCGGATTTGATCAAAATTCTTCGGATTTGATCAAAATTCTTCGGATTTTGATCTAAATTCTTCGGATTTTGATCTCATGAAAATAAAAACCTTGTCAAGAGTAGTAGTAGAAAGGAATAAAATGCCAACATTTCTGCTGCCTGTAACCCAGCGTTCGCTCCGCTTTGCGTCTTCTTTGCTTCATTGTACCTCTTTGTTATCATCGTCATCATCTATTTCTTCCAATCGTGTTCGGTTTCTCATTGTATCCAACTCACGGAATCTTGAACGTACTCTTCGTCTTCATTTTTCGAATCTCTTGGCCTCCCATGAACATGAATCCATTCCCACCTGGTCCGACGCAAGAGATATACAAAGCGCTTTAGGTGTTTGTGAAGGGGTTATTCTAGCTACCAGTGGCTCTGGTGATGATGTGATCAATCTACCAAGTAGCCCAACGGACGAGTGGCTTCAATGCGAAAAGACTGTAGCAACTTTCGTGTCGAAATGCCATCGAGTTGTCAAGTTATCGTGGACAGAAGGATTTGTAGAAGAGAAATCTCCGTCTAGTGCAGGAAAAGCCAATTGGGAGATTGAAGAAGAATTAAAGCTAAGAATTGTGGAAGGGGATACATGGGCTCACAACCTGACGATTTTACGAGCAACGATGGGGATGGACGTCTTTCTACGAGGTCGATTGTTTGAGTTGGTGTGTGGAAGAACGCTCTCGACGAGTATCAAGAGAGGGCGTATCGCATTTGTGCATCCTTTAGATGTCGCAGAGAGTTTGAGTGCTGTGGTAGAGAAGGTGAGCATTGGTAAAAGTGGTGAAGATGTCACGAAAGAAGCGTTCAAGCTGACTGGACCCGAGGCATTGTCGTTTCCAGACGTCGCCAAGTTGCTGTCGAGGGGAATTGGGGAAAAAGTGAGCTATTCGCATTTCCCATTGTGGGCAGTGCAGCCAGCACGCTGGGTGCATGGTGTCCCCGGCGACGCTATCGAGGAGGAACTTGCGGTTACACGAGCGTTGGAATCAGGAACACAGGAAGAAGTTGACACAGGTTTCATGGAAACGCTGCTGGGTCACAAACCACGCTCTTTTCAAAGATTTATTGCTGAAAACGTGGATGCGTGGCCGCGCACACACCCAACGTAGGATGCGTGAGGTAGATAAAAGTCGTTCTGCTATGCTTTCATGTTGGATCATTTGTGTTGTGCCATAAGGGCACGATATTGTTTTGAAGCGAAAATGATTTTGATGTTCTGCTCTGTATAATCGTACAATGCTTTCGAGATAGTCACAACCATAAGCTACTACTGTCATTTGTCTCTCCGATATACAAGGCTTGGAAATGTTTTGCAGCGTTTGCATTGCTTGCAAGCTTTGAACTCTGCAACGCATGGTAACAAAAGTCATCTTTTGCCGTAGAATCCCATAACAGCTAGTTTTGACCGGCACCGCTTACTTATTGTTTCGTACCTGACATCCATAGGTTGTTTGTTAAGCAAATCTAGTAGAAAACGAAGACTGACCTGCAAGGATATTTTAAAAGACCCCGTGCAAATTCTGCCTCGATACATCAACACCGTTGCTTGACAATCACCGCTACCATACCGTTATCATCATCTTACATGTCTGCCGGAGCAGCGTTTTATTGCACTTCATGTAGCACTTCCGACCCAAGTCAACGTACAAACTTCATTCTGCTTGAATGAATCACCAATTGTTTACAGTGATTTATCTGGTTGTTTATTCTAACGCCAGATATGCTAAGTCACCACATTGTGTAGTAGAATCAGGCATCCAATTCCCGTTCAAATTGCATTTTTTGCTTGGGTAACGGCATTTAGAGGTAGGTTTCGTCGTAGTAGTTGAATTAATAGCAAGGTCTACATGACGTAGTCTGGTTCCTGACGAAACAAACTTAGTTGTATTCTCTTTGAGTGACGCCAAGTCTGCATAGTAGTGGACTATGTCCGAATAATGTGTAAGTAGAAACAGTAGTCTATTCTGTTGGCTTTTATCTACAACGAAACTTGGTTGACGAATGTACTGCAAGACTTCATAAAGTTCCTTTCCCCGCCCTACTTTCTCATACAATCTTACCGTGCAGAAAGCGTTGCATGTTGATTGATCAGTCAGTGCATGTGTCGTAACGCGCATTTGCACACCTGATGGCCAGAATAAATTATAAACAAACAACTATCAAGACTGATGCATTGATTTGTTGAATGTGCGGCTCTTGGAGTTGAGCGTTACGTATCAGTCGTGCATGACGGAGAATATATCAAGTTCGATTTACATCATTTAACATTTACCGAGAGTACTAACGCGGACTAATAATGCAATCAAACGTCGTAAACGCCAACTAGCTGTTGATGAGTCGAAAAGTATGCAATGATTCGAGGACGTAGCAATGGTCGAATGATACTACAATATCCTGCACCGGTCTTTTTATACTTCAACATTGTGAGCTAGCTGTTCATGCAGCATCGGAGGCACGTCAGTAGATTAGCATCAGCTTTTCTTCGGGAACCTTCCTTTGACTTCGTTTTCAGTTGCAATAAAGCATCGACTTGTCCTATATACAACGGACATGATCCTGTACGAAAATACTTTAGCAAACGTTTTATTATAGCTCCAACCGCTAGAGTTTCACTTTCTTTCGTTGCCTTCTTTTTGATTCTTAGCAAATGCGTTGTGTACGTCATGTCCATATCGTAACGCAATTCATAAAGCTTATTGACTGACTTTAAATCATTAATGGCCGACCACAACCGTAGAATGTGCGACATGTGTTCACGTTGTGTGTCGGTTAGCAGCTTAGTGATTGATGGTGAAGGTTTTCGACACGTCAACGGCATTGCGCCAAATTCTAATCACTGTCCTGATTGGCTGTTCTTGATCCGACACCCAGTATAGAAAAACCCAAAAGTTTGTCGATTTCATTTTTGGGTGAACAAATGTCCAAAGACGAGCTTAGTATTGAGCACGGTACGCTGTACCACCCAAATACATTGGAAATGAGTCGGGTGCTACACAAAATTTGTTTTGTCCCAGAAATGATCGTCACCCACTTTTATCCGACCACACCCGACTTCATTGTCCCTTTTGCTTCCTCAAAGTCGGATCTATTTGTAACCATTATGGCCGTAGGGATCACATCAACACGCAACGCGCCAATGCTCAATTTCTCAGGCTATTATCACAAACGAACATCTTCCGTCGATCTGTCTCAGTCCACTGCTTGGCTAGAGCACCTTCAACTTAATTTATGCACCGTCAATAACACTCATGCGAATGGCAAATCATCAAAGGTGCAGTACCAAGTGCAAGCTACTTACACGCCGCCATGCTGCCAAGACCCTGAACTCGTATGGACTGTCAGTCGACCTTTTGACGACTTTCGTCGCTTCCGTAAACAGTTGATGCGAGATCTGCAGAATGGTCATGCGTGCCCCGCAGAGTGCAAATGGCTCTATACGGTAATCAAGAATCACTTTCCCAAGCCGAATTTGCTGCCCATCTACTCGTCACGTGTCGTGGAGACGCGACGACAATCTCTCATACGATTATTACGGACACTTCAAGCATCACTAATCAATAGAGGCAACCAAGGCTGCAAAGTGCTGGTGCAGAGTGTCTGTCGCGCTTTTACAACGTTTATGGTAGGCGACAACACTCAGCTGCCCGACATGATGATGAGACTATCCGACTGCAGCTCAGGCCAGAGCAGTCGTGCTTCAGCCACGTCATTCACGTCATCAGGATGTAGTGACGAGGAATGTTGCTCGAAGGATGTTTCGCCAGCCCGTCGCTTTGAGATGCAGAAGCGACATGATACCCAGGAACTGTTTATTTATCGATAAGCAAAACTCAGTGATTGCAACGATATATGTGTGGAACCAACTGAATAGGGCAGTATTTGTATGTGCGCTCATTATAAAGTTATAGAACGCTGTAATGAGAATGTGAAATTTGATTTATCGTAGTTTGTGTGATGGGAGTAAATGTTCCGTGTTCGCGTTGAAGTGCAAAACTTACAGATCACGGCGTAGACATACACCAGGACCAAACCGTAGCTTACCATGACCACAAATTAGTTTTTTCATGCTTTCGACCATAACTTGATTCAAATAGCGTTCTCTTATCAAAACGATGATTTCAGCTAAGCTCATCATTCGACACTCAAAGCGCAACCTTTTTTTGCCAACTTTTGCTTTATGTAACGAGTGCAGCATTGCAGAGTAGTCGTGCACAGCCAATGTGACGAAAACGGCTGAGTCTGCCAAGACAGACGCCTTTGGCATGAGGTCATTTTCACTACACTAGCCCAGGCTGCGATCAACGCTGCATAGTTCCATTCGTACACCAATACGATTGATTGACCGAGTAGCAACATATCAGCAAGTATTCACATGAAATACGTGTATAATGCATTAGTTCAGCGGATTCCAAGCGGTCCTACACATCAGTGCTTGCCCCAAAGTCGGATTAGGCGTCGTATCTGTAAATACAATCGTCTCTTGGCCTTCCTTTGAACAAATCGTCCACAACGTGCCATTCCGAAGCAAAGCAAAGGTTTTATCAATCAATGTTTTGAGGAAGAAGAGGACAAATGTGAGATACATTCGTGCACCGATGACAGATCGTATCTACCTTCACGGCTGTTTAAGACAGAATACAAAGGGTAGTTGTTGGTTGCATTCACTAGGCGCGTTGGACTAGTCTACTCTACGTGTTTGATTCATATCGAGTAAACACAATTCGTCTTTCAATTCAACTGGGAAATATAAGAAACAGCATTGTTAGTTCCCAGAAAAAGACTTAACAGTCAGTCTACTTTAGTTGCTTTGTATCATTACTTTGCCCACGTTTATATATGCAAGAAGTTTATTGCATCGATTGCGAGATTCACGAAATATTGGCTGCCAGTGCTTACATATAGATGATATTACCATATCAATCCAATCTGAGTCCTTATTTGAAACAGTAGTCAGATGCCGTCTCTATTCCGAGCAAAGTAAGTGCGACGTTTTTTAAAATTTAGAGTACCTACTTTTAATTTAGTAACGATAAAATATATATCAAAATACCAGAGCTTGAAGTTTCTAAAATTACCACAGCCTGTCAAAGAGAATACTTGTCGAGTATTGATTGCAGCATACTTTATAATATATGTTATCTATTTCTCAGCTTTGCGCCATTGTAATAAAAAGATGACCCAAAATTATTAAAATGGGTATGTAGCCAGTGGTCTCATTTTCACGTTATCAGATTTGATCTCTATAGTCGGACATCCTTTTTTTCTCCTACCGCTCCCGATTAAATTTCTAGTCCCTTACAAAACTCAAGATTGTACAAATTCCAAACTCTCTCGAGTCGGTCTCTTTAGTCTTTCAAATCAGAACAAACCTCCACCCACACAAAGACTAGACTCGAGTACGGTATACGTACGTACGCGACGTGAGATATCTCCTTCCCTGTACATTACTAGTCACTACCTTGTATACGATCATACGCACGTCTATCTCTGCTCTGTACTTGTCTTTTTCTTTTTAATTGTACGTACTCACAGAATATAAAATCATTCCTATTCCATGACGTCTCAAGGTGGTGTACAGATCAAGATTATCGAAGCACGTGGCATTCTAGCAGCTACTAGCAGTGGTACAAGTGATTCATATATTACAGTGATGCTCTTGGATTCAAAGGGTATGGAATTAGAGGCTGGTGGGAGGTTGAAAACGAAAAGTATCAAGAAAACACTCACGCCACAGTGGAATGAGACGTTTGTGATTGGCGATCGACTGGATTTACGTGTTGCTACGACGCTACGGCTACTATTGAGTGATTCTGATGGTGCTTTCTATAGTGACAATGTATTGGGTGTTGTTGACATTCCTGTGGCGATCTTACTGGGACTACACGAGCCATTGGATAATTGGTTTCAGTTAACGAAACATACCAAGATGAAAAAGGATTCAAAAGGTGAATTACATCTTGTACTTGAACGACTCGTGTCAGAGGAAATGGTCAGTGGTGGTAGAGGTACAGGTGTCAATATTGACACGACATTTGAGACGAAACAGTCGGTAGGGTCCATGAAGAGCAACGAGCCTCCAAACTTACTCTACGTGACATTGAAATCAGGCAAAAATCTACTTGGAATGGATAATAATGGCACTACAAGTGATCCCATGGTGATTTTTACTTTTGATGGACAGAAACATGAGTCAATGAAGAAGGAGAAAACGCTACGACCGCAATGGAATGAAAAGTTTGCATTTTTTGCGCCAAATATAAAGAAAAATCTTGCAGTGTTGGTGGAAGATTATGATATCACCATTAATGACTTTATGGGTAAAGCAGAAATTTCGCTAAAGGATTTGATTCCGAATGTGGAGAAGAATGTGACGGTAGAACTTGGTGGTAAGAGAGGCAAAAAGGACAAGTTACAACGTGGTGTTATTCTGCTCACGCTATTGTGGACATACGCACCTGATGCGCACGATATTGCAGTGAAGAAGAAAAAGTCGTCGTTTTTGCCGACGTTTGGTGTTCCGGATAAAGACTACGACTCGAGTGACGACGATGGCGTCGAGATTGACGACAGTACCGCTAACAAGAAGTCGGAAGACGAGCTGAAGAAGGAGAGACAAGAGAAGGCAGAAAAACAGGCGGCGTTAATGAGCGAGCTTAGCAGCTTTGAAATCAAGTCTGGTGACTACAATGTGCAGGTGCACGTTATTGAAGCACGTGACCTAGTGCCGAAGGATTCTACCGGTACCTCAGACCCAGTCGTGTATGTTGAAGCATTTGGCGAGAAACAGCAAACTGCTGTAAAAAAACAGGTGCTGAGCTGTTTTTGGGACGACCTGTTGATCTTTTCGTTCCGTAACTTGGACAAGTCCGAAGTGGAAATGGGATACATCCGTTTAAGCGTCATGGATGCTAATACACTCCAACGTGCAGAACTGATTGGTGGAGCACAGTTTGACGTGTCGTACATTTACTCCCAGGCGAATCATCAACTAGCAAATGTCTGGATCGGTCTTACAGACATTTCGAACACGACAAACCAAGGTATTCAAGGATACCTGCGAGCGTCAATTTCAATCATTGGGCCAGGGGATAAACTCGTTCCGCCTCCCTCGCCGTTCGGCGAAGGTGCGATAACTGACATGAACAATGTCATTATGCCGCCAAGCGTGACGCAGCAGGTTTATTTTGTAGGAGCAACTATTCACGTGGCTGAGCACTTACCGCCCATGGATGTAGCTGTTGTCGGTAGAGGTGGTCTAGATGCGTACATTAAGGGATCCATTGCTGGTGGGGACGCAATTCGAACTCGTGTGCGCACCAAGAAAGGTCGGCGTGACGAGCTTTGCCCGAGCTTCAACGAGGAACTGATGCTGGTTATTCGTGAGCCATCCATGGCTGATTCTATTCAGCTTGGTGTCTTTGATTGGGATCAAGTGGGATCTGACGAGTTGGTGGGATATGTGTACCAGAGCGTAAAACTCGTGAAGGCAATGGGTGGTAGAATTCGACCCTTTTGGGCCAACATTTATGGAGCACCTCTGCGTTTGAAGTCAGTGGGCGTTCGAGATTCCATGAAAAAGCAGATGAACATGTATCCCGATATTGCCAGCACGTACCGCGGTCGTCTTCTTATCAGTATGCGCATTTTAACAAACGACGACAACCAGTTTGATGAAACCAATCAGAAGCGTAACACAAAGCGTCTTCCGCGGAACTTGTACCCTCGAGAGCGTATTTATCGTATGCGAGCTCACTTTGTGTGGGGCAGTGAGATTCCATCATTTTTGAGCTCTAAACGTCCTGGTCAAAAGTCAAAGATGCAGCTAGTGATGGCGTGTGGTCTAAACGAAATTGCATCTTCTCGAAACCGGAATGTAAACGGCGTAGTCGAGTGGAATGATATGGAAGAGAGTGAGAAGATGTTGCTCCCTGAAGACCTATCTCAAGTACCGGATATTTTCTTGTATCTGTGCAAAGGAGAAGGTGATACCCGAAAGGCTGTGTGCTTTCGCCGCTTCACTGCGAAAGAGCTTTTGGAGGACCGTGGTGGGTTCAACAGCGACGTAGAATGGATTTTAATGAAGGAAGACCAAGCAATTGATGCACTAGAAGATGAAACGTTCCCAGGTAACGTGTTGGTTCGCATGGGCTTTGGAACAGAGGAAATGGCGATAAAGACGTCGTGGGATCGCTCGGACCTGGACATAGTGAACAAACGGGTCCCGTACCAGCTTCGCGTTCATATTTACCAGGGTCGCCGTCTTCCACCAGCCGATTCAAACGGATTATTGGATCCGTTCCTTATTATCCGGTGCACGGGTGAAAAAGAGAAAATGACTTCGAAAAAGAGAAAGACCAGGGACCCTCTATGGTACGAAACCATTTATTTTGATGTGAATTTGCCGGGGCTGAAGTATGCGCCTCAAGTGATGCTGCGCGTTATGGATTACGACGACTTTGACAGCAATGATTTTGTTGGCCTGGTTGCGCTCAACCTCTTAGAGGCACATATTCGCACGTCGGAGCAGCTGTCGAGCGGGAGCGGGTCAACATTACCGGACCCCAAGTGGCATTCAATCATGTTCCAGGAGCCTGGCGATTGCGAAGGCGAGATTCTAGCATCTTTAGAGCTTGTTCGCAAACAGTTTCCTGATGAAAAGGTGCCTCGAGCGCTTCCGATCTTGCCGAGGAATCGCAAGGCATTTTTGGAAATTACCGTGCTTGGTCTTCGCAACATGGAGCCGTATCACTTTTTGCCCATCCAGCTTCCGTTTATCGAATTCGTGCTCGGTGGCAAGGAACACGCGTCTCAGGAAATGATCACTGAAAAGTCGAAGCGACCGTCTGGAAGTAACCCAAACTTCCTGCAACGCATTATAAAAGAGGTTGATCTACCTGAAAATGCGCATTTTGCGCCTCGACTGAACATCATCGTGAAAGACACGCGTCTCGGAGGTTTCCAGACGCCAATAATCGGCTCTGCTTCCATTGAAATGAGCTCAAAGATTCCGTGGTCAAAGCACTACCGTCCGCCTCAAAATGACACGCTTGCTGAGATTGAGCTGGAATCTGCAGATGAGTGGGAAGATGATGCGCCTTTGCTCGGAAAAGTAGCTAGGGGTAATGACTTTGCGTCGTTGGAATCGATTGATAATGGAGCTGGTGTATTTGGGGCGCTAAAGAGTATGGGTATTGAACTTGACCCCAATGGAACCTTTGACCGCGCTTCGTCTCGCCGATCGACACTAGGGGGTGAGGAAGATGACTTGGAGTCAAAGAAATATCTCAAGCACCGTGAGCTACTGGATGGCGAACTGGAGTCGGAGTTAAAAACGACACCTTTTGAAAAGTATGGCTTGCACATTGGTCAAAAGAAGAAAAAGTCGTCTCTCCTGACAGCCATAAATCCGTTTGCGAAGAAGTCGCGGGGACTTGGAAACGACGTTGGTATGTACAAGATGGCTGGGTATTTCAAGGGTTTAATCCGTGTCATTGAACGTGAGGACGAGAAGCCGTTGTTTGACTTTAACACGTTGCTTCAGACACTGCCGTATGAAGTCCGCGTGTATGTCTTAGACGGAGTTGGTTTTGCGCCGATGGATCTTGGTTTGAATGGCCGTCCAGGCAAATCTGATCCTTATCTGCGCTTGACACTTGGTAACAAGAAGCTCAGTGATCGTAAGAACTATATCAAAGACACAACCGAACCCGATTTTTACAAGATGTTCATACTTAATTCGACGTTCCCAGGTGCGAGTATTCTAACAATTGAAGCTATGGACCATGACCTGATTGGAGGTGATGATTTGATTGGTAAGACCACGATTGACCTTGAGGATCGTCTGTTTGATAAAAGATGGCAAGCGATGGGAAAAATGTACGAAACTTCGTCTCGACTGCGGTTGAAGCCGCTAGAGACCCGAACTATGAACATTCCAACGTCTCGAGCTCCGATGGGCACGATTAAGCTATGGATCGACATTTTAAGTCCGGCTCAAGCTCACGACTATCCTCCTATCGATATTTCTCTGCCTCCACCAGTCGACATGGAGCTACGCGTGGTGGTATGGAAGGCACGTAATGTTCCTTCGTTCGATTCAATGGAAGACATGAATGATTTGTTTTTTCGCTGTTGGATGGAAGGGTCTAAGTACCAAGAAACTGATATCCATTGGCGTGCTAAGAAGGGCAAGGGCTCGTTCAATTGGCGCATGAAGTTTCCTATCACTCTTGGTCACAAACAAACCAACACGAAGATACCGTATTTCCACATCCAAGGCTGGGATAAGGACGTGCTCTCTGCGAACGATGCGATTGGCGAGCACACATTAGATCTTGGACCTTCGTTTCGCCAAGCTTACAAACTCAAGTCGAATGTCCAGGTCTACGAAGATGATGAAGAGACGAAGAAGAAGAAAAATAAGGCGCTTTCTGACGATGATGCTGCGGTTAAGAAGATTAGAGAGGCTACTGGTCTTTGGGACGATGATGATCCACCAGATTCGAAATGGCTGAAGCTGGAAAGCCTTGATCACAAGACTAACACACGCAACTTTATGGGTGAGGTGTGTGTCTCGCTCGAGTTGGTTCCTGCGGAGACTGCGAAAAAGAATCCTGTGGGTCAGGGTCGTTCGTCACCAAACAACTCGCCCTACTTACCTCCTCCTGCCGGACGTCTTTCGTTCTCACTCAACCCGTTCAAAGTACTCAACGATCTGCTGGGGCCGTCGATCTGCAATCGGCTCATGTGCTGCTTCTGCTGCATCCTTTTCATGGTGCTAGTCTACTTCTTGGCACCGTTTATCAATGTGGCAATTATTACGCTAAAAAAGTAATGCTGACGGCTGTTGCTTACCATAATGCTCTTGCCTCCGTGTTGATTAACGTTCAGCGACGACTGACGTGGCGCTTTGATATCGAATACCCTTGTGTGTATCATTCTTGGTCTTGCACGATTGCAACTTGTACCGCTGCAAGGTTATAAATTCAACATGCTCCATGATGGAACCGCTGCTACACGATTGCTTTTGTTCTTGCAACGAAGCTAATGGGAGGACATCTATGACTTGACCGTACGTATTATAACAACACGGGCGATATCTGTGCCACCAAGATTCAAAGCTCTCATTGAATACATGGCCTATGTTGAAGTAGTGCATTTCGTCAAGCAGGACTGGGGTGGGCTAACACAAGTGTCATTGGCGGAATGCTACAAGACTTCGTACGAATCAGCTCGTGTCAATTTCGTTTGAAGCCGGTGATTGCAGGTCTTGCTTGCCATTGTCGATTTCAGGGCAAGCATTTCTTCCATTTCCATGAAATCTCAGAGCAAACATACATCAGTCCGAACCACCTGCGAACGAAATGGTCCAACTTAATGCCTTGATGCAAAGTCTGTAAAACACTATTTGCAAATGTTGCTAAGAGCTTACAATGCAGCCACATTTAAACAAGCGCAAAAGCATCAAATCAAACGCCCAGACAACAAGTGAAACCTCATCATAAAAAGATGCGACGCGGCTCATACTGATGCATTATACACAATTTGGTCACCACCACAATCGCCCACCAAAATCTGTCCAGACTGGCCATTTAGATTTTCTTTTATTCCTCAAGACAAAAGTGAAAAGGAGTAAGTCCTGTAACAGGAAACATGAGTGGGGCGATGCATCTAAACACTCCGCTTCATCAAAATATGCAGGTACTTACTGGTGTCTCAAACCCTTCGGTTGCACGTCTTATACAATTTCTTCTTCACGGATCTTGACGCAGAGTGGCACATTGCACTGTGAGACTTTGCAGTTCATAGCATGGTATGCAAACAACTCGGTTGTGATCTGCGCAAGTCGGTAAGAACGCCACTTATCGCTATGCGACGCCCAGCACACACTGCGCAGAAATCGCTTCATGTGCAAACAAATGACACGAAACTCGTCGTCTGTGCACTCGATCTGGTCGCAGTTGCATGCATGGATCAACAACAAATTGCTCTTGTTCGGATCACCTCCCAGCACCTGTGCAATCTGCACCAACGTCAAAAAAACAGCAGAAACATGTAAGCTTCATATCGGATGATCAAGTCATACATACAACAAACCAAAAGTAGCATTTCCTCTTTTATCACGTACAGATAACGATGTTGCTTCTCTCGCGGGTACATCGTCCCTTTCCACACTTTGTCTTGTCCTGATAGTCTCAGAATTGACACCAAACCTTCTAGTCACATTTTCATGAGCCATAGCTGGTTGTACATTCTTTACATGTATTCCAGTCCCACCAATTGAAGGTTCAAGTTTACACGTAGCACAGTACCACGTGTTTTGAGAAACGTGGGCCAATGGCGGATCCAGACAACAAATATGACATGCCACATGACACTTTCCACACACAATTCCTTCCTTCTCTCGGTCAACTCGTTTACAAATAGGACACTGAATATGATGGTTTTGTTGTTTCTCATCATCATCAATGGCTTGTCCTTCTTCTTCTTCTTCTTCACCTTCTTCACCTTCTTCCATCACCACATCCATCGTCTGATCCTGATCCTGATGCTGTTGTAACGTCTCGGACTCAAAATCACTCAATTCATCCATTGGATTTACTTCCCGAGTATCAAATTCACTGGATGATTCACTCTGATAATCACGTGGATTGATAAATTGTGGAATCCCTGTCAATGTGGCTGTGCTCATAATTGGCCCTACGAACCCAAAATACAACATTTTATTTTGGGTTTATCACAAAACAAACACAAGAAAAAGTAACAATTTGAAATAAATATAGAAATAGAAATAGAAATGTACGTGGGGTAGTTTGGACAATCGGTCCAGATGGTGGCACAATAGGGCCAGATGGTGGTGCACAATCGATCCAGATGGTGGCACACTTGGTTCAAAATGAGAGCCACCACGACCAGCATTAACACGTGAGAATAATTCTCCTGGAAGTTTTGATATTGTAAGTTGAACGTGTGTATCAATACGATGTAGATCATGGTCTTGTAGGACAGCTTCCTCCCAATCAAAACGTTTATGTGATGCCATCTCTGGTCATTATTCTTGTTGATAGGTTTGTCGATTTTAGATAAAATAGAAATAGATAAAACGAATGCAATAGAATCGAAGTGTGTCTATCAAGATAATATCCAAGACAATAAATAATATCCTTCTTTTGTTGGATTTTGTCAATGATCTTGTAAATATCAAATGATCCAAGATATTGATTTGTCGAGTACTTCCTACCTGATATTATCCATTTCTCAAGAAATTTCCCAGTCACAAGCTCAATATTCCTCTCTGAAAGTAACTTTAAGGACAGTCAGTGTACACACGAGTGTTTAAATGTGATATTTAATGACAGGAAAAAGAAGCTCGACAAAAACAACTGGATGCACTGTGGATAGTTCAAATGGGAGACTTGAGCGTAGTAACGTACGTAGTTTCTTCATAGCGGCTAACCGATCCATCACGTATCATCACGTGGATACTTAGAAGCAAATAAAACCTTTTGGTCATGTAGTAGACGGACATTAATATTGACTGAACGACGGCATTGAGCAGACACGGATGCTTACAACAATCGACTTGGTGCAGTGGAAAGTTAGTGAGCTTTACTGCACTTGTCAAAAACACAGAGCTCGGTGATAGGCCGAGTGAATAAATTGCTCTCCACATCCAAGACACACACTTGATAATACCCCACGTGATGTCACAGCCAATCAATCTCTCCATCTCTCCATCACTTACTCAATCATCATCACACTTGATTCTCCAAATGTCACCTAACCAGTCAGTCATCACATGAGCTCCGAAGAAAGCACCTTTATAACAACACTTGACCTCGTAGCTGTCGACACATGGGTACATTACACTGCAATGCTTGACAATGAAGTGCATGGAATGTAAAGAGTTCAATAACAACTCTTGCAATTGGATACGATCGCCATCGTTCACTGTGTGAAGCCCAACAAACAACACGTAGAAATCGCTTCATATGTGAACATAATACTTGAAAATCAGCATCTTGACACTTGGGATTGTCACAATTACAAGCGTGTGTTAGTAATTGATTATTACGTTCTTGTTCATTATCAGATACTCCAACGGCTTCGTAAGCAGCAGTGAGCTACATAGACAGAGAATTCGAATAACAATTATTAGAGATGGATAGAGATAGCGATGGAGATGGATAGAGATAAAGAAAAAAAGTACATATATACACTTCTATTCCCATCAGGATGATTGTATCTTACCTCGTAAGCAATAGCTGTTTCTTCTTCCTCTAAAATCGATTGTAAGTTCTCCATATTAAGTGAGTAAGAGGTGACTGATTGCGTGTGGAGATTGGTCGATTGGGGTCTTATTGGTAAAAAAAGGAGGCGTTTTCGACCCTTTTCGATGTTTTCATCATTTTGAGAGATGGATAATATCGATTTTTTGTTTAAAGTGAAAAATTCGAGATTAATTGAAAATAAAGGTCTACTATGTCGGAATGTACCTAATTTACAACTCATTTCGACCCTTTTTTTTCAAGAAAACGATCCTTTTAGTGCTACCCCCCCCTCCCCCGCAATAACGGCGTCGACGTAATATTCACACCCCGTGGTGATTCTCTACAATCGACTTATCACTTGATCATGGCATCATCTTCTTCTTTACCATCTGTTCATATAAATGAGCTCTCCTTCCACTGTCTAACAACAGTCTTCTCATCACTCTGGACACTTCTCTCCGAGGTGTCACAAAACGTAACCCGTCAACGGTTACTCTATTTTTTTCAACAATATGTACCCATTTTTGAATGGTTACCCATTTATAACCTTCACGATGATTTTCCATTTGATTTAGTATCGGGGATTACAGTGGGACTCATGCTTGTACCCCAGGAAGTATCCTTAAGTGCGATTATGGGAGTACCCCCTATCTATGGTCTCTATACTGCTGCTGTCGTGCCATTAATTTATCCCCTATTTGGTACTTCACGTGTCCTTTCTGTCGCAAATGGTGCTGAAGTAAGCCTATTAGTGGGGTCAGCAATTAAGAAAGTCGAAAGTCAAGAAGAACGTATTGCAACAGGCATTCTATTAAGTTTCTTAAGTGGCATTGTGTTAGTATTAATGGGTTTTTTTCGTCTTGGGGTGATTGCGGATTTTTTTTCACGACCGGTCATGGGTGGGTTTTTATCGGCTGGTGGTGTCCTGATTATGTTGTCTCAAGTTGCCAGTTGGCTTGAATTGGATATTAAGAACAAAGATTTACCGGTATTAACGGTTTTTGATTTACTGGAAAAATGTCCTCAATTAAATGGATTAAGTTTTGCACTCGGGATCGTGTCGATTATTGTACTAGTGAGTATGTACGAATTCAAACGAAAACTTGTGAATCAATTGACACGAGTGGAAGAAGAATTTGAAACACAATTTGTTATTGAAACATCGAGAGCTTTGGAGCAATTATCCATGAGTAGAAGGTCCTTGGATAATGATGGAGATGGGGATGATGATGAGGCGAAGAATGAATTGGAAAATCAAGAGAATCGAGATGGAAAAATCGATTTGAGACAGGTGGGGACGAAGGATGGAGGTACGATGGAACTAGGACATGAAATGAAAAGAAAAAACATGCAGCTTAAACGACAGGAAAAGGTAAAGGCGAATGCAATGAATAGTACCATGTCACCTCATGGATCAAAGTGGATGGATTCGCCTGGTTTATTCACTACAGGATCATTTCGGTGGCATGATGATGTATTTTCATCTCCGTGGGGATCATCGGTCCGTAGTAGCCAGGATATTGGCTTGAGTGATTTGGATGTAGCACGCTCGTGTCGTCAGCGAGATCTAGTGGCAATTACTCGGAGTACACGCCACGGACGCATGGACGATGGGGTGGGATTCTCGCTCTCGGATGAAGATTATATTACGATTGAAAGGCCTCTTGATTTTGGTACTCGACGTGATGCAGCTCGTGGACTACACCGTTCAAGCTCAGACGAAGTAGGCTCAACGCGACCATTGTCTAGAATTAAGCCAAGGCAACCTAAAGTCGAGGTAAATCGCTGCACCTACGCTAGTGACGGTGGTCGAAATAATGATGAGGCTGAAGCAAAAGCTGAGGCTGAGATGAAGCGACGTGTGAAGGAACTGACATCACCTGCAAAGTCCGAGACTGGGTCAGAGTCGGCAGACCCGACTGCTGCGCTGACAGGACGTATGTTAGCAGCATCGTCGACGTCAATCCGTCTCTTACGCTCTAAAATGGCTGTATTGATCTCACTAAGGCTAGTGTGTGACCTGGGTGCGCTCATGGTGTGTCTGCTTGGTGGAACAGTGGGTTATTTCGCTCCAAAAGGCTCCTTGGCGCTTGCTGGAGACATTCCAGGCGGCTACCCGTCGCCTAAAAGGCCATGGTACGGGTTGAGCACCAATATCATTGAGGCTGATCGCTTATACCATCTCTTCATTGATACGCTATCGATTGCCATCATCTCGTATATGTGCAGCATTGCTATGGCGAAGCGTCTAGCTATCAAAGAAGGATACCGGATCCGACCAAACCAAGAGCTCATTGCCCTAGGTTTCTCTAATCTTATTGGCTCGTTTTTCCAGGGGATGCCCTCTACAGGCGGACTCTCACGCACTGCTGTGAACATGCAGAACGCGCGGACGCAGCTTGCGAGCGTGATTACTGTACTCGTTGTGGTGCTGGTGCTGTACACGGCTACGTCAGCTTTGGCCTATCTGCCGAAAGCAAGCCTAGCCTCGATCATCATCGTCGCAGGCTATTCTCTGATTGAGCTAAAAGAAGCGAAGTGGCTGTATCGTGTGAAGCGGGACGAGTTTTACGTGTGGCTTGCATCGTTTGTGCTTTCATGTTTGTTGGGTGTGCTACCTGGGCTAATCTCCTCCATCTTTTGCTCGCTCATTGCCATGATTTACAAAACTCGTCGGCCGATTGTTTCAATGCTGGGTGAAATGACTGATGAGGAAAGTGGCGAGAAACGGATTGTGGATTTAGATTTGTATCCAGACGCCGCACGCCCATTTCCTGACGTCGTGGCAATTCGGGTGGAAGGCGCTCTCTACTTTGCTAACTGTGAATACATCGAACGTGTGGTGGAACGTGAGGTTTGCAAGCACAATGAAACGGAAGGCATGATTGTCCGTGGTATAATGATTGACGCCGGCTGCATTATGGACTGGGACACCACGACAATTCAGATGATGAAACATTTAAAGTCGAAACTTCGAGAGCAAGGCATTATGCTGGCTATTGTGAACGCTCGTGATCGGCTGCAGCTTCTACTTGAATCCTCAGAGTTTCTTGTGGGCATTGTACACAATGACGCTCGCATTGGATTTACCGAAGCCCTCACTGCCATTCGCGAGGAAGGTATGCCGTCAGATGAATGTCAGGCACTGACGCGATCGTCCAGAGTGTCTAGCGTCTAGTAAAGTGATGAAAAACAATGAAGAATAGATGATTGTTTGGAGTATTGGATTGTGCGAAGCAAGCCGTTCAGCGGAAACAAATTTGGCATGGTTAAGCACATTAATGGCAGCGCGTAGCTTGCTGACATTTGGGAAGTATTTTGACGTTGTACTGCCGCCATCTGTGACGACGACAGCCTCATGTAAGGTTATGTTGCCGAAGGATTCACGCCGTCACTTTGACCACTGCATTGACTCCATTGGTGCATGGCATTCTCAATACCCAAAGCGTTCACTCTCAGCACATCGGGCAAGGCACATCTTTTCCGGGAGGTTCTTAGCCACTTTGATCATCTCGTCGCGCATTCAGCGTATCGAGCGATCAAGCGGTTTTATGCGACGTGAGCACATCCCAAGCAGCACCATGCACCCATTTTCGTGGATGCTCTGATAATCATGGCCAGGACGTCAAGTATGCGTTGTTTGTGACCGGCTTACGGTGGCAATGGCTTACTTCGCGAGACGTGTTGCAGTCTACAGTCACGAATGTCGCAACTCATTACGGTCTAACTACGACTGCATATTCAACCCCAGTGATGTGCGCTAATTTTTGGATCGAGCACGCACTATTTGTGTCAAGCGTTCAGAGGTTTCGTTGCTATTGGACATTCTGGAAGACACTGCAAGTCAGAAAAAAAAGAGCAGCTACTGGCCTTTCTGCGCGGGTGACGTCCTGCTAAATTAACACTGGTGGGCTTGTCAAATGACAGACTTCTGCTTACGATTGGTCATAGACGGATTCGTATCAGCCTGTGGCCTTCTCGTCATGATTGTCCAATGTGCTGGTATCAAGTTCCCGTCTCAGAAGCTTACCACAGACGGTGAAGGAGAACTGGCAGTACGAGCTTGAATGTATTTATAACGGCGGTCGTCTCGGTAGCGTACGTGATTGGTGCCATCATCTTTGACAGAAAACGTTCTTGTCGCCAGAGGTGATGCAGCTCGTTAAAGCTGAAGTCTACAACGAAACAGCTCTTTTGGAATCTCAGCGACACAAAGCAGATCCCAGTACCCATGTGGTGGGTGAACAATAGCACCTATGAGGTCGTTTACAGCCACAGACAACTTCTACAAACATCTGAAGGACGTGTTTCTGCAGACATCTGGAACATGAAGTACTAGGAATACTACCTTTCCTGTACCGTGACGAAAGGTATACAAACGAAAGTTCTACCTCATCAAAATGGGTTGACTATCGAAGCACTTGTCATTGCTTTGCGACTACGTCTAGAGTAGTGTAATAACTCGTGGCAAATCTGAACGAAACCCCCGCAAATCCATTGACTTAAAAGACCATCTCACTTGATCATCTTTCCGTAGTGTACCTTGTAATGCTAATGTACATCTTGTCCTAGTCAAATGGTCTCAAAAGTCTTGTCCACAACTGATGTGTTTTACATGGCCACTAGTCACACCAAACCACTCGTCATGAATGCAGCGAGATATCATGAATGAATACTTTGCAACGTGTGTTTGCATTAGCGATGGTGTCCATGTTGCCTACCTCGTCCTAGGAAGTATATCAACACTATTACGTCGATAGAAGAGTGAACACATAGCGCTTCATCAAAGTATATGAACCTCAAGCCGTTGCGACTAAAAACTAAAAGCACACAACGTGTACTTCGACATTTGAAAGCTTTACTCATTCATTCTCCTTACTAAATCTTACGGCAGCAAATGGCTCGAGTCAAGGAGCTACAGTCCATAGTCAATCGATTCTACTACAGTCCATAGTCAAATGAGGTTATTGCACTGACTATTTCTGATTAGAGGTGAGCAGACGAGCCTGCGACTAGCGAAAGGGAGATGGGTTTGTCCCGCACTTACCGTGATCCTGTGAAACTCGATATACATCATACTATTCTTCCCGTGATCCTGTTAAAGCTTATAACCCAGCCTTATACGACTTTATTCTATGTTCCATAAAGACAATAATAGGCTCTATGCTATCATCCCTGAACTTAATGCTGCTGGTCTCTACGTCGTAGAGATAGAATGAATATAGGCAGACATGAGTGTATTTGTTTCTCTTGGGCATTACGTCAGTAGAAGGAGTTCCAGGAACTGCCGATAAAGCTGATTTTATATAATAACTTGCAGCAGGATGTACACTTGGAGAGCATAACGATGTTTTAGCAACCTTATATCATTTTAAAACGACATTTTGTTGCAATCCTAAGCCGTAGTTCCTACAGTTAGAGAGCATTAATCGGTTTTGACCTCGTCACGTCAATTCTCGTGCGACATGATAATACTGAGGCATGATATATAATAATACGATACTGAGACAGAGTTCGAGCTACTTCAGACACATTCAAGGCACCTTTAAGGAGATGATCAAGTCGATGCCGTTGCTAGTTTTAGTGACATTTTTGAGTCATTTGAGTGAGTTTCGAGCTTCTTTTCAGTGAAATTGGATAAGAAACACGCACCAAGGGACCAAGTTATTCATGTATCGGTGCTTTTACTGCTAACAGGATGAAGAAAATATGTCAAGTTCTTTGAGTTTTGATGCATTTACACGAAATTTGGGTGAAAACGAGGTGCAATTGACATTGGAAAAAAAGTCGTGTCGTGTCTATACTATGAACGTCATCATTCGACACTATGGAAGTTAACAAAGAAGGTTGAGATTCAAGTCATTGGTGGGAGAAGAGTTTTGTGGATTTTAACGCTGTCGTGGCTACCTTCTACTTATTGAGTAGACAGCTGTGCGACGTATTGACGGTCTTGCAGTACATGTTGACAGTGCAATTTTGTCAGCTCATTGAGTCTGCTTTAGGGATGACGGATCTGCTGGAAACGGAATGTGTATTGGAGTTGCTGTTGCTGTGCTTTTGCTATCACTTTTGAACAGAGTGGATGGTACACGAATTGATTGATGAAGCTTGAGTGGTACTTTTGTCACATGCAGAAGTAAACGAGTATGCAGACGCGGTTTTTGGATCAGGTACTCACTTCATAGCTGCATTACCACTGCAAAGAGATCCATTGCTGCGATCACAGATTCTCATACGTGTCAACTCGTCAGGTTTGCCATCGTAAGCTTACATCGAGCAATGGTCTCATATTTGCCTGGATAAAGACCGATGTCGTCGATTCTCAAGTGGAAAAGCTTCTTGTGACGAGTCCGAAATTTGGCGTCTCGTGTGAACAACAGTGTTCAGTATGGCAGCTGTGGTGGAAGTATACGGACGCGTGGAAGGCGTGAAAAGCTGTGCATCCTAGCACGACTAAAGCTACTTTTTTCAGCTGCGTAGCACTGCTTTGCTGTTGAAGCAGTAAGCTTTGTGCATTGCTTTTATTGTAGTTCTGCTGATTGCCTTTCTCGTCGTTATGCTCGTAGCAACGGTGATGCCGGTGCATTGCCGCTTTTGCGGCGATTTGTACAGCTCTGTCGACGCTAGCAGACGCTGATTGATCAGATCCATGACTGAGAAGGTCGCAGACGCGAATCACTGATTTGTTTGGGAAGATTTATTTGTGGTAGTGAGATGGCGTACTCGAAGAATCTTTCCACGCACCTCAGCTGCCGTACTTGCCACAGAGGAAGCGTCAGTAGTACAAGCGTGCTGGACCAGTTACCATGATTGGGCCACCCCTGCTGCTCTTTCTGCAGCGGTTTGGTCAGATCCAAGACGATCAATAGCCTAGATGCTGTATAGAGACCGACGAAAAAGGTCTGAACCCCTATCTGTGGACAGCTCCTATTCGGCTGCTGCAGCGACTGCTAACGAACGACAAGTCCGGTGTACGATCCGGAGAAACAGCAAGGCGATCCTGAGGCCCTTTTGTTTCCGCACACGGTCGTTGATCGGCAAATTTTTCGAAGCTTAAATCGCTAGCTATGACGCTGCTGTAAGGTGGCAAGAGAGTACGTGGAACGTGATGTGGAGACCTGCTGCTTGAGATGACAAGGCTGCATCGATCCGCTTGATTCGTCAATTTATCGTCTGTCTAACACGTATGATTCATGTATGCTTCTGCTTGTGTACTGCGTGTCTCTGTTATGTTTAGCTCTTTCTGGATGGACTCAAACGATGACGATGCAGCAACACCATCTGCCCATCATGCACACATTGTCTTCTGAGTTGGCGGGCTGCTACACTCGTCAGCAGTGTACTGTCTTGCGCGCGTAAGCTTTTTCTGCCCAAGTGGTTGGTTGCTGTTCGGGATCCATTAGCGTCGTCGCTCGATAGTGCTCTGTTTAATGCGTTCTGCAATCCTGTCTTGACTGAGGCAACAGAATGCAATGGCACCTATTCGCGACAGGACCATCGCAGGAACTGCTTCTAGCTCACACATAGAAGGTATGTTTGTTACCTTCTGGAGATACTGCACCATGATTGCAAGGTCCACTATTGCAAGGTCCACGATTGCGAGGTTTGAAGTTGCAAGGCTTTTGACAATGAGTTGTTGCATCAACAGGCGAGAGTGCACGTGGCTTCGAACATATCGCTTACTATTTTTGGGCGCATGCGACATCTTCTGCTGACGCCAGCTCAAGTTGCGCGGTGGATATGCAATGCCCAACTGGATACTGTCAATGGATACGAGAGCAATGTTGGCGTCATAAACAATGAGTTGAATTGTTGTCAATGGCTCGATGGTGCTTAGTGAGGAAGGATTAAAATGTATTTGGATGATCAACACAGTAACTGGTCTCGTAATTATGCGATAAGACGTCTAAGTCGTCGATAAAGTTATAGTGAGGAAGTTGGGGTCATGGCAGCTCCTTCAATTACACGGGAGACGTCCTTCAAATTACCTAGAAGTTTAAGGAATGGCAATGTTATGTCGATATTGGTCTCTACTCGCATCACGAGACTGGTTTCTTCATTCCAAAGAAACAACACTGAGCACGGGTAGTCTAGTTTGTGGCCGAGCAATTTCACTGCCAAAGATAAATCCTCGACATTATCAGACATCATGAGGTGAGGAAAGACGTACTTCAGCGTTGTTTTCGTGATAGTTACACTCAGGATAGCTGTAGCAATAACAATGATATCGGAGACTTTCTCCATATGCGATAGTTGAAACCGCAGATTTTCATGATATTCTGACATTCGACGCCAGTGCTTCATTAGCATCTCCACTCCACACACGTTACCAAAGTCAACATTTGGCGCCATGGTTGATCGCAAAAACATCAACTGCTGCTGAGCTTTGGAAGCACGAAGCACGTCACTTGTATGTACCGATCCTTGTTCAAAAGCATCGCTCCCAACCCCGTGGTGAAAAAGCTGAAAGTACTCGGCGACAACATCTCGAACGCGTTGCCGTGGATCGTACCGAAGACGGCGATGCTGCACCTCCAGCGTCGGGATCTCCTCGCGTAGTTGTGCTACGGTTGACTCGAGCTTTACGACATACTCACGCTGTTTCTGGCGATACCTTGCTTGGTTGGTTCGACATTGCTCACGACATGCTTTCAATCGCATACTCGCCCACCACTTCTTCTGGCGTGTAGGTGACACATCTGAACAACTGATGGACATAGTAGCAACCGCGGTCGAGACGGTTCTTGCAAGCGAATCCGTTGACGCATATGGAACAAAAGTCTGCGGGTACAAGGCATTAACTGAACCATGCATACTGGGATGAAACGCATAATAGCGAGCTGGTGCCATCGAGGAACCGTCACTTTGGAGTTTTGTTTGCAAGAAGCGTTCGATCGATTCGGCCGCACTTGTCGCGGAAACAGGCAACGACGAAAACTTTGTCAACGGATGTAGCGATGCAGTAGAAAGGGGCATGTCCTGAAGTTGTTGCTGCTGTGAAGATCTTACGGAGGTATTGAAGTTCGGTTCCACGACATAGCATCTGGAGGTTCCAGACCGAGTAAGGACGCTTCCAATCACATCGTCGCTAAATGGAGCGGTAATGCGATCAAAGTTCTTTTCACTGGCCATCATCGTTCAATTGTCCGATGGATAGAATGATAATTCAATTGTGGTGATAAGAATGGCCCCGCGAGCGTGAGACTACGTTATTAAAAGCTGGTTCGGACAGCCAGCCTTATGAAGCTGTCCAGCTGGCACCTGGGGTTGCGCTTGTGCTGCTGGGTTAATCGTTTTTGAGCTCGATCACGTCAGCCGTAAACAATCTGGCGATTTGAAGTCGTGCTCGACAAGCACTCGTCGACCACGAGTTTGTGCTTGGTATGCATTGTTTGCTCAAATCGCATGAGCCAGGCAAGCAGACTCTTGCAAAGTCACGTTCGTTAGGAATCCAACCAAAGTGTTGATCGGAACACATGAGCAGCTGAAAATTCACCGCCCGTCTTTTTACCGAGGTAGCCAATCTCCCAGCATAGGATTGCCCGTAATCTTGTAAAATTGAGATGATCGCAGCACTATGAAGCTCTCAAATCTCCCGAGCATTCTACTTTTTCTTTGCCTGTGCTAAGGTACCAGCATCTACGGCAAGAGACGTGTGACTTGGACTGCATCTCGAGTCGAACGCACGAAATGATTAGCGATCGAACGAAGAGGAAGGAAGATAAGCAAGGCAGTTTAAGGCGATGTACAAGTGTTGAAAGTTGTAACTCGGTGCTTGTCGATATCAAGGTTGAATTCACAGACTTTTTGAAAGAGGTTCTATAATGTTAACACTTACCATCTTTGATCACTGACATTCCTGCGAAGGTGATGTGATAAACAAACGGGGCTCACACATAAGGAAGGTGACATTGTATATGCTCCATTGCACATCACACGATGTTTGACTCTACGATAGTACAGTAGATTTTTCCTTTTGCTCCGGGTTGTGATGCATTAACAGTATCATAGACGCATATGTTTAACCCACAAATGCTACGCACTCGTTACCGTCTGCTACTATGCACCACCTGCTAGGAACTTTAATCCTCACCTACCTTTGCAGAGCGTCCAATAACTACATGATCAATTATCTCGCCAAAATAATCGGACAACAACAACTTATGTCGATCTTTCGTGTTGTTATATGTCTCGACAAGATCAGAAATCTTTTACATAGGTGCTAAGGACCGACTGTCTTAGCGTTATGTCTTGAAAAACTTTGGTAATAGGAAAATCCTCAAAATGTCTTATTAAGGATAGTCATTTCCAGAAAACAGTGCATCCACCATTTGTAACGCAACCTCATTTCATTACGACACTGGCAGTTTGTCCGATGGTTTGCAATCGACACTTATGCCAATTCCACACACTCCTACGACTTAAATCGGCTACGGTACCTAGAAAAGCCTTCAACAAGTTCAACGTAGCCCGAGTACATCAATTGAAGAAGGCTGGAGTGGTCAATGGAAGCAAGCTGCTTTACTTTGAATCTGGATGGGCTCATCAAAGTAATAGACGTTCAAGATGCTAATCCTTTGGTAAGATTCTTTATAGACCTTTTTCATGTTGCAGGGGATAGCCCGACTGCGACATTTATTGTTGCTTGTAGCCTCGTATAGCCGATGTTTCCACGACATGAGAAATTGCATCGGTCTGATCCTGCTTACGGTCACCGATAGCGTCAGATGGACAAAGACTACAAACTAAGCGATCATAAAATTGGCACATCACTTAGCTGTGGTTATTCCAGTTGTTTGTCAATCACGATTGAGTGTACATCAGTAGTTGGACACCGGCTGTTGTATATATGGCGATTGCTCACCACAATGTACCTCTCTATCGTCACCATCTTCATATTTCTGGACTACACTGTCATTCAAGCCATGCATTCACGAGTCTTGTCTTGAGTTAGTGTCTGTTGTCCATCTTGAAATGAACTACATTAAGGTCTACGACCCTGTCGATATTTACGCTTACCTCAAACCTTGATTCCATGAAGTACACTTGTCAACTCTTATCACATACGGATGACACGCACAACATGGGACAGTGAATGACAGCGGCTCCAGTTTGAGCTTCCAAGTGTATACTCGTTTGGACTGGTAAACGAAACATGTGAGGGACCATGTACGGAAGCAAGACACCAAAAGCAAGACCATAGTCGTAATTTTGGTTTGTCACCCCAATATATGATTCAACGATTCTGCACGGGCCAATTTGATGACACTTGGAGCCGTCGAGTTCTTTTTATGATCGACGTCTTACAACTTTACACGAGGATGCGAGTGTATAGTGAAAATTTCTGTCGACCGTTTGGGAATTTACGCCTGGGAAATGCTTGCAGACAAAAGCCGCCACCGCATCTCAAGACATCTGTCGAGAGGTCTCGTTAAGAGCCACTTGACCATTCTGAGATTTCGACAAGCTTACAGCCTCTTACTTTGGAACATGTTTTCGTTTGGTTTGACAGCATACCACTAATAATAGTAACCAAACACCGGATGCGATTCAGAAGCAAAGAAAGCGCTATTAACCGTCGCAAATTTAATTTCGACAGTGTTGCTACAGAAAGTTGATGTGGATCATGTGTGTCGTCACGACGCAGAATGTACAAAGGTTGGTACAACTATATGTCGAACGATACATGAGATCGCTACTGAGAAGCTTCGTTCGTAAATTTTGGCTCCAGAATGGACCACACTACAGCTGTGCTAGTGACGACCTCCAAGGCTTTTATATTCATGACAAGTTAAGACGACTTATTTACGGATGGATCCAAGGCTAATCGTCACTTCACCACACACAGTATCACACGTTTTCCTTTTTTGGGATTGTTGTTGTCGTATAGAGCTTGGTTCATTTTTTGTTCGAGGGTTCATTTTCCTGCTCAAAGCAAACTCCTTTCGCGAGAGTTGGCCTGTTAAATCAACATCACAATCTAGCACCAAAAAGTGCCGAATGTGCATTCTCGTTGTGATTGCTTTGGTGAAGTGGATAACGAGTTGCAATCTATGAGTTAGTCAAATCTCATTGACGCAATGGTATTCTGTGCTTTGCCAAGAGCACTTGAGATTCAGGGTACGATATTAAGTCATTATGCTACGGATATTTGAGACTATGTTGATTACTGCATGCAGTCTCTACATTACATGGACTGATTCCAGTGTATGAATATGCAGAGATGATGATGTCAATGATGTGGATTCTGGAGTAGTGGCATGAAAGGAACATACATTGTATTGACAAGATGAACTGTCGCTGACTTCAGTTGTGCGCCCAATTTGCTGCATGTATGACCACTACATTTGATTGAAATATAAAAAAATGTACCAAGAACTGCTTCATGAAATCAAACCTGCTTTCTCAATAGCTGTCTTCTCTTCCTTCATTCAATACGAGTGGGTTCGAGCTCATTTCAGCGTCTTTCTGCGTCCCATTGCTGGTCACTCCGTACTAGTTCTATCACGTTCTTATAGGTTGCCAAATTAAACATGCTCAAGCAGTCCAAATACCATATTGCAGTCACACTCAACGAGGAACGCTTTGTCCGTGATCACGAAAAGGTAACTAACTGCAGGCCACATGTTACAAATTTCAGCGAAAATGATGGCATTGACTTACTTACCACTCGATTATTTGTAGGACCCATGGTGTTAATTGGATCGAATGTCGAGTAAAACGTGTCTTCGCGGAGTGTTTCTAGTTGCTACACGATCAGAGTCTTACATCGCGTTGCAAGGAAAGCGTGTTTGCATCCTGTGCGGCCTACTGTCCATTGGTGGCCGTGATTCTTGGTCACGAGGCCATAACTGTTGGCAAAACTTTTGTACCAACTCGACCGCCTACTAGCGTAAATTGGAATCTGTGTGCAGGAATGACATGATGCAGTTGCCTGCCTCCTGAAAAAGCAATTTATTGCCGTCATGATCACTTGGGGCGTGAAATACGCAGTTTCGGACCGCGCTATGTCTCTAGAAATTCGCAATAGCGCGGCGGCACTTGTCAAGCACATGAACTTGGTCATGCGCGTACCTTACTATGAGCGCTGCTTGCCACATTTTCAAATGACTCTTGTGCTCAGCAGTGACATGTGCGTTATCTTCTTGACGATCTAGTGTGCGTTGTGGCAAAGTTAACACGGCGATCGTACTCTATAGCATGCGACAGATCCTTGAGCGCGACGATGTTCGTAGCTTAGTAATAGCCAACGCTGTACCCGACATCTTCTGACGAGTGACCATGCTTGCAAATCTCGAGGACGAGTCGCTGACCAAGAGCTCGAAAGTGAAAGGAGCTCAAATACGCCGCCATATTTTCGAACCAAAAACTGCAGACCCATCTGCTTTGTTATGTACTAAAGCAGTCACCAGCATTCGATTTGCGTAACAAAATCTGCAGTATGTCCATGTTACGACAGTTTATTGAATTTGCAGCTTACATATCAACTTGTCGCACTCTTGAGATTTGGAATCGAGATTCACAGTCGAATGAAGCGTAACGTCTGGTCGCACTCTCGCCTATCAAACAAATGATTGTTTAGTAGCGGCAAATCGCTGTCTTGCATTATCATAATGTCCTCGCGACTTTTAGCACATGCTCAAAGCAGAAAGTCAAGGTGTTTGACTGCACTGGACTCAAGATATCAAGATGCGATTGTTTCCCGAAAGCATCTTAACACAAGAAGTGCTCATATTGCACTCGTCCTGCAGCACATCTCATTGTTGTTAAAAGCCGACATGTGTGTTATGACATCTCCATGAGACGTGTAACTTACGTTCATCTGCTTATTAGAAGGCATGATTATAAATAGATACGAAAACCCTTTGACGAAACATTTGTTGAGCTTCCTCAACCGCAAACTTACGGATTGTCAGTGATGATAAGCATTTATTTGTCAAAGAATGTCTTTAACAAAGACATGCAGGTAAAATACAACAGACAATTACGTAACTTTAACGTATACCCGACGTTTGTATGACTCCCAAAATATCTGTGTGATAAACTAATGCTACAAACAAAGCGAGCATGTTGTAAATCCTGTTGGTTGTGTAGCTTCCGATATCGACGTTTCCGGATATCAATCTCCATTATCGGAATCTATGTTTGTATCTCAAAAATGGTTGTCTTGCAGTAAACTCTAACTTTTCCATATCGTCCAATACTGATTCAGAACGAATTGTTTTGGTGTATGGAAATGGACTTGACGTGCTTTTTGAAGTGGCAACGGTAGAACATACGTGTTGCTCCAGCTCAAGCATATGCAACGGATGCAATGATTGATCGGTAGGGCTAAACTACAGACATCTCCGACCAGCACTCCACATGGCAAAGTAACTAACTTTGTATCAGACTAATGCAAACGGACATTTCGTGCTGTTGGCGAGCGAGTTTTGGATAACACGATACATCAACCGTCTTCAAATGCTAGTGAAGAAGCCACTGACAAGAATTATTGCTTGTAGATCAAGTCTCATGTAGTGCAATGACGTTCGTCAAAGTGTATCGAGTTTTTCTCCCAGTTGCATCATAATGGGAACACCAGCTAAAATCTAAAAATGATGTATAGGAAAAAAAAGCTCGTTTGTTTCTTGTTCAAAGTGAAAGACAAGACCAAAGATGTACACTAAAACACTATAAAGCAACTGTCGTAAGAAGGTTCTTTCTTAGTTGCTCCAGGTGTAGTGCCACGAGATGGACCAGCTTACATTGTCTTGAGCTTGGAACGTTATAACCTTGGGGCAGCCGAAGCAAACTGTACATTCTTTTCATCTTTTGCATTTCTAAGCTTAAATGATAGATACATACGTCTGACCATGACTTTGCAGCAATTATTCATGTCTACATCAGTGTTTCAACGTCATGTAACTTTTATCTGCTTTTGGTAATAATGGGTTTAATCCATTATTACTGAAATCGATGGTGACTTTTTTTTCTTGGAAAAAAAACCCTGGTGTGGTAATTTATTCGTCGTTAAATGAAATATATCGGATCCATACAAATTATAGCTTAATTTCCGCAAAACCCAGTCCCCAACCACTGCCGTCCCAATGGCTCGCAGTTCGTCAGTTTCTCGCTCTCGTTCAAGACATCCACGTAGCCGTCGACGACGTGCACGTAGTGTCTCATCAACCTCTTCATCGACTTCTTCTTCCTCTTCTTCTTCTTCCTCTTTTTCTTCCTCCTCTCGCTCCATATCACCGCCTCGGAAAAAGTCTCGTCGTAGTCGCACGAAACACGATGACGCTACTCCCCCTCGCCGCGACGTCACCACGCTTCCTCATTGTGAGACAAACGATGACACGCCTTCATCATCACAAGTGATGACACAAGAAAAGGACATGAAATCGGTTCGTAAACGGACACTACTGATGGATACACGTTTGAATAGTGGACGAACGGGAGGCATTTATATTCCACCATTCAAGTTGGCACAATTACAACAACAAGAAGAGAAAAATGACCGTAGCATATCGTCTGAAGAGACGCAACGACGAACATGGGATGCATTACGTAAAAGTCTCAATGGTCTCATTAATAAAGTCAATGTGGCCAATCTAAGTAATATTCTACCCGAGCTTTTCCAGGAAAATCTAGTGCGAGCACGTGGTTTGTTGACAAGAGCTATTATGAAAGCACAATTGGCATCACCGGGTTTTACGCACATTTATGCAGCACTTGTGGCAGTACTTAACACAAAAATGCCCGAGAATGGGGAGCTGCTGGTCAAGCGTGTCGTTTTCCGCTTCCGCCGAGCTTTTAAGAGAGGAGACAAAGTTGTTGCGATTGCACTTGTTCGCTTTATTGCACACCTTGTAAACCAGCAGGTTGTCCACGAGTTGTTGGCGCTCGAAGTGCTCACCTTGTTGCTGGCAAATCCAACTGACGACTCTGTTGAAGTGGCTGTGAACTTTACGAAAGAATGTGGACAGATCTTGGCCGAGTTGTGTCCTGAAGGACTGCGTGCTATCTTTGAACGCTTTCGAGGCATTCTTCATGAAGGAGAAATTGATAAGCGCGTGCAGTATACAATTGAGGGACTATTTGCCATTCGCAAGGGCGAATTTGCAGACTACCCAGCCGTGCATGAACAGCTGGATCTGGTCGAGTCTGGAGACCAAATTACGCACGAGACAACACTTGAAGAGCAGATTGATTGCGAAGATAAGCTGGACGTCTTCCGGTTCGACCCAGACTACGAGAAGAACGAACAGCTGTGGGCTGCGATTAAGAAGGAGATTTTAGGCGAATCTGACTCGGACTCTTCCAGTGGAAGTGACGACGATGGAGAGGAGGATAATGATGTACAGCAACCTGTGTCCGCCGACAATAACATGGCCATCCAGGACTACACAGAGCAGGACCTTGTGAATTTACGTCGCACAATCTACCTGACTATCATGTCTAGTATCACGCACGAAGAATGCGCTCACAAGTTAATGAAGCTCAATATTCGCCCAGGACAGGAGAAGGAAATTTGTTCGATGCTTATCGAGTGTTGCAGTCAGGAGCGAACGTACTTGCGATACTATGGATTGCTTAGTGAGCGGTTCTGTCTGATCAAGCGCGAATACCAGGATGCTTTTGACGAGTGCTTTGCCGAACAGTACTCTCTGATACACCGTCTCGAGACCAACAAACTTCGCAACGTGGCGAAGCTTTTCGCTCACTTACTGTTTACAGACGCTCTGCCGTGGACTGTATTCGAATATATCAATTTGAACGAGGAAGAGACCACGTCGTCCAGCCGTATTTTCATCAAGATATTGTGCCAGGAGCTTTCGGAGCATCTCGGCATGAAGGTGCTGAAAGAGCGTTTTCATGATAAGATTATGCAGCCTACGTTTGCTGGTCTTTTCCCGACGGACAACCCGCGGAACACTCGTTTTGCTATCAATTTCTTCACATCTATTGGCCTTGGTGGTCTGACTACGGAGTTGCGCGAGTACCTAAAGAATGCACCGAAGATAATTATGGAGCAGGCGAAGGCTGCGGCTGATAGCAGCGATTCTGCTTCAGACTCAGGGTCGAGTGATAGCAGCAGCAGTAGCAGTAGCTCTTCCAGTTCCAGCTCAGACTCGGACTCAGATTCTAGTAGCAGCAGCGGCAGCAGTGACTCATCCGATTCTGACTAAATCATAGCCCGACCAGGTATAGATGAGCTGTGTATTCAAAGCTAATGGAAAACATGCTGCTGAAACGCGTTTTTTCGCTCCATTATCGTCTGTATCGGCTGGCTGTGCACAATCGTGAAATGCTGTGAAGCTTAGCCTTGCGGCTCATCGTATAACCCCTTTTTGCGATTGAAAACTACGACGCCAGATATTCATCTGAAACCTCGCTTATCATGGTCGTTTTGCTACTTATTCACCACAGTCTTGCTTCCATTGCAATGTGGTTGCATGCAGCGTGACGTTGCAAGTACTCGAGAATACATAAGCTTTTGCTGTCAAAAACCTCTGTCAAAGCCAATGCTTATGTCAGCGTAGTAGCTTTCAAAAACATTGCAAGAAGCTGACCGTCGATTCGCATCACATGGAATGGTTTGACAGCTTTGTTTGCATGTATAGAAGAGAGCAAAGATACAACCGTTAGCTCTTCAGCTGCATTAAAGCAAGCGTCACTTGGCTTAGTTCCTCGTTTTGCAAGATGACGCATGTTGTTTTTGTAGTCACACAAGAACGTGTAGTTTCGTTAGAGAGCAACAAATCTTTGCCAGGACCTTTGTCACATACTTGTGTAGAATGCTTGCTTGCATTGACACTTGGTAGTCAAACCATTCAAGTTACTCGTAATGGTTTCTCATTGCAATCGTTGGAGCTCTAGCTATCAAACTTGGTGGCATTTCTTATCAATTGTAGCTACTAGTACAAGTAACGCATTTCATGCATGATAGATGCTTCTTGCAGATACAATAGGACTGTTAATGAACAATCAATATGAGCTGCATGGTTGTTTCTACAGCTTATAAGACAGAGTGCTTGCATCTGCCCATTGTTCAAGAGCGTCCTATGGTCTTTTTTTAGCTCAGTTTGGGTTTTATTCCATGCCAAAGTCGTTTTCTGTTGTCGTGGTTGGGTTATTTTCTAGAAATGGGTTAAACGAGATGAATAACTGGTTCTCCGAGCTCCTTCAGTCTTAATTTACTCAGAGTGAAGAACCCTCTCATAGACATTATGGCGAAGGCAGTGTGTACTCTTTATGGCAGTGATGCAAAGATATATGGATCGCTTGTAATTACACAGGCACATGAGGATGCCAAGAGTGTCATCACGGGTGAGCTAAAGGGACTTCCAGCTGGTAAACACGCGCTACACGTGAACGTGTTTGGCGACGTGTCACACCCGGGTGGTGTATTTAACCCATTTGGAAAAAACCATGGAGCACCCGAGGACGAAGAGCGTCGTGTGGGATCATTAGGAAATGTGGATGTGGCAGAAGATGGAAGCGTTAAGGTTCACATTGAGGATAAACTTGTAAAACTCATTGGACCACACTCAATCATTGGCCGTAGCCTTGTGATCCATGAAGGTGAAGATGATTTGGGCAAAGGTGGTCATGATCTTTCGTTGCAGAATGGAAATTCTGGTCTTATTAAGGCTTTTGGAGTTGTTGGTATCTCTAGTTAGATAAGAACTACAAGGAATGTGACGCAGTAAAACAAGTTGTGAGGTGCTGAGGTAGAAAAGTAGCTAACACTTGGGTATTGCTAGTGTTTTCTGGAAATTAATTTGTGTTTGCTAAGTGGCGATGAAAAAAAACATTCAAGCAACGTACTGCTCCATCCTTAAGCAGTGACATTGCTATTCTGTCTGCTACGCTTTCCTTCCTGCTCTTTCCTGGACCTTTTCTCGGGCACGGAAGACGGCGGCGCGCTTTCCGACGTGTTGAACCGATTATCGTCCTTGTGGTGCTTGCTCTTCTTCTTGTGCTTGCTCTTTCGTGCATCAGTAATGAGCTCGAGCTTACGCAATTCGTACGCCTTCTGGTTGGCCTCAAGTTTAGTCCGCGCCAGTTCCTCCTCCATTTCCAAAAAGCGTCGACCACGCTCACTCTCTTGATAGTTGTGCACGTCCGTCAGCCGTTGCTCAAGTTGTTGTTTATCCTGCGTGAGCTTCGTCATCTCCGTCTGTAAGCGAGTTACCTCCATCGCAGCCTTTTGCAGCAACTCCTTGCTTTCTTCTTTCAGTTTGGTTACCTCTTCGACAGGTACAAAGTCTTTAAGCTCCATCACAACAGGCGATGATAAGTCTTGTCGAGTTGCTTCCTCCAGTAGTTGACAACGAGCTTGGATCAATGCCTGCTCCATCCGTGGCACTTGACCCAGCAGTAGAGCTTGGAATCGTTCCGTGTACGATAATTTAGTGGCAGCCAAGAGCTCATCATGCACTTGATCGTCCTCATTCTTCTTGTCTGTTTCAGCAGTTAGTGCTAACGTCTGAATCGGCTTGTCATGGTCTGATTGCTGCTTTGATAGCATCAAAATACTCACAACTGCGTCAATCACGCGCTTGCCCATGGCATCATCAACCTGTTGTACAAATGGATGACCAAGTCGCATATACTGATGGTAGAAAAGCCGTACAAATGTCACAAGCCCTGAACGTGACATCAACTTCTCCGTCATGTCTGCTAGAAAGCACGTGACGCGTGATGCCTGTTTAATGCTCCGATACGAATGAATAAGCTGTTGATTCGTGTATGCAACAAAGGTTTGCAAGAGATGTAGCTCTAGATCAGAATGACCAGCAGTAAGTTGTAGATCCTCGTTATTTTTTTTGATCACAAGAGCCGTGGAATTGCTTGGAGACGATGGTAAAGATGATAACGACACTTCATCCGACGGTAACGCCATCATTCTACGAAGTTTTCAAGAATTAATAATACAATATTCAAGTCAAAATGAAGAATGACGTGAGAGAAGAAGAAAAAGGTGATACCAAAATGTTTCAAGAGAGTAGGGCGAACCTCAGTTGTTTTTGTTTCTTGACCTGAACGCGTGCGTCGATGTTGTCATCGTATGATCACGTAATTTACGTGGCAAACAGATGGCTACAAATGGAATTATAATGCAACGCCTCGTCACATGCGAATCTTCAACTACCATAACGAAACCATAGGGCACACAGTCTCAGATCAATCGTTGTTTTTTTTTGCTTGTCTACCGAGGTAGTCGTTGTGAATCTTATTGTTCCAGTCGAATGACCCACTGACGACATACCACTTGTAGCAAGAACCCAAGTCTTTTTAGCTCGCAGTTATCCTGACAGCTGCAGTTTCTTTCTAGCGATGAGCCATGTGCACCCATAGCAAACTCTTTCTTTACATATAGTGCTCCCTACTTTCAACTCGTACGTATAGCACTGGTATTTGTCTTGCCGTTGAAAGGACGGGTTGTTTCACTGATTGTTGGACCTGTATAATCGTTGGCTGAAAGCGCTTAAGACGATAACCATCGCTTCAAGCGATTACATACAACAGCTACGGAGGTTATTTTTGATGTGCTTGTAAGCCAATTGTCCACCTATTGAACGCCCCGCCCCCCCACGCACGACATCTATTGATTGCATGAGTTTTCAAGGTCTGCAAGGACTTTACGACGAACCGATCTGTGTGCGGAATCTATCCCGATCGACAGGAGGGGATGCCGAGTTGGAAACGGTGCTTGCGACTGCACACTATATACATGGACAACAAATGAGACGTGAAACGTCCTTATAAACTGCTACAAACAACCCTGCAAGATGTTTTCCAGTCAGTATCGTAAGTAGCGATAGGAACTTCTGCGCTATAAGCTCAGGTCATATCCGGCAACTGCCCTGGATGCTGCAAAATATCGGCACACGCCTACCATAAGGCATGCACGGCTGTGTTTCCTGGCCATCACATAATCACAAACCCTGCCGGTTTGACTTTCATATGGAGAACAAACCAACACTTTATCAGCGAGCAAAAGCTTTCAATGAATACATCAAGTTCATACGATAAACTGACGCGCGTGTTTTGAGTTAACATTACTGCACCACCCAAAGCAAAAGCTACGCAATGGCACCGCCTTGCGACTGTTGCCATCATGGTAGAAGCAGCTTACGATGACATGCAAACTGGACATTTGCAGCCTGTACAAGGACAACCATTTGTAGGACAACCACATGCAGGACAATTGCCTGCAGCTGCGCGCTGTCTAGCTTCGTTACCTCCACAGCAGGGCGTAGGATTTGAAGCCATTTGGTGTGGACCGCAAATTGGGCAACCGCACTTGGTGCAAGGACAGCCATCTGCAGGGCACTCACACGCTGGACATCCTCCAGTTGCAGCACGCTCAGCAGCACGAATGCATCCACCACCACAAACAATCGTCGACGAAGTAGCCGATTTGATCGCTGGCTCAATCGGGTCGACATTGCGAGACTTGCTGCTGCATACTTGACATTCACATTCCTTGCACGAACACTTATTTGCCAAAGAGCCGCAACTTTTACACAAATTGTGGCTTTGGTGCTTTTCAGACGTGTTTTCCTTACCACTGCTCCCAGTCTGTCTCCCTTTAGCTTCCCCGCGGTGTGAAGAAGTCTCAGTCATTTCTTCTTTGTTATCGAATATGGTCGTTTGGCCATGGTGATCTCCAGTGGATTCGCTTTCTACCTGCTGTACTTTCAGATTGTGCTTAACACTTGTCGTGGTTCCCACCACCATTGTTGTAAAATGAACTGTAGCTACCATGGATGGCATTCTTTGTTGGCCCGTGTCGCTCACGTCACTCCCATATGCGACGCAAACATTGTTTATTGAACACCAGTTACAAATGATGGTTCGCTTTAGACTTCTTCAAGTACTTCTGCTTCAACTACTTTTTTCTCCAAGTTCAGTGTTACGACAATTACAAGACAAACTGCAAAAGCTTTTTGACTTTCAAGTTTTTGTTACTGCAAGTTACAAAACCTACTACAAACTCGACGTTCTTTTGTCTCCTGTCGCTTCGTTTGTCCTACATCCGCGACATGTCGACAACGCTACGCTTCTTAATCTCTCAGTGTTCCTCTTCTTCTTCAATTCATTAGTTATAAACTGTCTCGCCTGAATCTGCCGTCTTTCCCGTCGACCGCCAGCATCTTAATGCAGTAAACCACACTTGCAGGTACCTCCAGGGCTGCCACAGCTGCCACATTTGGCAGAGCTTCCATGTTCGCGGGCACCCCCAGGCAAACTTTCTTCGTGCTCGGCGCGCTCGATTGACGGCACAGCCTCTAGCTTACTAGCAATATCGCTTGGCGAAGTCTTCCCAGCTTCCAACTTCTTCCCACCACAAGCAGCACAGTTACAGCCACGACACGAACACTTGTCTGGAGGGCAGCCGCAACCACAGCACGCCGCGCGTTTAACGCAGCATGTGCGGCACTTGCAGTCCTTGCACATGCAGTTGTTCGTTGTCGACTCACAAGATGCACACGACTCCTGTTTGCTGGACTTTAGCTCGTGCTTGCTGGCCTTCTGCTTCTCAGCCTTGTGCTCACCACCCTTGCCACTCCTACGGCCCACACAGCGAGTGCAGCAGCACTGCTCTATCTCTTTTACAGAGCTACAACGCTTTAGATGTGCCATCTGCAAAGCCGACTGTGCCCACGAAACACCGTGGTTGCACTTCTGACTCTCGTCAATACCACAGCACGAACGCTTTTCCGCGCAGGATTCGGCCTGCGACTCATTGTCGCAGCAGAGCACGCCAAAAATGACGGGCGTGGCCGACGTTACATTCAGCTTCATGATCCCGTGGGCCACAGCTTGACTCATCGTCTCGCACATGTACATGGAATTTTTAACTATACAGCCAATGCATATCACGGCGTCCGGGCGGTGGCGCTTATCCTTGCAGTCGATAAGGCGAGCAGCCGCGAAAGGTAACTCAAATGCACCTGCAACCTCAATGAGGTGCAGACTGTCTTCCGGCACGCCCTTTGCCAACAGCTCCTCCGAGCACGCATCCACAAGCGAGCGAACCACATTTTCGTACCAGTGGCTTGCAACGATAGCAATTCGTAATCCTTTCCCGTCAAGTTTACTCGTCTGGGAGGCACCAGCTTGCTCAATGAGGACGGGGTTGTGTGACGCCATTTTTGCCTTGTCTTCGTGGTGCCCGTGGTCACCGCTTTCTCTGTGGTGCTCAGCTCCTTCCGAGTGCTTCGTTTTCTCCGTCAATTTCACAAAACCAAGAGCCATCTTTTTCACGAATGAGCTTAGCAAGTTGGAACAAACGCCTTGGTCTTGCTTTAAAGTGACAGACTTCAAGGTGGAGTACTCGTCGCTTATTGAGAAAGGGGCGACAGCAAAATAACAAACGCTTTGCATATAAACGGTCGAATCCAGCGTATCTCACCGTTACTCCCTAAAAACGGTCGAGCAGCAAAGAATTAATCTTGTATTTCCGTGCTGTGTCATAATGGAAATGTTGTCAGCTTCTCACTTGTAACACCACTACCAATAAAGCATCCTTCACACTTGAGCCAATTCTTAATACTGCATTTTGAAGTCCACTTACTTAGAAGCAATGACTACCGGTTTACCCAATACGATCGTCGCGACACGCTTCACTTTACCACCGGGCGACCTTACTGTCTATTCCTTTTATCGTTGTGGCTGTACATGTCCCAGTGCTGAGACGATGACTGAAAAGACCGACGAAATCCACTCCAACTCGACACGATGCAGTTTGGATTACAATCTCCTCGTCGCTTCATATTATCATTAGACAACATACAAAACTATCTTTCCTACAATTGTCGAAACCACAACTGCTTCGTTATTCTGTTGCAAGAAACTTGACACCGTCTTCTTCGCATGTATCTCCAGCAATTACTGCCGCCTGCCATCAATCACGAAAAACATTGCCGTGTGATTCGAAAGTATTGCGTCTCTTGTCGTTTACAAAAGTAAAACTACGTACTTTTCCCTCTCTTTCCAGTACGTTCAGTGCCTCACGGAGTAACCAGGGTTCCATCCCGTGAATGCCTACACATACTCGCACACTCTACATCAGTCCCGCCGTTTCTCATCCTATACTTTTTTCCTCACTTACTTGTGCCCAGCGTTTCCTCTCCTGCGTATAATTCATAGACTGTAAACACGTTGCCAATCATGCCGTGTTCTTTGGCCTGGAATGATCACCGCAAATAATAAACCCTTGCAATCAATCATCATGCAATCTTTTCGATACAAGCGTTTTGAATTCGTTCTTGTCTTACAAAGTCGTAGATATCAGCAGCCCATTCGATTGGTTTCTTCCACATTAGACGACACCGTGTCTTCGTGTCATCTTCCCATCTTCCATGGCCGCAACGGATTAAGTGCTCCACTACCGCCATTCGCCCTTCCTGCGCCATATTGCGGGAGATTTTAGCATTTTCAAAAAGCGTTGAGGCCAATGGCTGGAAGATGGGCACGTCATGTGCCCGATGATACTCAAGTACAAGTTGCTGCCACAATACAAGCTGCTTTTCTCGCGTAGTACGCACAGGCTGTAGCGTAAAGAAGGGTGGAAAATCATAGTATTCCGGGTACGAAAACTTGTCCATTCTTGCGTCAAAATCTGGAATTGTATACAAATTTCAAGTGAAAATGCTGTTGGTTTGAAAGATGAATACAATACATATAGACCAAATTGCTATCATCAGTGTATGCTTGATGCAAGGAGAGACTAGAGAGAAATGATCGGTATAATAGCAAAGTGATGATATCAGATATTGCTACGTTTTCCTGTCAATTACTGTATCTTGTGTCGGTCTCCATTGTCTCGTTAACAAGCAAATGTGAGGTTGCATGTAACACAACGTCATTCTGAAATGGTCATGTTTTGAGCAAAGAGATAGCTGCAATAACGTCATCAAAGACGCTCGCCGAGTGCTTTCACTGGAGATGTTGGTCGATAAAGCAGGTTGTGTACCTTTTCCATTGCTCAGAAACCAAGGCATTAACACCTTGTTGTTTGTCAAGAGAAATAGCTGTATCGAAAAAACTTGGTTTTGTACGGCACTATTCCTTTCGGTGGTGGTGTTTGATGGAAATACGCTTAGGTTTGAAGCTGCATTGCATGAGCATTTAATGACTGAAGATACAGTTCTAGCTACCAGCAAGGTAGGTAAAGAAGCAAAAGGTCTACATCCTGGATCGGTCGATTAGGATTGCTTTTGATTCGTGGCTGAGCTCGTGCAGTGTTTTGGTTTAAGCTTCTAGGCGCGCAAACAATCGCATTCTCCGTCCTCCGAGACGGCAAGAGGCCCCCATTAAATACTATGAACATCTTTTGGGATGGAAGGATGTGAATAATGGCACTTACGAGGCAATAAATGAACTGTGTGCTGTTAAGGATGGCGACCGAGTTCTTCTGAGTGGCTGAATCGTTAAGTACCACATTGCTTTCATCCCGCTGCTGCTTTGTTTAGACGCTCGATGTACCGCGTGGCAATAAAATTGAAAGCAAAAACACAGCGCAAAAGCTTGACATGGCTTATATCTTCAGCTTGAAACATGTCTAATTCTGTTGATCTGGCAATACAAAAAGTATCTCTTTCTATCGTCTTCAAAAGTGTACCAAGCATAAAGCAGCACTCTTACCATTGTCAACTAAGCATTGCACTTCGTCAAGTTCTGGTACAGCACAAGAACGTTGAGAATGATCAAAGAAGTAAAACTCGTTGTTGCAAAACGTTGTAATTTGCACTACTCGTTCTTTTGTGTTTGACAACATGTTTGTGATTACGGAGAAATGATGTACTCTTGTCAACAGACCTTCCGCTAAATCCAGTGTTGCAGCCAAGAATACCCATATAAACGATCGCTGGCAGGATGCAACAGCACGCCAACAGTTCTGTTAGCGCTTCGTAGGTAGTTAGACAATTTGATCCTATATTAGCATGTTATAGGCTCCTAGCTACCTTGCGTCCTACGCCTTTGCTCCAACCATTCCACAATGGTTCGCTGTTAGCCCACTTCACTAACTACTTACGCAGACAACGCGTGACAAATGTAACGACCGGCGCCAATCGCATACTCACGTGTCCTTCCGCGACACCACAATCAGCCCCAATCTTCCGTGTTCACCTTTCAGCACCATGTTCCACGCTCACCTTCCAACAAGTTCTATATCAGCATAGACTTGTACTTAACTTTGAAAAAGGTGAGTCCAAGACTTAACAGATCAAAAAAAGCTGAAAAGGCCAATATAGCGAAGTAGAGCTCGATTTTTGCTATTCAGCTAATAATACAATTGGCACAGATGGCATCCCGTAGCCGCCGTGCCGTATTGTCACTAACGACACGCTTCTGCTTTCCTCATCAAGGTATGAAGACACTTGCATACTTCAGCAGGTAAATCAGCAAACCTTTCTGTGTCTCGTGTATTCAATACACGTCTCAAATTGCTCCCTTACCATATGAACATTTACTGAAATAATATGTCTTCAGCGGCTCGGCTGTTTTGTTGCGCAACGCTTACAGTAAAAATCAAGGCATAGATCTGGCCGTTGTGACGTGCCAGCATGTAGCTTGTCTCTCTGGCTATTCCCTCACTACTTTGCAGCTACGTGGGACTAGCTGCAATTCGTGAGTGAGGACCACGTGCGTCATTCTCTGCAGCTGCTTGCTGTCAATGGGGAGAAGTCGACTGCCGATAAGCGAGAGGTTCTGCTGAAACTGCCGTTAGCTTCTCCAGTGAAGACGCATGAGAGTCGAGATTTGGCCCTGCTGACCTGGCAGATTCTATTGCTGTCGAGAATTGGCAAATTGCCCGAGACAAGTTAGGGGACTTGAATACGCTGGTGCTGCAATCGGCGCCATGTAGACAGGGAGACGAAGTGATTTCTTAGGCCACAGACGAGTGAAAAGTGATCAAACGGATGGCTACAAAATTTCTAAGAATGTGGCAGGACACTTTGTCGGACGCAGCACAAGCGGTCAATCTTTTGCCTGGAGTCAGGAGCTTCTGGAAGAAGGAATGTGCGGTGGAGCAGTCGTGGGAGTGACAACAGGCGAGTGTGTGGGTATTGTGGAGGGTATCGTCCCAGTGGCCGTAGAGAGTGAAAAGCCGCCAATACAAGATAGAAAAGAAAGTGCGACTTGGCAGATGCGAAAGTCGTTGGCGGGCCATGTGGCGTTCATCCCGTCAAGTGATGTGAGCCAAAGAACTTTCTAGTAACGGGCATGGAGGTGCCGCCTTATGTATGACTGCTGCAACTCGCTCTGTCATGCTGATGCGTCCCGCTCATGGAGACGGAGAAGCTTAACAATACATGACGCTTGTATAAAGATTTATGAAACGGGAAATACGTTGAGCTACACGTTGTTTGTTACTTCTAATGGCATTCTATCAACCACACCCACGCAGTGTAATAGAGCAAACCATCGGTATTGACCACTTCAAACCTTCACAGACAAAAGTTAATGCTGCTGATACATACTTGTCAGCATGTCTGTTGTTGCAAACAATGCAGACACATACTCGTCTCGAACTCAATCTATCTCTGAAAGCTTCCTGGACTCGGCGTGGTTGATTTACGTGATTTATTTGGATGTCGAAGTTGTACCTCAATGCACATTCTACGATCTACGAACTATCTTGAGCAAATGCTTTTATGATAGCGGTGTGAGGTGATCGGCTCTTTTATAAATACGATATCGCACTAGAGCTCGCATTTGAATGGAATGATCACATTGCTATCGTACCCCAGTTTTTCTACAATAACGCATGCAGGAAATGAAGTCATTGCGTATGAATGCGTAAGACCTGCCTTCCTAGGTAAATTCAAGATGTCATGCGTCCGAAAAGGCTAAGTGCATTTGAGACCATATATGCATGCCGAAGCATAAAAGTGCACGTGTAAGTACACATGTAGCTTTCTGGCACAATATCTGACAGACTCTGACCAAAACAACAAACTCAGCCTAACCAACACCAACATGCATCTCGAAAGTCAACCAGGATGACGCTCTTACATTACATGCTTAACATTATGGACTGGCCACCAACTCCGAAAGCTATCATCATTGCTTGAAGAGAAAGAATCATTTACAAGGTCGGTGTTGTGTCACAAGGCTTGTGCCGACAACGCGCATTCACTCGCTTAATAAGACCGTTGCGCTACTACACGGAGAGTCAACTAAACTTTCGACACCACAAGTCGTCATTGTCATTAGCTCGACCCATTCCGACAGCTTTGTATGTACTTGTCGGCGGTTTGATTGCGAGAATACGTTACAAAGATATACGCTTCTCAATGTGTCGCGGGAGGTTACTTCGTTGTGCAAATCCGCCGCTTTTGATGCGAAAATGGTAACTCCTCACATTCAATGGAAACCCTGAAGACGATACAAATTTCATGTGGCCAGAATAGTGATGACTAGATTTGACAGTCTTTTGATCCTTTCGGCAACTACTTATGCATCGAAAATTTCTGCATAAAGTCAAAGTCCCGCTATGGCAATTCATGTTTAACCTGTACAGCCAACTGCAAGATTGTTGAGTCCTGCAAGAGGTTACGAGGTTATTGTAACGGTGTTTACCTGGTTATTGTATTGGAGTTCTTTGGTTAACGATCGATCTTAATTATTGATTGGCTTTCGCTGTAATAGTTTGTAACGCGCCGTTAGGAATCTCATGAGCCTATCCTATAGCGTCATATACACTATTAAAACTTGACTATATCATTACATTTTAACGATGTTTTTTGACGTCACTTTTAGATAGTGTCAGGGTCGCTGCTATTGACCGTAAGTTTAACGCTATCGGCTTCCATACCCGCAGATGTATCAGATAAGGAAATCAACTAAAATGTTGTGTCTTTAACACACTCGGAACTACTCTCTCGTACGCGGGAGGATCTCAAAAGGAACATGACGATGATGAATGTGTGGTGAAGCGTGTCTAGAATTGGTTGGTCGGAGGACCGTTAGGTCAAAGAGAAAGAGACCCGCCAAGGAGGAGCGACCGTTGGGTAAGGGACAGAGAGACGGGGCGCTAAAAGGGACGGGGAACGACCGTTGGATAAGAAGAATGTACGGTCAAATCGTGCTAGTTAGCCGCCATTCAGAGGATTTAACCGCGGATAGGCCGATGGACCGCGGTTCCTCGAGGTTGTCTTCCAAAGTAGACCCTAGTATATCATTGGTAGACCTTGGTTTTTCACAAAGGCAGATCTCGATATTTGGCTAATGGACCCTCTGCCCGGTCTCTAAAGGCTGACCTTGGTCCTTCTTCAATGAACCTTGGTCCTTAGTCGATAGACCTTGGCCGTTCGGTCCATGAACTATCGGCTTCGGTTCCTGAAGGTCGAACTCGTTCCATAGGTCCAGATACCCTAGCCAAGAATCAAGAATCAGGACTCGGGGTAAAGATAGAGTATAGGAGCTAAAAGATAGAACTAAATTAATTACTACTCAGTTTGCGATCTACATAGTACGCCTTCGCCGTGCTCTCAAGTAACTTGCTAAGTCTACCCACCTGTTTCGGGAAGGGTTATACATTGGCCCCCGTCGAAGACAGTTGTGTGGTAAGACCCAATGTGAATAGAGCCCCAGGATACATTTGGCCGGTGAGTTCGTGTGAATAGCCCCCCCAACTCAACCCACTTTAGGAAGCGGTCTCCCTACCTTAGTAGTCCGGGAGCAGGTAAAGGCCAGGCAATTAGCACCCCTGAGACATCAAGGAAGGAAAAGGCAAGGGTATCTCCCCTAAAGAATTTGGTTATAAGTCCACCCTCGACCTAGTCGATCGAGTGGCCACCTATCCGCCTACCGAGTGAAGTATACCCACTCGAGGCACCCCAAGGTCGACCTCTCTCAAGGCCGACACCACATCTCAACCAAGTCTTCCGAAGAGTGCAGCCCGCCAGCCGACGGGTACACAAGGTGAGAGAAGGTCTATACGCGGAATCGGGTACCCCGTCCGGTAGTCGGCAGTCCGGCACAGTGAGTGGCTTGGGGTCTCATTACGCAGTTTTTAGAACTCACTCCACCACAATGGTGCGCGTGCCTGAATCTTAGGATGACGCGGGATATTACCGCGAGTCCCAAGAAGATGAGGATGTTCAAGCTAAGATTGAGGAAAAGACCGAAGAGTCACTGGAAGACCGATCGCCAGTGAGTACACAAGAAAACAACAAAGTATCGAAGAACCGACCGGACCTTGGGAGGGGCTCGGTCAGAATTTATTGAAGAGAAACCGAGATACCCTCCCTATGTCCTCGTTGAAGACACTTTGAATCATGATATCTATCATGCCCTAAAGGATCAGTCAAAGTTGCAAACCGATAGACTATTGTTCCCAAAAACTAAGAACATACAAAAACTAAAAAACGATCGCTATGTCCAAGCCGACCAAGCTCCAGATGAAGGCACCAGGTGACACCAAGTCGGTAGGCCCCTTGACCTCAAGACCCTTGTCCTGGTCGGATGCTGACGTGACCATGGCCTACCATAGACTCAAGCTTAACGTGTTCCTGGAGAGTGACCTCGTCACCAGAGCCCTCGAGATCCGACTGCAGGGTCAGCTCAGTGGACCTGTGTCGACCCTTCCCAAGCAGAGGACGGTGACATACGCGATCACCGCACTCGTGACCCTTCATCGCGAGGTAAGTATGGCTGCAGAAAGGTTAGAGCCTGACGCCTTTTTCTCCCTAGGGCTCACCAGTACCAAGACCACGTTGTAAATTCTACACAAACGTCTGGGTATCCTGGTGGGAACTACCCCAGTACTACTCGACTCACCTCCTGCTACCGCTGCAAAAGCACCGTTTGACGACAACCAGATAACCTTTCAAGACATCGAGGTCCTCCCTCGAGAGCAATGATCAACCAAGGACCCAAGGTCTATGAGAGGTCTATCACAGACCACCTTGACTCAGGGTCCTCAGGTCCCTGCAAGGAAAACATCGCGAGGGTCGCCCGTCGCTAGTCACGTGGGCCGAATGACACTAGGACCGACCGGCATGTCGCTGCTGCAGGCCCGAGCGGAGAGCGCGGACGACAAGCAGCGAGCTCACGAAACGGCCACGTGTGTACAGCCAATGGAAAGACGGGCTTCTGATAGGTCGAATTTTCAACCAATCAGAAATGAGCCAAGACTAGTACCGAAGTATACCTCGTCACGTAACGAAGTTGCCCGGGAAGGCGTGTCTACCAACCCGGTAGGTAATTTAAAGGCCTTCTACGACGTGGCGATGGCAAAATTCTTACAAGAACGCCAAGTCCCGCAAGCACACATTGATGGAAATCCGGCCAGAGGTCGACAGAGGGCGCAGAGGTCAACGGCCCAGCTGGGTCCAAGTGCAGGTATGCAAGGTACAAGAGACCAAGGGATGACAGTGGATACGTGGATATGGAGTCGGTCGGTTCGTGCGAATACGACCCAGATGACATGGACCTCGATGGACCTCTGGCGAGAATGGCCAATGCCTCCCTGGGACAGGTGCCCAACATGGTCCCTCGTATCAAGCTCTCAGCGACCTGGGATATCAAAAAGTTTTATGGAAAAGACCTAGATGAGGACCGAGTGCGCAGCTGGGTGACCACTGTGAAGACCGCGTTCACGAGGGAACAAGCGTCAGATGGGGAGAAGTATCTCGTATTTGGAGGACTATTGACTGATTTGCCCAGAACTGTTACCGTCAACTAGGTTGCTCTGTTCGTGGAAATTGGAAGGATTTGATACAGGAATTTCAGATGCGGTTCTTTGGTTTAAGGGTATTAGTGGTCCGCCAATAACACCACGTGAAGAAAAGGTCGGGCAAATCCCCGCTGGACTACCTATACCGTCTGAATGTCATTGGGCTTTGAGCGAAAATCAGGATCAAGGATGGGCCGTTCAAGATTCAAAAGGAACATGTCAAACACTATATTAAGACCTTGGACGACCCCGACTTGGCGGACTAGCTAACCGTGTTATGTTTGGCTGATGTGGAAGAGTTGGAGAATGCACTGAGGGCGCGTCAGCGGACGAAGGCCCGACGGGGCAAGATGTTGTTTGGGTCAGGCAAGTTTTTCCAGAAACCACCGATTACCCCTGATCGGCCAGGATAGTTGAATCGCCGATCCGCCCATGCAGTTCGAGTGACCAAGGACGACTTAAGCTCCGAAGACTCCAGTTTGGACGGTTTTGATAGTGATGGTGATTTACGGAAGGTCTACCTAATGGCCACGGAGACGGAGAAGGACCTAGGGCCAAGGAACCCAAAGGACCGACCCATCAGAGAGGTTGACCAGCCCCGACCCTGGACCAAAGACCACGGACCACGGACCCCGCACGGCGTCGGCACCCAAGTGCAAGATGCGCCCATTGTGGGTCCAGGAAGCATGGAGACTTGGGTCGTTGGAAGAGGCTGACCTGCGATCGCTGTAGGAAGAAAGGTTATCCATCCGATCGTTGCCTGTTCGTATGTCGAGGTTGTAGAGAAACCCACGACGTCGGGAAGTGCCCGATGGAAGAGTTTTATCACTTGATCCGTCAGTGGTACAACCCGACCAAGCAATCTGGGATGTTGCCGGAGAAGGTCGAGCAGATGCTAAATTAGGACGCTCGCCAGGTTTGAATCTGGTACAAGCCGAGCGTTCTAATTGTTGCATTTTTGCATATGTGGAAAAGCGACCCAAGAAAGGAAGGGACATTCAAGATAACTTGATGGGAAATATATCGAAGTTTGACAGTTACCCTACGGTCCATGTTGCTTCTTTCGCTGCATCTAATGATTTCGTTCGGGAAAGTGATGGGGTTGGACCTACTGCTAAGCGAGTCGAGGGGTATTGGAAATACCATGCTCCTACAAAATGGTTCGGACAGGCCAAGGCCTCTGGGAAGATTAACAACGCTCGAGCTAACTTGTTGTTTGATACTGGCGCCGAAATATCTATTTAGGATATCGCCTTTACTCGTATGGTAGGCTGCCAGTTTGATGAAAGCGAGCGCCAAGAATGTGTTGGTATCGGGGAGTCCGTGTATACCACGGAAGGACGCACCCACATCAAGGTCACTCTGAACGGAAACTTGGTATACATTTTTAAGCTGTGGGTAGGCCCAATGGTGAGCCAAGATGCGATGTTAGGCATGGAATTCAAGGTCCCAGCCGGTATTCGACTGGATCTGGCGGATGGGACACTATGTCTGCCCGATGAGGTTCGAGTCCAGTTAGCAGGACGAAGGACCCTGTACGATAACCGAATGAACAGACGTGAAGCTTGGTCGATACGTGCAGATACCGGCCAAAAATTACGAGGAAGTGCTTTTAAAAAGGCCGACCTCGCACCAATGGAAGTTGTGGGTCACAAGGGGAGAACGATGGATTGCGACTGTGAGCCAAGGGGTAGGAAGTCGGAAGTTCCTGGAAGTAACCAATGTCAGTACCCAACCCCTGATATTACACGAGGACACCAAGATAGGCATGTGGCTGACAAAGGACCAAGTACCAAGAGCGTAGGGTTTTGTGCCGATAGGATCTCGAAGATACGCCGAGTGGTTAAACCTGGTGTATGAATCTACCACCGACCAGGTCGACGATCAGGAAGACCTGACGGAGAAGGATGGAGGACCATTAGTGGAGGCACCACATTACAGTACTCTATCTAGAATACTTCAGCGACCAAGTGTACTTGTTCCAGTAAGGACTATGGCATTCCAGCCGAAGGTCGATTAAGGAGAACCTCAGGTCGACCAGGTCAACCCTCAGGTCGACCAGGTCAACCCTCAGGTCGACCAGGTAAACCCTCAGGTCGACCCTTAAATTGACCAGGTGGACCCCAGGATGACCCTGAGGTCGACTAGACGGAAGAAGGTGAAGGATCGCTGGTAGAGTCGCCACAAGCGGATGAACAAGTGTGCACGTTCGAAAGTGGAAAACTCTGGGCCGAAGATGTAAACCAAGGATTGGCTATCATACCGGAGATTGACCCTTCACCCACAAGTATTAAGCTGGAGGATATACAGATTCCTGACTCTGACGGAAACACCCCAGAGGAGGTGGACCGACTGAGACAAATTATATGGAGAAGACGGCATCTACTCATGGGAAAGGGCAACGCATTACCCCCGGCTGATTGAGGGGCTATCCGTGACATTGATGTGGGTAACGCCAGGCCGATTGCACAACGTATACGGACGGTGGCTCCTCAGTCCAAAGAAAAGTTGGCAGATCTGATCAAGGTTATATTATATGCAGAGATCATTCAGCCTTCTACCTCGCCATGGGCCAGCCCAATCGTCATTATCGTGGAGCAAAATGGGGTGGATATCAGGCTTTGTATTGGTAATTGGTTGGTGAATGACTTGACCCAGCTTATGGTCTACCCCATGCCACTAAAAAATCAAGGAATTGTTGGAGATCTGAACGGAGCATTGTGGTACTGCTCCCTGGATATGACTTGTGGTGTTTAGGTCGTTGGCATGACCGAAAGGGCGAGAAAGATTGCGGCTTTTGTCACCTCATTGGGGCTGTTCGAATGGATTCGGATGCCATTTGTACTCAAGAACGCGCCTCAAGTATATCAGAGACTCTTGGATAATGCTTTGTATGGGTTTTCACGTATCTCACAAGGAGCGGATACAGAGGAGACCGAAGACTTGTTTACGATGGGGGAGCCGGATGTAGGGTCGGGTCCCTCGGTACAGGTCCCAGCTGCCATTCGCTCTAAGTCGCAAGTCCACCTTGCGACGAGTCTGGCATCACGCAGCTCCCGGAAGTGTCTTGGAATGAGATGCTGCGTGATCTTAAGAGAGGGAAGATCCAACAACTATGTGTTTGTTGTCGACGAGACGACGCTCGCCACCCACGAGAGTCGTGCAGGGATGTATCCAAAGTCAGCACGCGAAGAGCGCTTCGCGGCACAGTCATGGAATCAGCTCGCGTCCTCAAATAATCCGGTTATCACACTGACACGAGAGTTTGCTGATGTTTTCCCGGATAAGGTTCCAGCAGTCCTGCCTGCTGACCGTGGTGTACGGTACGAGATCGATCTCGTGTCAGGTTCTAAATATTGTGTTACGCGGAAGTGGCCGCTTCCCCGCGATCAAGTTGATGCGATTGACACCTAATTCGAAAGCCGAAGACAGGCCGGTCACGTCCGTGAGAGTGTCTCCCCACACTTGAGTCCCACCTTCTGTGTTAATAAAGAGACCGGAAGGTGGCGCATCGTCCACGCCTTGAACAAGCTGAACGATGCTACGATCTCTCCACTTAACCCGATTCCGCGGAAAGACATGGTTTGGACACCATGTCGGGCAGCACGATCTCCTCTACTCTAAATTTAACGGACGGATTCTATCAAATCCTCATGCGTCCAATGGACATTCCTTAACAGAGGTTAGTACACCCAGCGGAATGCTCTGGGAATAACTCTTGATGCCGCACCTGCTATCTTCAATCGTATGGTATAGCACGTTCTGCGGCCTTTTTGAGACTTCGCGCCTAGCTATTTCGACGATATCTTCGTACACAGCCTCGCCGCTGAAGGCACGACGGACCTTGACGTTCATTGGGTCACCTCCGTAAGGTGTTCGAAGATATTCGTGCATATAAACTGTACGCGAACCTGAAGAAGTGTATCTTCTGCGCTCCAGAGATCCCTGTGCTAGGTTCCTACATCAGCGCGAAAGGTGTTCGCGCTGACCCCGAGATGGTCGTGTCGATTTGCGCCTGGCCGGAGCCAACGAGCCCGAAGGAATTGCGTCAATGGCTTAGTATTGCTAATTTTCGGCATCATTACGCGAAAGACTTCGCTGTAGTTATTCACCAGCTGTCCCAGTTGATGAAGAAGAACACCACGTGGGCGTGGCGTCAGGAGCATCAAAGCGCTTTTGACGCGATCAAGCGAAACTGTCATCAGCTTCAGTTCTCGCCTTGGCAGATCATTACAAGCCTTTTTATGTTGTTAGTGCTTTGATGCAACATGATGATGAAGGCCACAAACGTGTCATGAGTTACCAGTCTCGGCAGTTGAAACCTGCCGAGCGTAATTACCCTGGTCATGACAAAGAGTTGCTAGCGATGCGTTATGCTCTCGTAAAGTTTCGCGTATATCTTGCTTGGTGAAGAAACGTTCGCACCTTCTCACAAATCACGGATCGTTGTGGACAGCCACAAAAAGTCCGCACCTCAGCCAGCGCATGGCGCGCTGGCTATCGTTATTCTCCGAATACAACTTTGTCATCTACTACAAGCCTGGTTCGACAAACATTATCGCCGACGCGTTGTCGCGTCGTCCCAACTACAAACCTTGCGGTGACGGTCCAGCTTGCTCCTCCATCGAGTACGAAGACAAGGAATGTGCAGCATGCGTGGCTCTTTTAGTAAACACGACCGCTGTGAGCGCGGTCAATTCGCTCCGTGCTGACATCGCGACGGCGTATTATTGCGATAAGCTCCTTTTGCCATTCTTGAAGTACTTTTAAGACCCATCGGATGAGGCGCTGCGCAAACTGATAGCGCCGACACGCGCCCAGGATTCTCGTTACGCAATTGTTGGCGACCTGCTAATGTACCAGGTCGATCGATTTGATCCTCCTCGCATCGTCTTTCCACTCGATGTTGATCTGCGTGCTCTCATACTCCACGAGTATCATGACAGCGCAACGAGCGGTCATGTAGGACGGGATAAGAGTTACCTCGCGCTGTCACGTGATTTTTACTGGCCCCATATGTATAAGTGGGTTCGCAAGTGGGTTCGTTCCTGCGAGACATGCCAACGCGTGAAACCAGCTCCGTCCTCTCAAGCTCCGCTGAATCCACTACCCATCGCCACCAAGGCGTGGCAATCTGTTAGCATGGACTTTTTATTGGCCTTCCAGAAGACGCGCAGGGGAGCACTGGTATCTTCGTCGTCGTCGACTCGTTCAGCAAGATGGTGCATCTGGTTCCGGTTGCCGCATCAATAACTGCGGCAGATACGACGACACTCTTCTTGGACATGCTCTTCAGACACCATGGAGTGCCCACTACAATCGTTTCGGATCGTGATCCTTGGTTCACAGCCGCCTTTTAATCGAGGCTGTTCGAGTTACTGAGTACCAGGTTGTTAATGTCGACTGCGGCGCACCTCGAAACCGACGGCCAGACTGAACACGTGAGCCGCGTATTGGAAGACGTGCTGCGCAGTTACGCCACGTCATACGAGTCATGGAGTGCTTTACTCTCATGATCGAGTTTGCATTAGATAACGCCGTTCACCCTTCAACTGGATTGACCCCCTTTTTCGTCAATAGCGCGCGTCATCCACGCGTGCCTGTCCTTTTCGGTTTGAAGGATGATTCTACTCTTGTTGGGGGGAGAGACCCCAGGAATTCTGGAGTTGACGAAGTCCGCAGCATCGAGCGCTGCGGAAACACGCGATGACGCCCCGCATGCCTCAGCGTCGCTTAATGTGACAATGACTCGCGCTGCTTGCCAGCGTAAGCTGACTACGTTGTCCATACATTACGCTACGGAATGGGCTAGCGAAGCTTTGATTACTCCTACGCCTCGTGCGTTCCATTACCTTCGTCGTCCAACATTCCGTCGATCGATCCCTCGAGTCGTAGTGCTTCGCCGCCGAGTGCTCGTCTCGCTGACTCAACGGATATCGATGGATTTGTGGAACAACGACAGTCAGTTGCACAATTTGTTTGTGATGCGCTCGCGAGCGCGGTTGAAAAACAGAAGGCGTCCACGGATCATTGCGGACGCAAGAATTAAGAGCAGTTAGTTCTCCGTCGGTGACTCCTTGTTGTTATCCACGATAGAGAGTCAAGATTTATTTGTGACAAACCTCGCTGCAAACAAACTTTCACCGCGCTATATTGGATTTTCAAGGTCTCCAAGGTTATGGAAAATGCCTACACACTTGATATTCCAGCAGCAATGCGACTTCACCCGACGTTTTACGTCGGGTGACTCAAACGCTATTGGCCGGCCCTCCTCCCAACTGATCAGGAGGTCTCAACGCGGGATCATAACATGGCCCGCGGTACTTCGGCTTCCTTGGAGGATCCGGTTGAAGGTCCCCTCGCAACACCGCGTTGTCCTTCCGAAGAGCCGCATTTGACTGTTCCACCCGTTCCTAGCGAGCCACCAATCCGGCAACAGTCGAAGACACCTGCTTCACTCGCGAGTCAGCCAGATCAGCCAGTTCCCTCGCCTGCTCCGCGTCATATCCAACAAACCCAACGCGGTGCTGATACTCGCGAAGCTCCTTCGCAAAAACTCGGTCATATCAGACCCCGCCAGACTCGCAGGCACCTTATGCATGCTTCCACTGCGATGATCCTCCCACGCTAATTCATAGCGCCGGGAATTCGCGCTGAATTGTCGATAAAATTCTCGAGCATCACAAAGTGTCTACAAAGTTGGATATTCCAACATCTAACATATTGACCGACTCGCTCGCCAAAAGCGCTTTTGCTTCCTAGCAGAGGTGAGTTCATGACTCTCCAGAGCCCCACCAGGAGCATTACTCGTTGCGCCTAAGGTCTTCGACCGCCAATCAACTCATGGCTCATGACGTTCTAGCCATGCTATGCCTAGGATGAGGTCATACCTCGCATCCAGGTCTATGACGAAACAGCGTTCCATGCTGTTAAAAAGTCCAAGCACTTTACATTTAAATCCATCGGGACTTTGGGTACCGTACCACGCGTACCCGTCGCTAAGCGAACTGTGAATGTGTCACTCTCACGCGCTACAAGCGCTTCAACATGCTGTTAACTACCTACCACGGTAGCACGGCGCACTACGATGCCCCCGAATCGATCAAAATGATCCATGGCTTATCATATCCCTTTATCGTCTCATTCGACGACTAGCAAACCTGGCTTGCACTCTCGTTCCATTTTTGAGAGTTCGTATCACTTTGGAGCTGAGTCCTGTTTACTTCTACCTCCTAGAGGCTCAACAGAACTCAGTTCTTCCTCATTAGGGCGCCGCGCGCCTACTGGGTTCCGCCGTTTCCCTGCCGCAACCAGAAGGTTTACCCATGGGGCGTCGGCCCTTCGAGGCCAAATATGTGGCTCTTGCAGGGCATTTTGCCATCAAATGGCCTGTGCTCTTGCAGATACAACATCTGCGCACAATTTGCTGCTCCGCAGCTTGAAGCTCAGCTTCTTCACTCTCCACTTGACTACAGTCCATGGGTACAGACCCATCAGACGAGTAGTTATAAGTGGCAGGCCTAGCGGCCTTAAAGTTGGTCTCGGCATTCCATGCCACTCCAACAGCTTCCTCGAATGAAGACGGGTTTACCCGGAAGACTTCCGTTCTGGCAACGCCAACTCGGAGGCTCTCCATGAAGACCGTGACGGTCACTGCCTCAGGCATAGGGTCTATGACCATGGCAGCAATGAGAGTTAAACTCTTGTACATATGCCGCAAGCTCACGCTTGCCTTGGCGACACGCCAAAAAACCGCGACCAATTACGGTGTGCTTGGTTTGGCGGAGCATACTGCCGTTTCGTCTGAACTTTCAGGCCGGCCCATGCTGGAAATGCATCATGCAGTGATGCACCACATGGGAATGCCCACTGTTTGGCTAAGCCACCTAACTTGCCCGTGGCAAAGCCCACACGGTACGGTTCATAGGTGATGTCGGCTATAAACATAGCCGACTCGACCTGTTGGAACCAAAGCATAAGGTTGTCACCTTCTTTGCCGGACTACTGTAGCAAAGCTACGTATGCACTATGTGCAGAGGAAGAAAAGCTCAGAGAGCTTCTACGTCTTAGGGTGTTTAACCCTCCTAGGCTAGCTCGTAAGCTTGTGCCTATTAATTGCTATAACCGTGTCTCAAAGAGACTAGTATCAAAGATACTAATTCCTCAGGAGGAATAGTACGCTCAAGCAGTGATGCTTATAGAGCAGGTTTAAAACCGATTTATATTTATGTTTATCTTCTAACACTAAATATAGAAGCACCTACTTTATACTTAGTGCTAGTCACTATTACAGGCTCTTTAGCCTGTTATTATTCTGCAAACATGCATAGTCACGATGCGACCCTTCGTGCTTTAGGTACGGTCACATCAAGGTACTTTTGTACCCAAGGTACAGCCACACCACATTGGTGTGGCAGGTGTATGTACACCTTCGTGTAACCCAGTTACAGCTTGACTTGTTTTAAGGACCTCCCCTTTGGACCCCTAAATACAATCGTGGACTGAATGCATCGTTTACGTGCTCTGTGATCCTTGATAATGTCAAGATTCCACGTGACAACATATTAGGTGATGTTGGTCAGGCTACGCAATTGCCACTGGAAAACTGAGCGAAGGCCGCATCGGCATCGCTGCTCAGCAGTTAGGAATCACGGAAAGTGTTTACCATCACGCAACGCCATATCTTTTTCAGTGGCAACAGTTAGCTGCTATTGGTGACTTTCAGCGATGCCAGCATGCGAAAATAGCGGTGGAGCTTGCAAGTGCTCGTCTACTTGTCTACAACGCCGCTCAACTCAAAGATGTCGGTCATGATGTTGCTCAAGCGTCCTGTATGGCGAGGCTGCACGCGTCTCGGGTAGCAGAGCGGACCTCTTCGCGGTACATTGAGCTGTTAGGTGGCGTGGGAGTCCCCAAACAGCTCATGACCGCGAGAAGTTTTACCGAGACTGCAAGGTCGGCACCATCTATGGCAGCAAGAGCAACGTTGAACCGAGCCTATCGCACGATTAATAAAGCAGGAGCTCGTCTAGATTTGACTGACCTATACTAGCCAGACAAAGCGGTCCAATGGTAGTTGTAAGCTTTCTTCTTTATATGCTTTGTGCTTGTCTTCTCATCTTGACCACTTGCCATACAGATCAATTTGAAAGGAGAAAGTAGTTAGCATCATACTGCATACATGCCCATGCAGCTACTATTCAGACAAAAAATATTGCTAGATACAAGCATACAGACGGTATTGATAACCGAAGGTAAAGGTTTTGTTGGGAACCATCTTAACATAATTACAATGTAAAAAGAATTAGTATACTGGAAAGGGTTTTTCTGAAAGACTTTATACGAACGTATATAATGTGTACGAAGTACTTTCACGTATCAATTGTAGACACGCAAGTCTTATGCAGGTTATTATGAATCTGGTGCGACGTTGATCTTAACAATAAACGGCATGATTGTTCCGTAGGGTAGTAAAGTTTAGAATGAATCAGCACTTGAGAGACCGATATACGACGTTTGGAGTCAACTAGAAGCATCTTTTGCTTGACAACCGTCAAAATGCGTCGAGCGTCCGTGGAAAGTCTAAAGTCTGTAATTGTGCATACTCCACGACTCATGACGAGACAAATTTCGATATGCAACGCCTAGAAGTATGCGTAAATAATGGATACCTGCTAAAACTTGTTGCAGTAGTGGCAATACTTCATGTTCTCCAAAAGGTCTACTGCATTAAGACGTTTTTGCTTCAAGCGAGTGCAAATCTCCACCTTTGCCAAGTTCATTCACAGGATACAATGTTTCATCGTGAACAAAGTGATTATAAGGCTGTACTACATACCAGTGTCCTCCATTAGCTACAAGAAGGGCTGCCACTTGTCGCTCTTGTACAGGATCATCAATCTCTCGAGGAGTACGCATTCGATTTCGACGTTCATGTGCTCGTATAAGTGAAAGGCACTACACTGCAACTTGCTCATCATGTCCAGGCAAATCAAAGTCAAGGACTTCTCCATATAATGCAACGCTTTATTGACGACGAATTCGAAAAAGTAGAGGAGCCACCATTGAGAGACCAGGAGGGAGTCAGTATGCTGGCGATGCATTTCACGCAGTGCCATTCTAGCCCTCCCATACCCTGAGAGTAACGGTTGCCCAAACTCATTAGCTATCCTTTTACTTGTTGGGTTACACAAAGGTGTGGTTTTACATACACACCTGCCACTCCATTGTGGTATTACCCACCAAATAATTTGAAAGCAAAAGCACTAGCATCCGGTTAACATTTATCTGATCTGGACACGTAATTATTAACTTGAAATTGAAGCAACTATCTTGTTAACAGTATAAATCTCAGGATATTGCTGAATGGCGTAATTATGAGCACTTTACCTCTTACTTATATCGATAAAAGAGTAACTAAAAAGAAGTCAAAAGCTGCTTGCCTCTTTTGTTTGCTTGATTTCCAATAAGTTGCATGCTTGAGGATAAACTCCTTGCGTTTTGCAATACTGCACTCACACCACGTTTGTTCATTAGTCTTTGTCTTGTGCTTGTGCATAGGCAGCAACACGCTCGTGTTTGCTTTTCATTTTTGCCACGGTTTGGATTTTCGCCTTGGTTTATTTTGTCTTTATCTTGTGCTTAGGCATGGGCAGCAACACGCTCGTTTGTGCTTTGTACTCTTGCCACGCTGTGGTCTTTCCCCAGCGATCTTCTGCCTGACTTTCCAGTAGCGGGACACCCGAAACGAATAGGAGTAGGAATGCCACAAACATAGGGCTTACGGCAGCCCAACATTGTAGTGACGTGGTCGGCAGAGTATGCACACTCACACAAAACACACCAATCCAGATCATAATCTCCCCACAGTAGTTCGGATGGCGGCTATAGTACCAAAGACCACCTTGAATGAATTGCCCCATATTGCTTTTGTTGCGACGGAACTGCATCTTCTGGTAATCAGCCGTGACTTCCAAAACATAACCCACGATCCAAAGAAAGACGCCAAAGGCGTCCAACAACGACACCTGTGAGTTAGACGTACCATGACTGAGTGTCAATAACACGGGTAGCAATGTAAGCAGCACCCAAAGGCCTTGGATGTTCCATACTCCCAGGAACTGTAGTGGGTTTTCTCGAATCTCTTTAAAGCGCTTGTCCTCTCTGCACTCGCGTATGCGCAGGAACAAAAACGATCCAAGACGAATGCACCAAAGCCATACAAACACTGTGAGAAGGGAAGCTCGCCAAGACACAGGGCTATTCACCCTATAAGCCAGGAGGGACACCGCAGCGTACGTGATAGAGCCCGTTAGGTCAAAGTAGTGTTCATCCTGCTTAGGGATAGCATAGAGTGCCGAGATCCACTGAATGCCCATACATACTACTGCGTAGAGTTGTAGATTGGTATAATACGCCACTACGACAGCTAGCGAGAGGGTGGATACCGTCCCTGCAATGTCGCGTAGGAATGTCATCATACAGATACAATTTGAATGTCGCAGAAAGAACTGAGCTAAATTCTTCAGAACCATTATTTAGCATACTTTTGTACTATTGTAAATAAAAAAGCTTCAAATATTTGCGACTCAAGCAATAAGAAATCTGACTACGCTTAATCATCACCGTCCGAGTTTTTTGATGTGCAAAACACTGATAGCGCGTGTATAGCCACCAAAGTGACGGTGATCTCAAAATATGTTGTCCGGTGACGAATGTAGCTCGGGACTGGCTGGACCACTCGGTAGCTTGCTGCAGAGGGGCAAGTTCCGTCCTTAACTTCCGTCTCAATGACCTCGTTGACGACTTAATGTGTGACAATCTATCTCTAATTTCCAGCCGTCTATTCTGTGTGTACTAAACAGCATCGACAGTAATGGAACTTGTATTGCAGGAGACCGAGATAAACAAGGGTTTGCACAAAGCGCTTGCGCTACCGTAATCGCAAATGGACAGGTACACAAAAAACACATCATAGTTACGTTTAATATCGCAGGCAGAGCACCACACCACACCACGAGGCGCTGAGATAAAACTTGAGCGTAATGATGTTCACTGAGGTAGTAGGTCGTGTCGTTTAGGGATACCGTCAATGAATACCCACGCACATCCTGCATCGCTTGAAAGTCCGTGTCTTAGCCTGTGACTGTCACATGTGCTACATTATATATCGAGTCCTAAAGTCTATAGTCTAGAATCATGAAAGATCTTATATCTTCATAACAAACTGGTGATCATGTGTGCAGGGAATAAGTTAGTGACTCCATGTCGCAGTGAAGATACTTTAAAGGATATAGTACTATTACTACTGTACTTTCATGAAGTTGACAATATTCATATCACAATACTTTTTGATCCCCATAATTAGTTTAATACTATAAAAAATAGTAATACGTCCAAAATGACTGATGATTCAGTCCTGCTCGAATCGGCTGCTTCCGTGTCTGTGAGTTTTGACGCCTTTACGTGGGTAGAAGAGGCTTTATCCTCTCGTTCTGGGGATGCATCAGCTCTTTCTTCTTTAGTACCACAACTTGCTTTCCGTTCTCAGACGCTGGCTCAGACGTTACACACAGCATTGCAACACATTTCGCTCTCGAATCCTACACTGCAGACGCGTCTGCAGGAGCTACAGCAGGTCACCACACCGCTTGGTAAATGCCTCGACGATATACATGATGATGCCTGTATCTCTGGATCGATCTCGACCACGTCTTCTACCACTTCTGGCCAAGATTTGCACCAGCTAGTGATGCTGCACGAGACCAAGTGCAGACTCCAAAGCTGTTCGCAAGCACTTGTTGAGGCTACAAAATGGGAGCACAATGTCCGAGCGTGTTTTTCTATAGTAGAAGACCCGTTGCTATTGTCATACGCTATGGAGAGTGATACTTTGAAACTCACGAACAGCGATGCTGCTAATTTGGCGGACCGAGTACGAGAAATGCAGACAAGTCTGAACATTTTAAAGGACCTACCAGGTGCTTGTGAACGCAAGCAAACAATGCAGAGACTATGTGAGCAGATAGAGGCGGCAGTATTGCCGAGACTTGCTTTGAAGTTACGGGAGGATGATCTGGGAGATGTCACGCCGTTACGCTGGTGTCTTGATGTGCTTCATAGTGTTGACAGAGCTCAAGTTATGAGAGAAGAATTTTGCCGGGCAAGACTTGCAAAAGTGCATCGTATATGGTATGCATACGGTGACGAAATACTGACTGAATTAGACGATACGGACGACAGAAGAAAAAACGTCTTTTCAAATTGGCTCGACATGTTTTACAGAGACGTACTGCGGATGCTGCAACGCGAAAGTTGCAACGCTCGGGAAGTTTTTGGCGCCGATATGTTGATTGGTATTGTGTTTGAGCTTTTAGTTAACACATTGGAACCCCTCACCAAGTCATTCCGAGACCGTCTTGTGCATAGTGGTCCTTCAGGCTCGGACTTTTGTCTTGGCCGGCTATTGCGCTGCTTCCGCATGACGCGAGGATTCGCTGTCCAGTTAGTGCAGCTTTTTAGGTCACTAGAAAGTGAACTTGATGTAACTTTAGCTGAAAGCGACGACAGATCTGCAAGCGTCAAAGGCATTCTACGCGTGGTTTTCGAGCCGTACCGACTATATTTCACAGAATATGCGCACTTCACTAGCAACGCCCTTACTGATGCGCTACTATGTCTCGTACCTTTATCCAACGTGACAAATAATGGAGTGCTAGATAGCAAGGGATACGTACACGACGAGAGGGATGCAGCAGCCATTGCACCGCTCGAGGATTTCTCCCAACAACTTGAGGAGGCATCTGAAGAAGTTAGTATGCTTCTGGACGAGAGTCTACAGCAATGTTATGAATTTACAAGTGGGGTTGCTTTTCCGGAAGCCGTAGAAGCCATCGGCGCGGCAGTGCAGCAGTTTACGTTGTCGTTAAGCGTGACGATGACAGGAATCCAAAAGTGCTGCAAAGCTAAATCTAGTTTGAGAGGACAAGCACCAGGATCATTGGTTGCTTTGCCCGATTGGAGTCATTTCCATGCGTCTTTAGCCCTTTTGAAGGCATGCGGTACCCTTGAAAGCAGAATTTGTGCAATTGACGGTCGTCTGCGCGTTCGCATGCGTGAGCAACTTGCCCAGTTCTTTGGCGAGACGTCAGGGCCTTTATCGCCGCGCAGTCGTTTCAAGAAAATACAGGATGAACAAAGTATTGCGCTAGCTGACCTTGTGGACGCAACAAAACTTGTAGCATCTGTGTCAAAAACATGGCTTCACGACGAGGGCCCAACTCGACAATCCCAATTTCATCAGTTTGAGATGGAGTTGCTTGATCCTTCAGCGGAATCTTCAGGGCTTGATACTGATGTATCTCGCTACCCAACTGCAAAGGTACGTGTTCTCAATTGTACCCTCAATCCTAACGGTGACTTATTGAGCATTTTTTGTTGACCGACACAGATGCTCGATGAAGCTCAGCGTGCTGTGCGTTCTTGGACAAGGGAGGTGCAGCTTCTTACGCACAACACCATATTTCTACCCATCGCTCGAATACTCGACACATTACCCCTCAATGAGGTACGCCACTGCCTGAAAAGATATAGTAACCAACAATTTTGATCTACAAAACTAACGGTGCTTCATTTGCTTGTAGAATTGGTGCAAGGTGCCAGATGCGGCTTTAGGAGACCTACCGGCCTTCAGCATGCTCCCACAAGACTACATTACAATGGTGGCTGACCTCTTGCTGTCACTTCTCCCACAACTTCAGCCCTTCGCGGAAAGCAGCAGTCTCGGGAGCGCCGCTGTGGCCTCACGTGGAGCACACACAACGTGCGTTCAGGGTGAGTGGACTCGTCTAGGTCAAATGCTGGAATTGGCACCCCCTGAAGTCTTGGCGTGTCAGCAAATTTTTGGTTCGGATGTCTCGGAATTTGTTCCGACAGCGACAGAATTCGTGGACCTGTGGACGGCGGCAGTGGCCAGCAGCACGCTAGCTGCATTCTTGCGTACGATGTGCTCCATCTCGATGTTGTCGGAGCTGGGTTCGCAGCAGTTAGCTGCTGATCTCGGTTACTTTCACAACGTGTTGAGCGCCGTGGGCGGTGAGGACAATTTCATAGTAAATGGCCTTCGTTGTGCATTAGAGATGGACCTGCAAACTCATATTAAGCACGCCAAAGAGCTACGGGCTGACCATGATAGTCCTGAAAAGCAAGTGCTGGCCAAATTGAACGACCGCGTCGTTGCTATGCGTCAGCGCGCGCTACAACAATCGCATCTACCGTCTCTAGCGACTGCTGGCTCCACGTCCGCTTCCTCCCAACTGTTCTAGTGATGTCTGTCTAGTTGAGATGAGGAGAATATAGCCTGCACCTTATGGATTCCTCTTTTTGCTGCCCTTTCCATCTCGACAGGTTATGTCCAGTTGTAATTGTGGCTGCTTGGAATCGTGAACAAACGCAATGGCGTCAATCTACTTTTATTACAATGAGTTGCTTCGTCATTGTGCAGATGAAACAGTCACGAACGATACATATTCACCTGGCGGCGACTTCCGACAGCAGCAGCAACATGGGGATATGTCTTTTGAAAAGAAGCACCAAGAACTCACCATTCATCATCTTGGACAACTACAGTCTATCGCGGTCAAGAGCCAAGACGAAGACAAAGCTTTGAAGGCGCAATGTATGTATTATCCCAGCACCGAAGCCACGTTTGTCACGCTTCAGCCACGTATGAACCGACTAGCGTACCTCCAAACAGCAGTAGCAACCAACTTGGACGCTTTGATACGATCCCTTGGACCCAAACTATAGCAACGGCTAGTGATCTCTAAATGTCGAAGATACATGCGTGCGTCTATAAGCTTCATCAACTGAGCTTTATTGCTCAACGTCTTCATATGAAGGAGTTCGTTCTTGTACATTCCATTCTGTTTCAAATTTGACTATCGTTGCCCGTCTTTTCCAAAACGCTTTCTGACCTGTCGTTGCTAGAGCCGCTACTCAGTGACTTGGACAAGAAGCGACGTTGACGCAGCAGTACCTGCATCAATTTGTCAAGTGATTTCTCGCGAGTTATATGTTTGCCATGACCACCCGTATTGATACCAATGCTTGACCTGCTTCCAAGGACGGCGTCCCGGCAAGTGCTGATCTCGGGGTCAGCTACGACGTCTTCGTCGTCACTGTTGGTGGTCATGTTCGGTCCTTCCATCTCAAGGCTAGCGAGACGCATGTAACAATCAGTACTAGGGCGCTCCTGCTGTGCTTCATCATCTAATAGAAGCTGAGTGTCATGCGTAGATACTAGTGACGAAAGAGCTTCTTCTTCTTCTTTGACTTCCATCTCAAGAGTGTCACGCTTCAAAACAGCAACACGGCCACGTACAATGCTTCGGGGTTTATCTCGCCTTTTCAGCGTGCTGGTTTTACTTGTCGGTGCAATTGCCACCTCATTCTCGACATCCAAAACAGTAGAGACCGAGATAGTCGACCCTGATGGTCGATGCGTAACAGCTGCAACTTCTTCAGCATACCGCGTTTTGAACACGTCGTGCTGTGCTAACATCTTGGCACTCCAGCTGACAGCAGGAGCTACCGCTCCATTGAGCCACGGATGAGCAACAACGTCATTCATATTCATTGCAGTATCCGAATTCTTGGCCAGCAATCGATGTAGCAGATCCTTCGCTGCGCGACTCAGTAGAGCCCCGTTCACCGGAAACGTCAGTTTGTCCTGAATTATTCGTCGCTCAATGTCAGCAACACTGTTGTCTTGTTCGTCTACGCTGCTAAAAGGAAGAGAGCCACACAGCATAACATAAAGAGTGACGCCAAGTGCCCAAATGTCGACCTGCTGAGCTTCTCTCCAGTTGACCACGAGACTTTTACCTTCATATTCCTTGTCGATCAGATCTTTCTGACAATATCTGTTCTTCCGTCTCAGTAGAAACGGTGGCAGGAACCGAATGTGGTGCACGTCGTTCCAAAGGAAGCCTCTTGTCTTAGGATGGCAGCGCAGCGTCAGGAGCCTCCATGGAGCTGCTCGTCCAAAAGCCGTGAGTAATACGCGCGCATCTGGCTCATTGTCACTAAAGAGCAAATGCTCTGGCCTTACTTCTCCATGGACAATACCTCTTTCGTGTAGAAACTGAAGTCCATAAGCCACTTGCTGCAGCACGCGACTTGCATCTCGCTCCGAGTATAATTTCTTGAGCACTTCGCCTCCTCTCGGGAGCTCAAAAACGACTTCCAATGTTGCCCCAACTGCCTTCACTTCATATAGTTGTAGTAAGTTTTGATGATCTCTGGCCACCTGAAGCACGTGAATTTCTTGACGGAGTCGCCGACGTATGGCGCGCTGGCGCAGCAGATGGCGGTCGAGCACTCTAAGAGCCACGAGCTCTTGTGTGATGCGATGGCGAGCTGTGTAGAGCCCAGGAAGACACGATATTGTCGGAGAAGAAGACAATGCAAGTGTACAAGTAGTTGAGACAGGACGTCGATCTACATAATTGGTCCTAGGAGCTACGTTTGACATGCGACACGAAGAGCCAGCACACCATGTAAACCACCACATTGAACAAATCGTAATCACTTGATTGTTCTATACTTGATCCAGTGATGTTATGATGCTATAACTTGTTGAAGTTGAAATCGATTATTCTTGCTGACTCGAATTAAAAGTAATCAATATGGGTTCAAACTGTTGACGTAACGCTTGCGTCGTATAGAAAAGTCAAACTGGCTTTGATTATTGGAGTTGTTTCAGTAATCGTGTTCTACGGGTAGGAGAAGAAATGCAACTTATAAGCTTATGATGGAAGAAGAAGAAGAAGAAAGTGATTGTAGTGTCAAGTTCTAGAGTATACAAGGGCGTTTTATGGCCGTAAGACTGGGACGGCGTCCGCTACTTCAACAATTTCATCGACTATATGTCTGAACTTGCACGGCTCATGCAGCACTTTTCCTCGAACAACACCATATCCGCAAAGCCTAGTCTCTTTTTTTTCCGAGTGTCCGTTGCGACTGCTGCAAACGAGAGCTGCAGGGCACTGCTGGTTATCCGTCATGCGTATCTGTAAGCTTGGTGGTCGGAACCTTGGTGCAGACATCGTTTCAACTTGAGATCGCTAACTGGACAGTTGAATAAAGCCAATGACTAATACATCTTAGAGATGGATACCCTCTATTATTAACACAAAAGGCAGCCATTCGTTCAGTAATTGTTATTCATAATGGACAGCGAGCGCTATTGCAGGATTATATCATCATATATGAATAGTATTGAATTGCAGTGTGTTTAGTATCGAATTGCAATGTTTCTACTCTACTTACTTACACAAATCGAAAAAGACAGTCAACTTATATGAAAACTATAGCAACTTAGTAAAGTACGTTTACAGCACTAATAAAATACTTGTCGAATGTTACTTCACCCACTGACAATATTTTTATAAAGCAGTTACTTCACCACTTCACTCCTCATGGCAACTCACTATGGACGACACTTGGAGCGACTCCAACGTGGTGAATACCTTGAAAGCAATATACTACTTGCACTATGTGAGCGAGTAAAAGATCTTCTTGTTGAAGATGATAATGTCGTTCATGTGTCATCCCCTATTGCTGTCTGTGGAGATATTCATGGGCAATATCATGATCTTCTTGAGCTATTTAAATTAACAGGACAGGCACCTGATACAAGTTACGTCTTTTTAGGTGATTTTGTCGATCGTGGAGCAATGAGCGTTGAAACAATATCGATATTATGTGTACTAAAGGCCATTTATCCGGACCGTGTGACCTTATTACGTGGTAATCATGAATCACGACAGACAACACAAGTCTATGGATTTCAAATTGAATGCATGAAGAAATACGATGGCGATGCGCGTATTTATAAAGCATTTATGGATTTGTTTGACTTTTTACCCTTGGGAGCACTTATTGACAATCGTTTACTATGTCTACATGGAGGCTTAAGTCCAGCATTACATCATTTGGATCAATTACGGATGCTTGATCGGTTTCAAGAGATTCCACCAGACGGAATTTTTGCTGATATTGTATGGTCGGATCCAGACCCCAAGACATTGGGATTTCATATGGTGAGGGAAGAAGAAACGAGATGAAGATGAGATCAATACTAGAGTAGGAGCGAGAGAGGAGATGTCTGGTGGTTTCTGTTGATTTAACTAAGGCTCTTGCTGTTGTTTTCAGTCACCGCGAGGAGCTGGATATATCTTTGGAGAAGATGTCGTGGAGAAGTTTTTACGCACAAACAAGCTAGCGCATATAGCGAGAGCGCATCAATTGTGTATGGAAGGATATCAAGTCCTGTTTCGAGAAACCTTTTCAACGGTTTGGAGTGCACCAAATTACTGCCACCGCTTTGGAAATCTCGCAGCTATTATGGCAGTTGACGATCACCTTGAGGTATCTACACTGAATGCATTCTCCGTAATTTGTAACTTCTCATCTAACTGAAGTCAATTTGTTGTAGCGCACTTACAAAACGTTCAAGGAAGCCCCATCGTCTAGAACTATTGGCGTGTTGGACAGCAAGGGTACAAGCTCTGACGCTATTGACGCCGGCTACTTTACGTAAGAGGAATGACAAAAAAAGGTTTTTAAAGACCGATACATTTGTACGGTACACTCACGAAGTTTGAGGAATGCATGCAGTAATGCCTTCGTCTAGTGGCGACGTCGCCTCTTTTCCTTGCGGTTCTTAGCACGACGCTTGTGGTCCTTCTTTGCCTTCTCATAAGCTGCTGCAATCTGCTCCATCGTTTTCAGGTGCAGTGGCTTCATCTTTGCCTTGACACACTTGTCAATTTCTAGCGCGTCAAACACCACTAGCGACTCAGGATGATTATACAATTGCGCGTTGCCCACCATGAGTTTAAAGTCCTCTTCAAACTGTTCATGCGACGCATAGTAATACCTATCTAGCCGTGCCTTTATAGTGGCCAAGTCCATGGGCTGCTTTACAATCGTGTAGTAGTCGGGATAGTCTAGTGCAGAGGGCTTCTTCGATGTACAAGTCGGAGCGCAGGCGTCCAGTAGGGTCCTTAAGTTTGACGACAGCATCGTAAACCTTCCGGTAGTAATAGCAAAGCATCTTGCGCTCACGTCTCGACGCCTCGTCCTCATTCGTTGTGTCTTCCTCTTCGCCGCCAATGTCAATGGCATTTTTGTCCTCGCCACGCTTCCGTTTGCCATGCGTGGTTTCCAGAAAACTCTTCAACGATGACTTCGTCGTCTCGTCAATTCCATCCTCACACAACCTTACAAACTCCGCATCTGTAAATTGATCGCGATACGACATTTCCTTGCGTTTACGAGGTTTGCCCTCCATTTCAAACTTCCAAGCACCTTTGTCATGCTTTCCCGTTGCAATATCATGCTCCATAATTGCGTTGGCTTCGCGCAGCCAAACCGGGGCGTCCTTCTCGGACATAAGCCGAGTACGCTGATTGGGCGAGATATTGTACTGCTTGCAATACTCTTCCCATTCCTTTGCTTCGCGAGTTTTGCGCTCATCATCCACTCGCTGATACAAAGCCAGTTCTTCGTCCGTCAGCGCCATCATCTCATTGATTTCGTCATCCAGTAGAACATTCGACGATTCATCATCAACGTGAGCGGTGTGCGTTACTTCCTCTTGCTCCATTTTAATAAGGCTCTCAAGCATCGCACGCCGCTCTGCCTCCTTTGAGCGATTGTTAAATTTGCCGGCTTCTACCACAAGATTGTTCATATTCATTTTGTCCGTCGCACGCGAAAGAATTTTCTCCTCCACGGGGCTATTTGTGACAAGTCGAAAGACTCGCACTTCGTTCTTTTGGCCGATTCGGTGAGCGCGATCCTGAGCCTGTGCATCCATGGCGGGATTCCAATCGCTATCAAAAATGATGACCGTGTCTGCTGTCGCAAGATTCAGTCCAAGGCCACCGGCGCGTGTACTTAAAAGGAAGATAAAGAAAGGCGAGTCCGGCGCGTTAAACATAAACATGCGTTGTTCACGTTCATCAGCACTCGTCGAACCATCCAAACGAAGGTAGCGGAAGCCACGGTAGTTAAAGTAGTCCTCCAAAACGTGCATCAACTGCGTCATCTGACTGAACATCAGCACGCGATGGCCTGCAGCTTTTAGCTTCGGCAGCATGCGGTCCAACAGCTCAAATTTGCCTGATGAACGCACGATGTCAAAATCGATCTGGTACCCGTTCGTCTGGAAAAGGTACGGGTGGTTGCACACCTTGCGCAGCTGCATGAGCACGTTAGACAAACCCTTGGACGTGTACTTTGCCTTTCCCTTCTTTTTGCCTGTACCATCCATTGTTTCCATGAGAAGTGCACCTCCTTCTTGGATACGCCTATACATAATTTTCTGCCAGCCTGAGAGTTCGCATTTAAGCACTTTCTCCACTTTGTCAGGAAGTTGATCAAGAACGGAGGCCTTCACACGCCGCAACAAGAACGGACGTAGCACTTGATGCAGCCGATTGATAATAAGCATACGTTCTTCGTCGGATAGCTCGTTTGATTCACCATTACCAGAAAACTGCGCAAATGGCTTACTAAACCATTGCTCAAACGTATCCACGGACTCAAAAATCGTCGGCAAAAGAAAATTCAAGAGTGCCCAAAGTTCCGGCAGACTATTTTGTAGGGGCGTGCCTGTCAACAACAACCGGTTACGCGAAGTGTACATACTACCGAGTGTCATAGCAAATTTGCTTTGAGCATTTTTCATACGATGACCCTCATCCACGATAATGTACTGCCAGTCATACTTGCGCAGCACATGTTTGTCCTTCATAATGTACTCGTAGGTTGTCAGAAGTACATTAAACTGACACGATGCCATTTCTTGTTTGTGAAGTTCCTTGCGAACCTGAGGAGGCCCCTTATATACCACAATCACGAGATCAGGCGCCCACTTCTTGAACTCGTTCACCCAATTTGACAAAGTGGACAGCGGCACAACCACGAGAAATGGACCGTGGTTGTGCTTGACTTCTGTCACATACGTGAGCAGCGAAATAGATTGGATCGTCTTACCCAATCCCATTTCATCAGCCAAAATACCGTTCAAATGATTGTCATACAAAGAAACCATCCATTGCAAGCCCCGCAGCTGATACTCCTTTAGGTCACCACCAACCAGCATGAGAGGCTGTCGTGGTAGCTCGCCCTTCGACGCGATTTCCAAATAATTCAGATCATCGTCCTGCTCATCAGCATTTGTATTCTTGACGCCTACGTGATGCGCATCGTAATGCGCCGTGTATTCATCGACAACGTGATGCTTTCGTTTGTGCTGACGCACCAACTGGCGAATGCTGTCCAAATAACTATTGGTCTGGCTCAGCAGATACGTCAGACGCTCGTTCTTTGCCTCAGCCACCAGCTTACCATAAGCTTCCATGTCATTAGCTTTCAATGCCTTCAGACGTAATTTTTCTTGACGATCTTCCTCACGCTCGGCCTTGGATGCACGCTGGTCGATGAAAGCCTTGACAGCTTTGGCAGACTTGCTTGCCAATGCCTTCACATTCTTGTGGTAAACAAAGAACTCGCGCGAGTGATTGAGTATAGCCTTCAAATACATTTGACGGTCCGCACGCCGCTTTTTCTCCATTGCTACGGATTTCTTGCGCTTCTCACGCTCATCACTTTGCAGTTCCACACGTGATACAGGGCGACGGCGTCGGAACGATTTACGGTCAACTGCAGATGGCTCTCCTAGCACTGCCAACCGTGTCGTATAGGCCTTGGCTACATGTTGACGCAATTTTTGCTGCAACAATACGCATCGCAAATCCCTTAGTGTACGTCGCTCATTCTCATCTAAATCACCAGTAAAAGTCTCCATTTTTTCTAAACTCGACACCAAAAATTGCTGTAACGTGTGCATGAATCGTATCTTGAGAGCAACGTCATTCATTCCTAAATATGGCGAGCAGACATTTGATGGTCCAAAGGCTAAACTTCCCTTTTTTTCAATATTAATGAGATCTCCATCTAAGTAATTAGGACCAACATAAAGTAAATGCCGTGCAGCTCGTGTCCATTTAGGGGTCATGAGTTCTAGTACAGGAGGATCCTTTGTCACGGGTAAATGCTGTTCATGAGTGTCAATGACGGTATTTCTTGAATCCATGGACTGTATCTTGAGCTTTGAAATAGGAGGCGATAAATGATGTTGCTGCTGTTTGTTGCTGCTGTTGTTGCTGTTGCTGCTGCTGTTGTTTATCTTGAGCACTTGTAGCCGTATCCATGGAATGACACAATGCTTTATAAGCTCGTATCTGATTATGTAAATATTCAAGTTGTTTCTCGGAAAAGAGTCTTGTCTTTTGCTGCATAAACGGATTAACACTTACATCCAAAGAAACAGAAGAAGCAGGAGCAGGAGGTGGTGGTGATGGTGGTGGAAGTAAAGGTGATGTGGAGGTGAAGGAAGAAGTCGGAGTCGATATCTGATTCATCACGGAGTGAGAGTGTTGGTCTACCATTAAAGTCATTGTTCTGGTTGTTTCAGTTGAATGACCTTGTGGCTGTTGTTGTTGTTGTTTTTGCTGTTGATATTGACGTAATAATGTGACAATTTGATGATATTTAGGATGATTCTTTTGACCAGAACGTTGCATACGTAAAGCAATATTCATTAATTTCTTGACATCATCAAGTGTTAATGACATAGGATGATGTGATGATGATGATGATGATATTGGAGCTGATGCTGCTGATACAGGTGGGGTCATCCTACTTTACTACTACTTTTTTTGGGATTAAATACCTTTGGACGGTGTTATTGGAAGAGAGAATTTAACCTCGGATGACCTATATTTATGTACCATAGAAACACTATTTTGTATATCCTTTTGACAAAATGTGAGTATACTAATGAATTATCTTCACGTGTTTTAAGAGTCTACGAGAATGACGCTCGATCAAACACATAAAGTGGCAGTGACTTGGTCATGAGTCGAAAATACGCCAATTGCGAGTCCGTGGGTTTATCTAATAATAATAAACAATGCACAACATTGATGATTAAATATTGAAAAGAAGTTAACAAGAATAATAAATAGATAGCCAGGGAACGAACGTACCGTGGAGAAAATTGACTTGATTGTAGTATGATATGATAGCACCAAGCTCTTCCGATGAGTACGTACGCATTGTAGAACGAATCTTGCGATAATCCACCTGCTTCTTGAAATGAACTTTTGTGGGAAAGTTTTCCGTCACGGCAGCGATGAAAAGACCGTTTTTTAACTTGCAAGACTCGTCGTAGCCGTTCGTACGAATGTCTTTCAAAGCAGCAATCACTGAAATATCATCGGCTTTCACGTCCTTGCCTTCATAGCCAAAGACCGTTGGCTGAAACCATGTGTTGTAATCGTCAATGGCAATTAACACGGGAAACTCCGTAACCTGCCTCAGCTCCTCTTTCAAATCGCATACAGCTTGACACGCCAGCTCTTCGTCACGTATACCGCCAACAACCACGTCGCGCAGTGTCAGAGATGCATCCTTATAGTCTGCGGCCTCCTTTGGCTTCGACTCATACTTGTCCGTAGGGTAGTAACGATGGGTATACTCTCCGCGCAGCGGGATGGAGCGCAGCTGCTCACCGTGACAGTGCAGAAACTTTTTCAGCAGGTCTACGCCGTATACATCAATATCGAACTTTCCGTCTTGGTATTGCGATTGCATTACGTATGGAGCCTCATGACACCACGAACGCGGGTTGGGAATGTAAAGCACTACCCAATTACTTTCGCGTGCAAATTGCACAATCTGGTGCAATGCAAAGCTCTTACCAGTGCCCCGTTCACCATCAATCAAAAATGCACCAATCGATTCGCTCTTGGCCGTCGACCAATCTACAGATATCATTTTATCAGTCTATGATCAGCAAACAGCAAGAGATCACTCGTTTAATAGCTGACATTACCCTTCATCAGTTTAATAATCTCTAGCGTCCGGTCACGCAACATTATATGGCGATGACCCACAAGTTCAAAGGTTTCGACCATACGGCGGCCAACGCCTTCGGGAAAAAGCTCATCCTGTTGCTCTTTAGCAAATGCAAAAAACTTGAGACGGTGAGCTACAGTCGCCTGATACAATACACAATACAATATATGGATCAATCTCTCTTTCTCTTTGTATTCCTTCAGCTTCACTCCATTCATTGGCTATTGTGTGTTGTATACCTGTGAGATCGGCACACCCGCGAGGTTGCCCAAGTCCTCATGTGCAATTTCTCCATCCTCCCTTGTATCCGATACAGCAGCAGTAGCAACAGGAGGAACTTCAGTCGATAATGCACGTAGCACTACAGTCTGCATACGTTGCATGGACAGGCGTTTGTTTAACACACGCATCGCCATCATAGTGCGCTGACACTGGATGGGCAGTTCAAATGGTGATACGCGTGTGGCTGACAATGCTTACAGTATATTTTATCATAATGAACCAATCCCCATTTGATAAAGAATTAGTCGACGTTTTGTAAAAAAGAAGTAGCTGCAATAAAGTGTCGTTTTAACCACCACTTGACCTGTTTTTAGACAACAGCTAGCTCTAAAATGCTGGTACGCATTACCATTTCTCTGTTTTTTTAGGACTAAATCATTACTTATGTTGACTATAAAATACCGATACATACATATATACCCTATTTGTTGCGGTCACTTTACGACAACACTAAATAATACATGACCCTGCTCTAAAAATGTCATGCTTTCACAATAGCTTTTCATTGGCTCTGTACAATTCTATTTTCGTCGCTTATTCGCTGAAAAGATCGCAATAAAACAAGGTTCCCATCCCGCAATTTTCCAACTTTCGACTTAGTTCAGGCAGACTCGATTCTTTTTGCTCGGCGTTTATTATATTCATTCCATAGTGAAGGAAATTACAGCAAAAAGTAACCAGTCATGCTAAGCCGTTGTCTTGCTACCACTTTTTGCGTGAGTGAAACATCTGAAGTAACGGACTGTCAGTATACTACTACTTCTACTACTTCTACTTCTACTACTCTTCCATCAAGTGAGTATCATCATCAACAGCATCAACAACACCAACAGCAACAGTTAAGTAACAATAATAGTAATAATCATACGAAGAACATGTCGAGCAATCAACACCAAGTTTTATTAGCTGGAGAGTATGCAGAACGTCGTCTCTTATCACGTAAATCACCTTTAGCAGCATTTACATCTCAATTGGAAGAAAAGAAATCATTTACATTGTTAATCCAATCAAGAGAAGAATTTGAGCAACATCAGGGACAGAATGAAGAGCTACGACAGTTAGAAGAAGAAGAAGCAGACGAAAGAGGAGGAGAAGAAGGAGAAGGATTGAAGAAGAAGAAGAAGCAACTGGAATGGCCTGAGAAAGAAGGAATTGATGGGTCAATATTCTTAAGTATTGAACCAAAATGTATTCAAATTGGGCATGAAATTGGTAAAGGAGCATTCTCAGTTGTGTATGCTGGTAAATATCAAGGACAAGATGTGGCTGTAAAGTGTCAACCAAAAGATGCACAAGATAAAATTCCTGATTTTGTCATACGTGAAGTGCAAGTATTGCGACTACTGCGTCATTCGAGGCTATTAAAGTATATTGGAGCTGCAGATAACGTCCGTGCAAAGCAAGTTTGGATTTTGAGTGAATATCTAAACAACGGGGACGTTGACCTACTGCTAAAAGCTATACGCAGTGAAAAGAAGCGTCATGTTGGGTGGCATCGAATGGTGCATATTGCATTGGATGCAGCCCAGGGCATTGAATTTCTACAGATGAGACACATTGTTCACCGCGATATTAAATCATCCAATATTCTACTGGATGATCAGTACCGTGCCAAGCTTTGTGATTTCGGCTTTGCAGTCAAGATCAAGCCTGTCAAGGCAATAGCAAATGGTGCAGCCGAGCTTGAAGCAAGTAAACAGCGCTGCAAATCGTACTGCGGTACAGACGCCTACATGGCACCTGAAATGTTCTTGGACGAGGACTACGATCAAAGTGTGGACATTTTCAGCTTTGGTGTGGTGCTTATGGAAATGTTGTGTTGTCGTGTCGCTAATTCCGATGGGTTCTTGATGCGCCTTCCTCAATTTAAGTTTCAGGTGTCTCTGGCAGAGTTTCGTGCTGCTCTTCCATCCTCGTGCCCCTCAGCGCTTGCTGCCGTCGCCGAGCAGTGCGTGTCATTTGAGCCAAGCGAGCGCCCCAAAATTAAGATTATTGTGCAAACACTTGAAGATGTACTGAAGCACACCAGCAGCTCGCACCGCGACGTTGTGGAGCTCGTCCATTTTACGCCTGATGAGCGTGAGCCGCAAATTGATGCAGACGATGACGCTTGCCACGGTGAAAACGATGAGGATGGTTATGATGATGATGAGGGAGACGATGAAGAGGAAGATGACGACAAGGAAATTGAGGAAGACCAAAGTAGGTACAATTTGCAAGCACATGGTCGCCACAATAAGATGGGCATGGAGTCGGACGAAGAAGAGCGCAGTGTGCGCTCGCAAGTCGTGGACAACCCGTTTTTATACGATGGGAGTGTTGATAATGACGTGAAAGCACTGCGCTCATCTCCAGCTCCTTACCATGAAGGAGTGATTCTGAAGCGTGGTCGTCGCGGTAAGCGCTTTTGGGTTGAGAAATGGTTCATCGTCGACCACGACCAGCTTCGATACACAGACGTCCCGCCTCTTTGGCAACAACATCAGCAACAGAATCGGGAGTGGCGCTGCACGCTGCCGCCCATTTCATCGCTTTCGCTTCGCGGGTGTCGCATCTGGAAAACAATGGAGATGCCTGAACTACGGTTCAACGTGATTGATATCAACTGGAAGATCAAGCGCGAACTTCAAGCCGTGTCAAAGCGCGACCTTGAGTTGTGGATAGAACTTATTAGTCAGGCCATTGACTACGCTAATGACATCTATTCGCGTGAGCACAATATGCGAAATAATAGTACGACAGGAACAAGCGCGAATAGCAGTAACGCGAGCTACCCCAATCGCAACAAGGTCAGTGAAATGCAGCCGCAGAGCCAAGCGCCGTCGAAGCCACTGGACCAGAGGCCAAAAGAAAAGGCTGATGTTGTGGGCCCGCGGAACAATAAACGCCGAAGTAGTGCCACGAAATTTGACGAACCACCTGAGTTGCCTGAGTCGAAGGAGGACCGTGCAGATGAAGTGTATGTCTGGCTCAAGCAGATTGGCTTCCAGCGGTACACGCCAATGCTGAAAGCAAAGGGCTTTGATTCACTTGACTTTATTCGCGAGGTACGGTGTCGTATTGGTTCATACATCGTGTGTTGTTCTTGTTCCTCACGCGTCACTTATTGTACTTATATAGACAGGCATTGAGATGGAAGATTTAAATTTTGTGGGCATCAAGGAGCCCGTTGCCCGCAAATCGATTCGCTCTGCAGCTAGAGCACTGCGAGGTGATGATGATGATGATTGATATAGGGACAAGATAGTTTTGATTCTGGTGACATCATGCATGCGGCGTTTCTGTAAGGTTAATCATCGAGATTTTCTCTATAATATGTAAGTATGCTGCAAACGCCAAATACCCTCACGCTTCATACGTTTCGTCCATTATTATCGCTGTGTAAGCTCTACCAGTGAGATACCGACTTTTGTTGTGTACTCCTGGCTCTCGCCTGTGCAATAAACAACGACGAGCTTACCAAATATCAATGCGAACGAAACGAAACGAAAATGCAAGCGTCTGCATGTTAACCGGTCAACTAGCATTGCTGCCTACCGCATATAGAGAACCCTATATCGAATGCGCACTAGATGTCAAACCGTCCTCCACTCCCGTCAGCAAGTTGCGTAGAAAGGTTTCCGTCACGCGCGTATAGTTGATGATTTCTGAGCGGTTCATCTTGTCCAGCGGCATCTCCGAAAGTCCCGTCAGATGTTCTGCGTTCTTTTCCAAATTTTCCTGCAAGTATTCAAACAGATTCTTCTCCTTTCCGGCCGGTAGGTAGTAGCCAAAGACGTAAGTATACTTGAGTACTCGTCGACACTCAATCAGCTGTTCCGTAGCTGCATTTAAAAACTGCACATCGATCCATGACGAATCACCATGACTAGCCTGCAGCTCAATCATGCGACTCTCCGTGCCTTCACGCATTCGCTGTGCAAACTTACCAGCTTCCGAGTGATTCGCAAAACGCTGGTAATAGTGAAGATATCTGTCAAGCTCTGCCTTCGCTCGTGCTGCATCCGTGTCAGCACTCTCTGCGTCTGCGTCGTACCGATTGCATTTGTAAAAGCCGCCAGTACCCGTTCCATGCTTGTCCCATCCTTCTGTACAAATCCAGCAAAATTCGTAATTGCAACTGCGGCATGTCATGTGATTACATCCCTGATTCTTTTCAATGCGAACAGAGCACTTGGGGCACTTCTTCGTGTTGGCCAGAATCCAGTTGGCTGTTTCTGACTCGTTGCGACACTTCTCCTGCCAGGACGCGAGTTGCTCGCACGTTACGGGAGAGTGGGCTTCCTCGCCACAACGGAGGCAGAATACGCACCCACACGAACACGTCACAGACGACAATCCACCGGCGCTAGTGATCGCCTTGCTGCAGCCTGGTGATGGACACCACTTGACGCCTTTGTTAATGTCCACAAACGATCTCAGCAAATAGCGCGCGTATTTGCGATAATCGTCAGAATTTACAATCTTCTCAAAAATCAGTTCGCTCACCACCTGTTACAAACCAAAGCGTCAGATATCATAGACTGACATTCTTAGTATGATACATCACACAACACCTAGCTCACCTCCTTGCAGCCATGCGCAGGGCACGTTGTTGTCACACAAATTGGTCCTTCCTGGATCTTGAGTGACAAATATGGCTTCCAACAGTTGAGGCAATACACGTGTCCACAGCCCATGCCAAACACCTCATTGGCTGAATACTTGTCGCAACAGATATTGCAGTCCATCTAGGAACCATCATCAACAAGAACAACATTGTATTCGTCGGTAAGTGCAAACTAAAATGACATATCTCCTTCTTCTCTCTCTCTCTCTTCTTTCTACCTTGGTTCCTTCTGGTACAATTGGTGCTTGTTTATCCGCATACTCGACACCAGCCTCATGTTTCGTCCTTACTGGATCTGCATAATACCCTTCAAATAGTTTTTCCTTGTTCCATCCAAAATACCGCAACAAGACTGATGCCTTGGACAAGGAGATTTCCAAAACCTGTGCAATCTCATGAATAAGTGCGTGTTGTTCTTGTAAAAGTTCCTCCTCATCAATCACATGATATTCCTGTTGTTGTTGATTCCCAGCATTGCCTAAACCACTTGGACTTAATCGCTTCTTCTTCGAAGCAGAGCCATGATGCAATGGTGACATGGAATCAGCAGCATGCTGTTTCTTCACATTCGAATGTGAAAAGCCATGCAATCGTTCAAATATCTCGTCGTCTTCTTCTTCTTCTTCTGAGTATTGATAATCATCATCTTCTTCTTCATTTTCTACATCACTATAATGATATTCATCATCCGATAAGGGAGAGAGTGAAGGATCAATAGCGTTAAAGCTCATGTAAGAGAGAGAGAGAGATGGAGAAGAGAAGAGAGATGATGTCGCACACACAAATATCGTAATGACTACACGATAAAGAGAATACACGTGATATAAATGACCTTGGAGCTCTTAGAACGTCTAAATGGCGTTTTATCGTCAAAGAAAATGCAGAGAAGAGAATATGAGAGAAACGTTGAATGGGTTAGTGAGAATGAATGAATTTGGTAAATGGTAGAGGCTATAGTGAGAGAATGTAGAAGAAATAGAAGGCTAATTTAGTAATATATGAAACAAAACAGCAGAAAAAAAAACAAGATAATTTGATTTGTAAGAAATGTAAAGTTAACAGAAGAGCAAGTGATATCTTGTATAAGTAGCACAGCTATTTACTCGCACTTCCAGCACGACATTTATTTAGATAGAGAAACAGAAGATGTTTCCTGTCCAATTGACTTGAACTTAACGCAAATTGTGACTTGAGTCTTCTTCTTAAGTGCGGAAAGAGACAAAGAAAAAACAACAGCTCAAGTCTTAGCAGCCATTATGAGCAATAATATAATGAAATGCTGTGATGACTTCTCCACACGTTTTTACACCAATTCGCAAGCAAAACAGTAGCAGCTGCTGTAAATTAGAGCATTAACCATGAGCTATTAACACCATTGAGGCACAGCAATTGTCTTTAATAGACACACAAATTGTCTTGAATCGAATATAGCCAATAATAATCCGCATGTGCCTTTGCAGGCCCTTTTAGTTCGTTACTTGAAGCAACAAGAGTACCAGTGTTCGATGCTATTAAAATGTCGCGCGACAATGTCAACGCAAAAGTTGACCGTTATGATTCGAGCGGACCTTTTGATTGTTGTTGAAGAGCTTGAACAAGCTTTCAACACACAAAGTCTGATTGAATAAACCCCTTTGCAGTTGCTGCACTCACTCACCAGATCAAATCTGTCATGAGACTAAGAATGCCGCGGGTGGTAAGACGTGGAAAAGATTTTGCCAGCAGATCTCTATTGAAGAAGCCAAACACAGCCAGAAGAGACTTTGTAGTATGATTCGATCGATAGCTCATCTCGTTAGGAGAGACGACGTGTTTTTCCATAGACACAGGAAATGGCACCCTCTTGTTATAATTACGTATGTCGCCCCGCCATTTATTCTAGTCCTTGCGTTATACCATTTTAATAAGAAATGGGGCTATGAGACGAAATTGATCTCAATCGAGAGACTAAAAAATAAGAATGAGTGCAACAGCTGTTGAATGTGCACTTAAAATAGCAAATTGGGGCAATCAAGTGTTGTTTATTGACCCAAATCAATCTCTCTATGCTGTTCCACTCGTGTGTCACTTTAATTTTGACCAAAAGCGACACACAACGCCATCTTGACCAAAACGACTTCTACCAGCCCAGGACTCTTCTATTTTACTATGGGAAAACCCAAACACATTTTACATGCTGATGCGTCTACCCCGCGCAGTACTGGCTTTGAATCGATTGTCGCGGGTGTCGTCTCAGGTTGTGTCACGCGCTCGTGCACGTCGCCATTGGACGTGCTTAAGATTGTGATTCAAGTCAATGGCCCCGTGTCGACCTCAGCCGCCACTATGACAACCTCTGCTGCCTCGTTGCATGCTCCATCTACACTTATGGCTTCCCGCGCGATGGCGTCTCAGCCGTCAGCATCTTCTGCCATCGCCCGTACAGTGCGTGAGTTGTACGCGTTGGATGGCGTGCGTGCCTTTTGGCGTGGCAATAGCGCGGGTTGCTGTCGTCTTGGACCCTACGCAGGTCTTAAGTTCTATCTGTTCGACTCGTTTCAGACCCGCTTTGCCACCAGAGATGGCCGCGAGCTTGGTAACTTGCAGCGCACGCTGTGTGGTGCCGTTGCTGGACTAATTGCTACCATGGGCACGTATCCACTGGAAGTGGTGCGCACGCGCATGATCTCGCAAACAACTTCTCCAGCCGCTGCCAATAGCGAAATTCGCGGAGTTTTGCAAGGCGTCAAGCTTATTTTGGAGCACGAAGGGCTGCGCGGACTGTATCGCGGCGGGTGGTCGGGTGTCGCGGGTGCTATTCCGTTCGAAGGCGTGCAATTTGGATGTTACGAGTACATGAAGCTGACAGCCGTTCGTCACCAGTGGCCGGCCTACCGTTGGCCTGAGGGAAAGACGGAGATGGATGGACTCGATTATTTTGTGTGCGGCAGTATTGCCGGCGCAATCGCCCAGACGGTGGCCTACCCATTCGACACAGTAAAGAAGCGTCTGCAGTTGCAACAAGTACACTTGAACGTGTCTAAGACAGGCCCGTTATCAGCCGAAGGAGGCAGTGCATCGACGCTATACTACCGTGGTATGGTGGATTGCTTTCGTAAGGTTATTCGCGACGAAGGTCCATTGGCATTATACCGCGGTACAAGCGCCAATCTAGCTCGTATTGTGCCGTACGCCGCAGTCATGTTTTCGACATACGAAATGACAAAGAAGACGCTGCACGTCCTGAGCTCGAGCGGCTATGAGTAAATGAGTGAGTGTGAGAGAGAGGCCAAGGAGAGAGAGACAAGAATTGTCCATCTTGATATCTATTAGTCATAGTGTGTGATACCTTTGCATGTCAAAGGCCCAATGTGTGCTGCATGATACAGTTTTTTATGTCTAGGGAGAGGAAAAACAAATGTGACCTAATGAAGCAGTATTGTAATCATTTATCAGTTTTATAAGCAAGTAAACCTTCACAAGCTCTTCATCGCCCTTACTTCATTCTCCAATTGCTTTACAGCAAGTAGCAGTAGGTTCTATCACACAGCACTATAAAACCTCACTAGAAATGAGTAGTACTATAGGTCACTTCTTGACACTTATTGTGTATCTGATACTGAAAGCAAAGAAAATCATATCCATAACCTTGTTATGTGTTTGAATGATGCATGACGCGTCATCGTATTCGAAACGACTGTTTGGACATGTTTTTTCTATTGCTTTGCTGCAAAAAGATCGTCGTGTATTTTTAATTGTTTTTTAACCAATTAGTGATCACGACGTCAAGTATTTTGATCTCGGTTCATTTATGTAACTGTTATAAGAACAAAACGTTTGGATTTAACATGCTCTCTCAATAGTCATAAACTTCATCGTCGTTGTAATAAAAAGCTCTCATTTGTGTTTTTACTTGACATCCCCTCTATTGTAATCTTTTCTTAAGTAATCCTAACAGTGGAAAAAATGAGTACCTACTCAAAAATTAAGTGAAGGGCGGCTGTCTAAGTTTAGATCGCGACCTTTTGTCAGCCAATCAAACGTCATATAATCAAGTGCGTGCGGACGTACGTGGCCTTTCTAATCGCTTATCAACTCCCAGCAGCCCACTTCAGTAAGAAATTCACCATTAAAGACGTACATCAATTAGTCATGGGCAACACAAAAACAAAAGACCAATCGAGTTATGTTACTTCATTAGAACCACGAGCTCCAAATCGTCATGAGTTAGACACGACTTTACCAGCACCAGGTCCTACTAGTAACAACGTCGATTCATCGTCATCCTTTCGTATCCTTTCAGCTAATCAACGCGCTATTACGTTTGACGAGCGTGTGCATTTGCGCTCAGACTCGAGAAGTCATAGTGACCGTATACCGGCCGAAGGTAGCATCATGTCGGGATTTCAACCACTTGAACGTGCTGCTACCTTCGATTCCCGTTTATACCCGATGAAACAGCGTTTGACTGCGTCTGATGTGGCGTATCGTCGCTATTTTAATGTACACGAACGACGGGTGAAGATGAACGCTGACCGTAATTTGTTTCGTATTGCTGAGAGTGATAAAGAACGTCAAGAAGCGATTGTTATTGTAGATCCATATACTACAGGGATGACTCTGGCTCAGAAGATTCTTGATCGTGGTTATTTGTGTATCTGTGTGTACTCGGATACACTTGAAGTGACACAAGAGCGCATTGCACACGTGCCAAAGGAATTGGCTGCCAAGTTTCTGGCTATTATTTACCACGATGGGGACATCGCACGTGAGGACGAGAACAAGGCATTTACGGACACGGTAAACGCGATCCGTTGTGTCAAGAATGTGGACATTGTTAGCATTTTTGCGGGCGCTGAGACAGGCGTGTTACTGGCCGACAAACTTTCGGAGCACTTTCAGCTCACAACTAACGGTACAAAAGGCTCCGCCGCTCGACGCAATAAATACTTGATGGGTGAGAAGGTGCGTGCAGCAGGATTACGAGCTGTGGCCCAAGTGCAAGCAACTAAGTGGTCTCAGGTCGCGTCTTTTGTCAACGAGGAGCTATTGCCGATGTTAAAAGGCAAAGACTTTAAAGTCATTGTGAAGCCGGTGGATAGTGCAGGCAGTGACGATGTCATGCTGTGCCACTCAATGGACGAAGTTCGCACCGCTTTTGGTAATATTCAAGGCAAGATCAATCGGTTGGGACTTGAGAACCAGGCAACGCTGGTACAGGAGTATCTGGAAGGCACGGAGTACGTTGTGGATACAGTCAGCCGCAATGGCGTGACCAAGGTTGTAGCGCTATGGGAGTACGACAAGCGCGCAGTGAATGAGGCGCCATTTGTATACTACGGCGTCTTGCTGCGAGCAGCTCCTGATGGTTCTGTATTGGCAAATGTATCTGATTACATTCTGAAGGTGGTGGACGCACTGGAGATCGTGCATGGTCCCGCGCATGCAGAAGTGAAGGTAGTGAGAGGTGAACCGTGTCTTGTGGAGATTGGTGCTCGCTGCCACGGTGGATCTGGCTCGTATCTACCAATTGTGACTCCTTGTCTTGGTCATAACCACGTGGACGCTGCATTGGATTCATATCTGAACGCTGAAGCTTTTGAACGATTGCCTGACCGTCCGAAGGAGCTTCAAGCTTATGGTTGCGAAGCGATGCTCGTGTCATACGAGACTGGAAAGCTTGCAGGTTACCCGGGAAAGGATGAACTAGAAAGTCTGCCGTCTGTAGTGTCTACGGTATGGTATACCCATATTGGAGAAGAGCTGAAAGCTACAGTCGACATGTTTACGACGCCTGGCAGTATTATTATGGTTCACGAAGACGAAGAGCAGTTGATGCGCGATTACGCACGCATTCGTGAGTTGGAACACAAGGGTTTGTATGCACTAGAACCCGAAGAGGAAGCCAAATTTAAACCGGAGGTATCGCGCGGTACTGTTGTGGTCGTAGACCCCTTCTCGACGGGTGCTGTGCTGGCACACGAACTTATGACTAAAGGATACGAGTGCATTTGCGTGTACAGTTTTCCCCCTGAGATCGTCGAGAGCGCGGCAAATCTAGTGCCCGAAGGACTTACACTGGAGTTTGCAGCCACTGTTGCGTTCGAGGGTAACCTGGATCAGACGGTGGATGCCATTGCTAAGGCGGCAAAGAAGATAGCAGAACGACAAAGTAAGAATAATATTGGGATGAAAGCAAGTACTTCAGTGTGTGCGGTGTTTGCTGGATCGGAATTAGGCGTCAAGCTATCTGATGCTCTCACGGATGCTTTAGGGCTACAGGGTAATCCCATGGAGCATTCGAATGCACGACGTGATAAGTATCTTATGGGTGAAGCTCTACGTGCTGCCGGCATACGTACTCTAAAGCAGGCGAAGGCAAACGTTTGGGCTGAGGTAGAGGCCTTCATTAAGCAAGACCTGAAGCCAGAGCCTTTCCAAGTGGTGCTTAAGCCGTTAGAGAGCGCGGGCACTGAAGACGTAACGCTGTGTCTATCGTTGGAAGAAGCTAAGCAAGCGTTTGACGGTATCATAGGCAAGATCAATAGCCTTGGACTCCAGAATGACGCTGTTTTGGTGCAAGAGTACCTGGAAGGCGATGAGTACGTGGTTGATACGGTTAGCCGCAATGGCGAGCACAAGGTGACCGCCATCTGGAAGTACGACAAACGTCGCGTGAATGGCGCTGCATTTGTATACTTCGGACTGTCACTGGTGCCTGCCGATGGTATCGTCAATGAAATCATTGATTACCAGTTCCAAGTTCTCGGTGCGTACTAATTTCCCTTATGCATTTTTATTATAGGGCTATTCAGACTGACACTTTCGTGGCAAATGCTTTTTCAACAGACGCGATGGGTATATGCAATGGACCCGCACATGGAGAGGTCAAGTTTTGCCGTGGGTCTCCAGTATTAATAGAGGTTGGCTCTCGATGCCACGGGGGCGAGGGTGCATGGGTACCCATCGCTAACATTTGCGTGGGCTACAACCAAGTGACTGCGGCCGTTGACAGCATTTTGGATGGCGAGGCCTTTGCAAAGCTCCCTGATCGACCTAAGCTGCTTGCATATGGTTGTAAGGCCATGCTAGTGTCGTACAAGAATGGCGTCTTGAAGAGTTTGCCGGGCATCACGATGATTGAAAAAATGCCAGCTTTTCTTAGAAAGGAGATTTTTGTCGCACCAGGTGATACTGTACGTCAGACAGTGGACATGTTCACAACACCAGGTAGCATAATGCTTACCCACAAGGACCTTGACGTGCTCGAGAGTAATCTTGCTCGTATTCGCGAACTTGAGGTCGACGGATTATTCGAGCTGGAGTAAGACTGGAAAAAGAATGAGAGTTACGTTGCAAGATGCATGCGTAGGAATGAGCTGGTCCAACCAATTTTGTGGTCAGTGCTGGTATGTGCATCTTAGTCATTCGTATGATCGATCTAATTGACTCCTTAGTTTATTTGTTTGCGTTTCATATGTGGACTTGGACTTGAGACAGTCGTCCATCTTGTAGATTTGACCCAAACGTGCACCGCTTGTAGTACCCAAAAGCACTTGATTGGCAATAGTATTCAGCTGCTTCTTATTATGACTGTGTTATCATCGCTCGTTGTTGTTTCTGATATACGTAATGACCGTTGTCGCTCTAGAACCAGTAAAAAGTAGCTAGTAACGGTGCGTGCAACGTTTATTGAGTCGCAATGTCTGAAAGCCGTGTTACTCGTAATTGGTAGCGTGTTGTGGCTCTAGCTACTGCAGAGGCAATAGAAACCATTGCAGCATCTACAGCCGCGATTCTATATGAATGTTGCAGCACGCAGAAGACTGGATGCATTGTGGTGAAGACAACATCGAGAGATTGCAATCAGTGGTATCAAAAGCTGCATCATAAGGAGACACCAAGAGCTCGTGTGCGCAAGTACATTAGCAACGTTAGCTTGAAGAAACAAATCAAACGTTTCGTATTGATCACAACGTCCGTAAATGATTGATTACCTGAACCAAGAAGCTTCTTGATCAGACAGCATTTCATTCTACTTTGCATTATAAATCGATTGTACTGAAGGGTATGTAGCCATTTCTAAATCCACAAGGTCTTTTTTGTACCCAATTGCTACAATATCTATCTGTGATCATTGCTAGCACCAGCGTATTTCTATTTTGATCGCAAACATGAGCAACAAAACGACCAAGCCACGATTTCATGCCCGACGAGCGCTACTCTGTCTTTACAACTACATAACGTCTCAGTGTCTTTCTTTATGGTATCTACAAACTACTTGTCACGTTTCGCTCTCTCTCGTGATATAATTCTGATTGTAAACTTCGATATATTGATTAAGATATCGTCCTGTATTCCTAACGTTAGTCTTTTCTTCGATGTAATGGCTTAATTAGCTGGGGAACGTACATTCTGGGTCTTCTATGGCTATTGCTACATCCTGCAATCACTATTACAACAGGTTTTCACTCCTTGAAGTCTTAATAGCAATTGTTAAACCAGTTAAAACACGTTATGCATTACAATGATACTGTAGGCGAGTTAAAGTGCCGAGGGACGTATATGTCCGAGAATGCACTACTGATCGATCTCATGGAGGCACAATTGAGTCACGAAGAGGCTCATTTAGCTCACGATTTTCATCAGAAGCTGCTCGAGCTGCCAGGGCTAAAACGTACTAAGGGTTGTAGAGACAATTGCACGGCTGTTGTGGATTGGATTGACGCGCAGCTGCGTGGTCTGGACCGGGTTATAGCTTATCGTCAAGTGTTTCAGACAGACGAAGATACTGCTTTACGTACAAACGTGTATGGCATTTTGCGGGCGTCGCCATTGGCTGATGGCAAGGTGCGAGATATTACTGTGGCTGTTGCGTTTCTTGTCAATTGGTAAACGATCTGATGATTTAGGAGGCAATTGTCTTGGTGACACACTATCAAAATGTGGGTGCTACTAGCGGTGACTACTCTGGGTTGTCGATAGGGCTGGCGTTGCTGAAGTGTCTGGCCAGAGCTCAGTGGCTAGCTAAAGATGTTATTCTTTTGGTTGCTGACGGTGAGGCAAACGGAGGTTCTTACATATTGAGGTGGAAGTACTGACTGTAAAAATGCTGTTGGGATGTAGATGGTGCGCTAGATGGAAGTGATGGATATGCTCCCGGGACTGAAGCATGGTTGCAAGCGTACCATTTGGATCCTGTCCAAAGTGGCATGCAAGATGGGTTACCTATGCGCGCTGGTGTCATTCGCGCTGCAGTCAATCTGGAATCAATGTTTCACTCGCATCAAGTGGGAGCTGTCGGGATTTATGCAGCTGGTATGAACGGCCAGCTTCCAAATCTGGATCTTGTTAACACAGCAGTACGCGCATTTCGCCAACACAAAATTCCTACAATTTTGGACCGTGCTGACGCCCAACAAATCATTGAGCACAAACCTGAGAGCTACATTACATCTATGTTCAATATCATGATGAATTTAAGCGAGAAGTACGTTCCGGTGGAATTGAAGCAAGGCGCACTGAACTATTTGATGAACCTCAAGGGTATGATGCGTTTCATGACAACGTTAGCGTCTGGCCCTTCAGGTCCTCACGCCAACTTCATTAGCTACAACATCGACAGTATCACACTTTCGCTAGTAAAGAGACCGAGTTCAGGTGACCGGCAGCTTCCTACCCGCGAGGTACTCAGGTCAATCGAGATGGTGATTCGTGCACTCAGCAATCTGGAGGAAAAACTTCACCAATCGTTTTATCTCTACGTTCTCCCAAGCACGACGACTTTTGTATCGGTGGGTGAATATTTCTACGCAGTGGCTTTAGCAATCTCGCCTGCGATCGCGCATCTGCTCTATTTGGCGAACAAAACAACCGGAATGCGCGTTGCGTTCGCGCTGGCTGTGTTTTTCGTGATCGAAATGCTATGCGTACTCCTTCTGGTTGGGGTGTGCAAAATCTTTGCCACACCCGCAGCATCCCTGCAAACATTCAGTCCAAGCGACGTGTCTGCTGCAAGATGGTTTGGCCTTGCAATTTTGATTTCAGTCGTACAAGCTTTGGTGATTGTAATTGTGCTTCCTGCATTGCATGCTGTGACGGGCTTCTCGGGTTGCACGGAAGTGTATGCTTGGAGAAAGCAAGTCGCGATGTACGAAGCTGACCAGCAATCGAACCTGTCACGTAAATCTGCGTTAACTACCATGGATGCTATGCGAGAGTCCGGGAACAATATTCCAAAGCTGGATGAGGGCTGGTGCGCCATCAAGTTCGTTACGATGGTGGTGCTTGTGTACGTTGTGTTGATTGATGTCTTAACGCAAAAACGGTCTTGCTGCTGGATGTATGTTTTGTGGGCATATCTAATTTTGCTCGGTCTTAGGTATTCGCATTGCATTTTGGGCATTCTAAATTATCCGATGGCTTTGTTTGGTGCAATTCCCATGACCCTCTTTGCCAGTGTCGCTCCTGTCACCACTGCAACACAAATTCGGAATGCTTGGAGCTGTTTGTGGCTCTTTGTATCTTCTCCACTCGTTCTCATTGTCATGTTGAACTGGAGTCGCCTAGGTATGTGCTGGTTTGCTAACCTGACGTTGGTGCGAATGCTAATCGTCACTTCTCTTTTTTAATGTAACAGATGTGATAGCTGGGTTGTCATATGCCGTTGACAGTTTTGTGCACCGTATGAATGTGTTGGCATTGCCGTATGTTTGCTGTATCTACGTATCCGTCCACACTTTATCGCTAGCAGTTTGGGCCTATCCTGCCCAGCAGCACACATCAACGTTGGAGAAAAAGGCGAAACAAGAATAAAGGGGGAACAATGAACAGAACGAGCTTCCCTTCTAGGTCCAAGTACATAGGAAAACAAACTTGTTTGAAAGTGATGAATACCTTTGACGACTCAACGTCAGTGCAACAACGCTGTCACGATAATGTGGACCGCTTTGTCAGAGATGAGGACTCCAAGAATGACGGCTAGAGACCGTATGGTTTGTTTAGGACAACGAAGGGCACACAAGAGCAGGAAGAGATACAATCGCAACGGAAAGATACGTAATAGTAGGTTTGACAGCTTCTTGGACGCCATGTAACAGCATGGCTTTCGAAGCTGATATAGCAACAGAGGCTTTTGAAGCTGCTTTGAGCTTTTACAAGATCAGTCTCTTGTATGTTGTTGGAGCAGTCAAAGGACGCCAAGCTGCAATACGGGAATACATTGCGCTTTTTGGACCATACGTTTGGATCATTCGTTAGTTATATGCATGACGACATTGAGTGAGCTACATTTTGTGGATCGTTTAGATGTCCATTATGTAGAACTTGTAGTGTCTCATTAAATTGTCCGATAGAAACACGGCTACTCTTTTATACTGTCACAAACTGTGTGGACGCCAAGTAAATGCATCAGCACTCGTGCCTACAAC
>CAKKTJ010000290.1:0-82533 GCA_920618645.1 Peronospora belbahrii | reverse complement strand
CTGCTAATCAGCTCACGTTAGCATATTTCTTTGGAGATGACAGTCATACTCTTATATAATATCGTGAGTACACGAGATAATCTGGTGTGTAGACTGCGATATAACAGAAGAAACCTTAACAGCATGCAATAATTAAGTTTTGACCTGAGTACTTTCCAAACTCAGGTAACAATGTTTAATTATTACGGCTGCGCGCCCGATCCAGAATCTGTGGTCCGCCTACTTTGTAGGGTCCCGATCTCCTTCATGTTGTGCATATCTGCCGTCAATTTTTGCTTCTAGTTTTCCTGAACATTTTTACCGTCGCTTTTTCAACTCGTCAATATGATTGAAAAGCTAGCTTCTATTTCTGCTTTGGGAAAGTAATAACAAAGTAAGATCATGGACTCAAAAGCGGCAATATTTTACATGGCCAAGAAAATTCTTGACAAGTGTCATGCCAAAAGCGCATAAGTTTCAACACATTTGGTTGACGATTAAATATTTCGATGGTCGTGTACGACATTTGACAAGCGACTTGCTAACTTGGTGCATTTACAAAAGAATCTGTTTAACCCGATCTGTTGTGGACCAAAAATGAAAATGATAGATACTGCTTTTAAGCTAGTATTTGCCCGAAGAAGTATATAGAAGTTGTTATGTGCTTTGACAGGATTGCGCTGTCCTGAGCTAATTAACTGTAGTAAGTTGTTAGCTGATAGCTGGCTGTTCTCATTTCCACTTTTCTTATTGGTTTAAAATCTACTATCTGACCATCACTCCAAGTGCAGCTTCCAAGTCTGCCGCATTTGTCAAAATAATGTCGAAGACCACAAAGGACCAAATGGCAGTGCTTCAACTGTCATTTACGGCACTTTGTTCTGTATTTAAAGCCATTGAGGCTACAAGTAAGAGTGAAAAGAAGCTGGATTTATTATTTAGTGCAAATCTCCGTGCTCAAGTGGGTGAGAGTGATCTGTATCCACTCATTCGCTTAGTTTTACCTCAATTGGATCGTGAACGTACTTATATGATTAAAGAAAAGAAGATTGCAAGACTTTATATTCAAGTCTTAGGGTTATCATCGAGTAGTCAAGATGCAAAAAAAATGGAGCATTTTCATGATCCAAAGATTGTTAATAGTAAATCAGTAGGGGATTTTACAGCTGTACTATATGAAGTCATGCTCTATCGCAGTGGAACAAGTAACAAATCTAACAAGACACATACAATTCAAAATGTAAATGAGTTCTTGGATGCTTTAGTCCAAGCTGATAATAATACAGCAAGGAAGACAAGTATGATGAAACTAGTGACGGAATATACGGCAGAGGAGCAAAAATGGATTATACGAATTGTATTAAAAGATCTCAAGATCGGATTGCGACATGAACGAGTACTAAAATATATGCATCCAGATGCTATGGAAATGTATAATCATACAAATGATTTACGTAAGATCTGTACAGATTTACGAAACTCAGCAGTGAGGTATGTACCTCAATTAAAACCATTTCAAGTCTTTACTCCGATGCTTGCAAAGAGAGTAAATTTTGGAGAATGTATTGGTGCAATCAATGCTGATACATTTGTAATCGAGCCCAAATTAGATGGAGAAAGGATCATGTGTCATGTACAAGGAAAAGAAGTACAGTTTATTTCAAGGAATGGGATCAACTACACGGATAATTATGCACCTTCAATTAAACCATATGTGCTGTCCCAACTTGAGTCGGACGCGGATTGTATTTTGGATGGAGAGATGATGGTGTGGGACAATACAGAATATCGACTTCGTGAATTTGGACTGTTAAAGAACACTGCTAACGCTGTGCGGAAAGGAGAAGCAACGAACCGATGGTTATGCTACGTTGTGTGGGATGTAGTTTATCTGGGTGGAAGTCCAAAAGTAGAACAACTTATACGCGAGGTTTTTAAGGGTCCTGGTGAAATTAGTGCTGTGATGGGGTTGCCGCTTCTTGCTCGACGCAAATTGTTGCTTCGAATTCTTAAACCGCTGGATCATCGGATCATTATTAACGAACAAAAACTCATCAATGACAAGACAGCGAAGGAAAGGCATGAGAGAGTCATGGCTGAGGTAGATCAGCAGGTATCAAATGGAGGTGAAGGGGTGATGATGAAAGATTTGAACGCACACTATATGTGTGGAGAAAGCAGTAGGAAGGCGAAGAAGTGGCTGAAGTTGAAGCCAGATTATGCGGGTATGACGACAGACTTGGATGCCATCATTGTCGGCGGCTTTTATGGTACAGGGCGACGTCGAAGTGGAAATGTATCGGTATTTCTTATTGGCGTACTTGCACACTCGCTTGATGAAAGCGAGGCAGCTAAAGTAATGAAGCCAGGTGCTTCATGTCCAATGGTATACACATTCGCTAAAGTTGGTACTGGATATAACCTGGATGAGCTTGACCAAATGCGACAAGATTTGGAACCGTACTGGCGACCATGGGACGACGACAATATTCCACCGCATTTGAGCGGCTGGAAACCGCAGAAGAGTGACCTGAGACCTGATGTCTGGATCGACCCACGACACTCCAAGATTCTTGAAGTGTATGGATTTGAGCTATCATTTTCGACTCTGTATCAGACTGGGCTTACTCTCCGGTTCCCTCGATGCAAAGCAATACGCAATGACAAGGAGTGGTATCAGTGCACTGATCTTCAAGACCTAAACGCTGCTCGTGGAAGTCTTTCAAGAAAGCGAGCTTTTGACGTAACTCTTGGGCAGAAAAGCACTACCAAATGTGTCAAGAAGCGCACGGCAATCTCAGCTCGTCGTCCTAGTAACGTTCTTGAAGGGCACTCTCGGGCAGACCTGGAAGGTATTGAACAAGAACGAAACGTGTTTGAAGGAAAAGAGTTTTGCGTGCTACCTGGGAAATACGAAGCGCCCCCGCTGAACGTTGCTTTATCATTTCCTGACGGTACAGTCGATGAGCACACCAATCAATTAACGAAACAGGCTGTTGAAAAACTGGTACACTCTTTTGGAGGCAATGTTGTGCAGAACCCCATCGAAAGCACAAACTACGTTGTGGCAGCTGGAGATACTGGATTTAAAGTGATTAATTTGAAGAAGCAAGGTTTGTACAACATTGTGCACATTAAGTGGATATTTAAATGCGTGGCTGCTTTACGGTTAGTGCCACTTAAGGCGAGCGATTTTGTGTTTGCAACAGCTTTGCAACAAAAAGTTCTCGCCAGAGAGTACGACCGCTACGGAGATCATTTCACTGAACATGTACACCCAGACGAATTAAAGCGCATATTAAAAAAGGTGTGTATGAATGTTGGAAAAGAATCGAAGGTTTTGCATTGGCAAATGCAAATACAAGACTTGAACATGGAAGAAGCTGAAGCGATGAATTGTGCATGTACTTTCTTGTCCCATTGTGTAGTGTATTTTCATCCCTGTATCAATCCAGAAGGTTCGTCTTTTGGCGTAAACACTGTCTCGGATCAAGAAACAAAGTTTTTGAAGCAACAATTTAAGCTGTATGGAGGGGTAGTTGCGCGCGAGATTAGCTCTTGCGTTACGCACATTGTCATTAAAGCGACTTCTGGCCAGAACCAGAAAGAACAACTTTTACCAGCTATTCGGAACTTGCGCCACCAAGGCTTGCCAGAGCCTCGTGTTGTTACGACGGAGTGGGTCCAGCGAAGTGTGGAGCAGCAAACTCAGCTCCCTGACGACGAATTTGTTGTTCATATTTAAACGCGCCAAGGTATCAAATAGAAACATTCATCTATTGAACCGTCCACCTTCGTGTTGTGTTGGGTCAGTGCTGACTGAGAGAAAGGCTTGATAGAGCTTGAAAGGGTGCCTACATTTCTCATGACGTATCAATTATCAGCATAATGTCAAGGAGTTGAGGGAATTCAGGACTTCCAACGTAAGAACGGTCCTCATACGTGTCAGTATTGACTTTATCAGCTGCGAACTGTCAAAAGTATTACCCATGAGCACGACGCCATTATCCAATACGATAAGCAGGATATAACATTGAAGCATATCTTGATGCATACCTCTTACCTCTTTTCCTATACGTTGCAATACCACAAACGACAACGTCCCATACTGTCCGATGACAACGTTACAATCTTGTTTGTAGTTACAGGTTATTTCTTGATTCACATCTAAACTTTATCATCATCTGTCGTTGAGACAGGCAGCAAGGGTGTTTTGCAACCAATACACAACGGCGAATGATCACAATACGACAACAACAGTTTTTTCATGAAAATTCTGAATCATTGTTTGAGTCACTGCATCGGCTATGGTCTGTTAGATGGGACGATTAAAACAGTTGTGCAACCCTAAACATGGTCTTGATACCCGTTTTCCAATAATTCAATCACATTACTCTTCATGACTCATGCGAGAAAGACTAATATGCTCTCATTCTTGCGTAAAGTTTGACTTTCGTGTGGACCAACAAGTCCGTGGTCGGAGCAACTTACGCTCGTCCGGAACTGCTTGCAGCCACCGGACTAATGGATTTACTGCATCTTATTACGGAGTTCAATCTTTGTATATAAGGTTATAAGAACCTTTATTAATTGATGCGTAACATGGATTACCAAGATGATTTGAGCGAAATGCTGGATAGGCGCACCAAATTTTTAATAAAGAAATGTCAAAATTCCATATGATTCTTAGAAAACAGCTTTTTTGATTGCAACGTATGAAGCATTGGACAGGACAGAATGTCAATCGTCATTAAAATAGCAAACGGACACTTCATTTGATTTCACAAGAAGAAAAGGTCAGCGCAAATTCGTCGTTACCATTCTTTTTCTTACCTCGCCTGACACAAGATGCGTCTGTACTCTTATTTGCTCGTAACCTCTGTTGCTTTATTCGCCACAGCTGACACGTCTTCGACTCAATTGACATCGACCTTCATGGAAGACAACAAAAGGCATTTACGTGGCCACAAATTTGTGCATGGAATGGATGCAAACGAAGAGAGAATGTGGTGGTGGTCTAAAAAAAGAAATTCCAGTGGATGAATGGGTGAAATCGTTTTTGCCCCCAGAACATGATGAGGATTTTATCGAAGAAGATGGAAAATGCTCTAAACGGATTACAGCTTCCCGGCAATCAATTTGAAGATCTTAAAGGTATGGAAGCGTGGAAATATTTTTTTATGAATCGTAAAAAAATGAAAAACGAGGATTTTCGAAACATTGCAGCGCGTTTGGTGAGCACTTTCGATGATGCTGGCTTTGCGAAAATGGTGTATGGCCCGACAAAAAGCAAAAGATTAGAACAAATCAAAAAAAAACTACGCGATGCGTATCTATTCTATGACTTATGATATAATATGACGCCGTACTCAACTTTGGACGAGGTTACATCTTCACAAAAAAGAGAACCTTTACAAAATTGTTGATAGTCCAGAAATGAGGCTTTATACTTATCATGTAGCAATGTACAACAAAATAAAAAGCAACAGTAATAAAAAGCCAGCTCTCGTAATTGACGAACTGAGAAATTCTGTGTCTGACGGTGATCTAATCAAGGCGATCGTTCAAGCAAACGAGCATGGCACTTCTTCGGAATTGGTTGAGACCTTTCAGCAACGCCTGTTTAAGCGCTGGCTAAAGAAAAGAGTATCGCCTACAGATATTAGCCAAGCAAACAAAGTGACGAAAGAGAGCGAGCTAACAGTTTTGAAAGCCTATGAGGAGTTTTGGAGGCGCAAGAAAAAGTATATTTTCTAGGCAGAGCGCTTTCATCGATTAAAGCGTATCTTGCCCTTTCTTACAGACGTTTTCAATGAGCTACAGGCTAGATGTAGACCGTGTCGAACTAGTACCAAAATAAGTAGCTAAGACCATACATATTGCAATTTTAAGTATCATCCAAGACTTACAAATTCGTTTGATCTGAACTGCACGTATAGCTTATTTTTTATGCGCTGACAATAAAAACGGTTTGCCCGCGCCAACATGAATATCGTCAAACTTACAACTAGTGCGATGGCAATCAATTGATTTCGCCAAAGCATTGGTTAGTGTCAATAGAAATGCAGTGTGATAGCAAAAAACGCCACGGAAACTTAATCACACTAGCAAACGATATGAACGGCTTGTGATACTACTCACAGAACTTTTGAAGAAAACGTTGTGCCAATTGGCGACTCAGCACCTTTATTACACTTGCAAAAAAATTATTACGAAACATCGAATGGGATCCTCCAGCGCAAATAATCTTGATGTAAATTATCTCGGTACGACCCATTTATATACAAATGGATGCGACCAGAGTTGAAGCGGATTACGAAAGAATCAGTTATGGTGAAGTACGACGGAAAGTTAAAGGTACAGTGTACACTTAATTATAGAGCAAGATTTTTGGTGTAATGGCAGCAGTAAGTGGTCCACTTGATCCATTTTTCCTTCCTCTTTCAATTTTCTTATGTCGCTCTCTTCTCTTTCCATGTTTTCTTCTTCACCTGCAACGTCCTACCATTTCAAAACGGGCAAGGTCTTCGCAGTTGCAGCGCAGATAGCCGCGCATGAGTTTAATTTGCTGTCTGAGTTACACAATTATGCATTGGGATTCTCCATTCTCCTCCAGCAGACCGGAATCGCGCTCAATCTCCTTGATTAGATAAGTAAATACCTCGTCTGCATATTGCCATAACGTCATATGATCTGTCCAAATCAAGACAATGTACAAGTAAACTCAACGTACTAATGTTTTCGTTGTCTTTTGCCGAGCACTCGACGAAGGGGCATTCCCAGTTGCTCGCCAGCATTTGACCTTCTTTTACAGTCACCTCTCTGCAATACACACATATGTAGACCAGTCTCAACTGTCAGCACCAAATCTTTCACAATCAACTGCACTGCAACACTCACCTGGCCTTCTCTAGATCCGACATGCTGCCAACCAACACGCGAGGTGGCTTGGAGCCAAGCATGTTAACTAGCTTCTCATTGATCAACTTCAACTTCTCAAACGACGTGCGTAAACCAATCGAGTACACGAGCACGTAGCCGTGCACGCCCACTGACGCCGCCTGGGAGAAGTTTGCGTATTCATCCTGCCATCAACACAACCATCCAGTTGGCCATCAAAAAGACTGCAAGTGCCTTGGATCAGTAATTCGTACCATGCCTGCCGTATCCACGATATCCGTAACAAAGTGCGCGTTGCGCACCCGAATGGTCTTGTGAAATGTGTTCTCAATGGTCGGGTCATAGTTCTCCACGAAGCGGTTCTCCACAAAGCACGTGGTGAGCGATGACTTGCCGACGCCTGGATACCCCAGCACCGTTAGCTTACGCTGTACCTCTATCGGCATCCTTCTCTCTCGACTGATTCGTCCTTAATAGGTTTCTTATGCACTGCACAAACCAATACAGCGAGCGACGGGTGAGAGACACTGGAAGTCCCACCGGTGCCAGCGGGACGATTTGCTTACTAATTGGCGGTTGTCACACTATTAGACACCGATTGTAAATCAAAACAGACTAATGCCACTTAATGTCACTCATCTACCCTTGCGTTTAGTGGCACCAGTCGATGCCCAATATTTTACTTTTGCGGTAACCTAGTGCCATTATGCCGCGAAGTATTCATTAATAATTACATGCATGCTTCTACAGTCCTAATGAATGCATTACATGCTGCTAAGTGGATCCACATGTTTAAGTATACAAGAAACGTATTCATTCATGTTCTCGTCACCATTAGATGATGTCATTATTGCGAGGGTTTGTAGTGCCGCTAATTACTTCAAGCTACTCAGAGTGATGGTCAGGGAAACCGCACATTCCCCTTCCAAAGGCAAAACCGCATCCAAATTTGTAAAGTGAGCGAGTAAGTAGAGCGAGACAATGGACGGAGCCCACGGCTTCTTCTGCACGGCCGGCTTCTCGTCTGACAAGGATTCATTACCAGATAATGCTACACGTAGTAAATCTGTGAGCGTCGGCACGCGACTCCGCCAGAAATCTACCGTTGGGGTCGCCGCGCCTGAGGATTTCTTCGCATCGCTCGGTGTGGACACCACGTCACACGACCGCACGGGAAGCAGTGCTAGCACCGATAGCAATCAAAACTACAACAGTATGGTCATGCGTCGTTCGTCCGCCTCAGGTGTAGGATCTTCCACGCCAACGTCTTCGTCATCTGCATGGAGACGTTCTCCTATTGGTGGTTTGAGGGCGACGGCGATTCCACCGCTCATGCCCTTAGTTGGATCGTTAAGCGTCTCGAGAGTTAACAGTAGTATGATAACCACTACTACTGCGAGTACTGCGACGACGAACGTTGGTTGCGAGGGACTAAATGGGTCTGGTTTTAGATTAGGGGTTGCTACTGCAGCCCCCGTTGCTACTGCCAAGACGAATGCAGGATCGACGCAGCTATTTACGATGGAAGATGCTGAGGATCTGTACAGCAATGATGGATGGAATTGTGACTCGCCCTCGACTGTGCTCTTGAATTCAATGGATGAGACGGAAACAACGTCAACGGCGGTCCCAGTACTTGCAGTGGCGAAAACACCGGAAGATGAAGTTGCGTGGGATGATGCTGATGATGCTTTTGCGTCGTCAGTTGCGAAGGCGACAATGATGTCGCCGAATGCGTATAAAACATCTGCTAGTGATACTTTTAAGACGAAGGTGGAGTTTATGATACACCAAGCTTCACCTGAATTATCTGCGGATCATAAGTTTGCTACGAAGAGTTGCGCTTCTACGCAAATGTCATCTCACGAAACGAAGTCGCGACAAACACAGTCTGTGTCGGCAGTTTTGCCGCCTCCAACTGCCGTGTCGTCGACTTCATGCTCTTCTATAGTGACAAATAGCACGTTTGAGAGAACGGGTCATTTTACCTCGCCAGTGTCAGTTTATGATGCAAGATCAGCGCCGAGACGAACTCAGTTTGAATATACGCGACCACCAGCACCGTCTCCAGATGCTCCCTCAAGTTTTTTATCATCCAAATCAACCCATAACATATTTGAGACAACGAATTGCAAAGCGCATCCCCAAGCAGCCTTATGTGATGAGACCTTTGTTTCTCGTAGGCCGCACGAGCAGGATGAGCTATGGGATGAGGACTTACACCAGCAGAAGCCTGCGGACACTGGATCTGAGACGATAGCTGCAGATGATACAACCACTGCTCGCGCGACAGCTGTTACAACAATGAAAGAAATTTGGACAGATACTTTTGTGACTCCTCCTGTAGAGATCACTAGTCCCGGTGGCGATGCTGGTAAATTTTGGGGAGATGTTGATGAAGATGAGCTTTTTGATCACGATGAACATGCCACCGAAGTGTGGGACGAATCAACGAAAGATCTGACAAGTGAACCAAAAAGCCTGGCTTTGAGCTCCAGTCACAAAGAGAGTCATGTCAAATCGACTACGCACGCTTCTTCCAGTCAAAGTACCTCCATTTCGATCCCATATCAACCACCACCCCTCAAAGCGTCAACCAATGTGGAGGAATCAAATTTTTTGGTACAAGAGGGTGTAAGCGCATCTAACTATTTTCTTTCTAGACAATCAGAAAAGGTTAAGATGTTTAGCCAGGAAGAACTGATTGACCAATTGCCAGATGCTAAGATGTCCCCAATGGCCTCTTCAATTGAGCCAAGTCTAGTGACACCTTCAACGATGCATAATGCGGTGACGCCCTCGCATTTGGTCGAGAGCACCGCAAGGGTGAAAGAGAAAACTTTGTTACGCACCGAATGCTCACCGTTTTCGAGTGCTTTTGCTGAGTCAAGTGGTCAAGAGAATGATCCGAATGAATCTCTGAAAGCGCCACGTAGTGCTCGTTCTCTTCATACCCCGACTGGAACAGGTGGCCCATTTGGACGTGTACATTCGCCTCAGGGCAATGACAGCTCATTTCTTTCAGAAGGATTATCTGGAACTGACGTAAACGAAGCTGGTCATGACTCGATAGTATTTGAAAGCGGAGAAAAAAGTGAGGCTTCAGACTCATACACGGAATCGAGCGTGAGATGGGATCCACTTTTATTTCATGACGGTGGGCACGTCCGCATGTCCTCTGGAGAGCAGGCGAATGATGATCAGATTCGTCACAACACTCATCACGGGCCGAGCAACGAAGAAGAACGGGATTCTGTTGTAGCTTTTTTAGGTGAAGACTCATTTTTTCCGTCGACCGGGCGGCCTTCCTCGTTGTATGGCGGATCACAGTCCTCGTTTGCGAGTCATCGCATGTATCAATCATCGGTCGCCAGCACAGACCACGAAGGAAGTTCAATCGCATCATTTGGAGTATCTTCCGCGGGTGCAACGTTCGGCGGTTCGGAACGTGTCAGTGAGGGTGGTGCTTTTTCAGACGGCACCGTTTCGGAATCGCCAAGCATGGTGGATTCATCCAATGCTAGCACAGCTTTTGGCACGGATTTTCCGTCTGTAAGTGAAGGGCAGTTTTCGGCTCCTGGAACGACAATCGGTGGTTCCGACAACGCTAGTGACGGAGGTTTTTCGGACGATAATGCATCTGAGACAATAAGCATGTGTGGATCTGTAAACACAAATCCACGATTTTTGTCGGAATTTGGTTCCTCGGGTGGCCCTTGCGTGATGGCGACGGTTGCGCCGTGCGACATGCCGGAGCCGTTTACATTATCTACGCCAGATTCTGACAAATCTGTCGCGGCGACTGAAGAATCTGCACCTGTATTGGCAGCGCCAATCTTTGATAGCAACGATGCCTCCTCTGACGCAAGTCCGTTTGCGAGTTCGTTAAGTACTTTCCCACCTTCGCAACATTCGTCTACTGTTTCGCCTGCGTTGGCGGATTCTAGCATCGACCAATCCGAAGGCGCTGTCCAAGAAGACAACGTTCAGAGTGCTGCTTCTCTGTTTGGCGTCACGACTGGTTCTGATGTTCAGAACCCATTTGACTCGTTTAGGGTACCACCCGCTGTAACGGAAGCGAAGATCATTGATGAGCACGAACTTCCAACTATAGATGCTGGAGACCTTTTTGGCTCACAACCTTCTTCTAGTGGTTTTGAAAACTCGTTTGCTCGTCCGACACAGAATTTGTATAGCTCGAGTTATCAACCGCACGACCAGGTAGGACTCGTTGCGGCTCCGATGTTCGATAGGTGCCGCATTCATCTTGAATGTTCATAAGGGTACTTATTTAGTTTTGCGTGTGTGTACCAGGGCTACAAACAAGCTAGGACTGGATCCAATTTTGCCGCCCAGACATCGACATTATTCCCTGTGCAAGGCCGATTATCGTTTCCAAATTCCAATGATCGATCAGCAGAAGGTGGATCTTTTTTAAGCACTTTCCGATCTCAACATTCTAGCAACTATAATCGTGCTGATCCGTTTGCCTCGCAAGGTGCACGGCATTGTTTTGATAACTCTGCACCGTCTGCTGCAGCCGTGTTCGACAATGGTGGAAACGATGACAAGCCAAGCGTCACACGTGGTGTTTCCTCATACCTTGGTGGAGATATACAGGCTCCAGTGAATGCTTTATCAGATCGATCGATAAACACTGGTGCGGCTGCAGCGGGTCATTTCGGACAGCAATTCAAAATTGCTAACGCTTCGCATGGCGGTAGTCAGAGTTACAACCATTATGGCCTCAGTGTCACAACAGCTTATCCGGAACGACCTTTGATGGTTGTTTCCAACCATGCGCATCAATCGGGCGCTTATGCAGAAACCAACACGTTTTGTGCCCAATCTCACGGACAGATCAATGATGTTGCAGCGGACGAATGTACAAAAATTTCCGGAGGGTTTGAATCTTCCAGCTGTCAACCATCAGCAACTTCGTTTACGAGCAACACGGCTTTGCGTCATGCCGATGGATTTGGCAGACAGAACCACCCCGGCAGAACGTCCGACACCTACAGCCATCAATCTACGAACCCAGCATTTTCTGGCACTAGCCGAGCTCAACAGTCCTATGGTAGTCAGCAGATTGGGCAGAGATCGACAGTTGGAACTGCAAACATCTACAGCCGCCACCGCTCCACAGCGAAAGACATTGAGAGGGCTAGTTCAGCCCAGTCTTCATACTCTAAACTGCAGGATAACAGCTACTTGAGCAGTGGCAAAACTACTGTCCATGGTCCAGTCGAAGGTCTTGGCGACCATTTACGGTCATCGTCAAGTGCATCAACTGATGCATTCTTTGGCCGGTCGCCCTCTGCGGCTGATCCGATATCATCAGCGTCCGACGCTGGTGGTGAGCGTGTAATGGCTCCATCAGCAACGTCAATTCGGCAGCAGCCGCCAGTGTTGACTCATCCCCAGCCGTCATTTTTACGGAGTGGAAGCAATGCATCGTCTAATCCGGAGCAACAAGGTACCCATTTACCAGTAGATCCGACTGAGATGCGACCTTCGGTGCAATTGCATGACTTAAATGCGTCGTACAGATTAAATGGAGATGCCAATTTGTCGCGCTATGGATCTAGCTCCCCCATGAGTCGATACGGGAATGACACAACTCTCCAGCCTCATCTTAACTTACAACAATCGGAGGGTAGCACGTCTGCGCATCCATCGGCTGGAGCGAGTTTTAGTTTTGGTGTGGCACCTTCCGTGACTAGTAGGGAAATGTCGTCGGGTTTTGGTAGCACGAAGTTTCAGGATTCGTCAAAAACATTGACATCATATCCTCAAGCGTCAACGTCTAGTGATTGCAGTGTGCAGACAGTTCCCGGGTCTGCGCGTCAGGAGCAAGATTCCTTGCAAGAGTGGGGTCACCGTGAAACCAGTGACAAAGACTTTGCAGCGAATTCAGCAACGTTTCCGGTGTCGCAGATTGATGCAATTTCAAGGTCTGATATGGAATCGTTAACCGGGATATCGCTTGCACGAAGTAAAAGCTTACAGCAGCACGAAGCGAATTGTACTGTTGGGTCACCGGTGGTTTCCTCCAAGATCGACTCACACACTGTCTCTACCGTTTCTACAATTGCGAGTGCAAAGGATGTACACTACCCTGACGGGTTTTTGGATTCAGGCTCCAACGCTTTTAGTGAGACATCACGCAATTTCTTTTCGTCGTCAGCAGCACCACAAGCAACCGCATCGATGTCGTATCGACTCAAGCACAAGGGATGTGACCAGGAGCAGCTACAGCATCAAGATAGCGATGATGCAGCTTCCTCGCTGCAGTTTGCAAACTCGACACTTTCGTATGATAGTGGTCTGCATACATCTGGAGGGCGTTCAGGTAGTTACTTTGACTCACGCGTGCCGGGAGCTAGTGCTGCAAGCAGTGCTAGCCACTCACAGCAGCAGCCAGAACAACCGCAACAGTTCGAGGTGCGTCATGCCGTCAGAGAATACGATTATCGAGGTGGCATTGCTCAAAGGCAACCACAAGGGGCAAGCCAGAGTGCTGCGGGCGAATATGAATACGGAGTTGCTACAAGGTACGAGGGCTATGGGCAAAAGAGCACACCTCAAATGTCCCCCGCCGCTCCGCATTCGGTGTTAAAAACGAGTAACAAATACAAGGATCCATGCGTTGCTCCGCCATCATGCCTAGCCTCATTTGGTTTTGGTGGTAACGTGGTAACGATGTTTCCCACGAGGAAATTGCAATCAAACGCTGCTGGAAGCAGCTTTCACAATAGCTTTCAGGGTGCTGCAGCGTACGTATGAATTTGGATTGTAGGATTTAATACTGATGGCGTAGTGCTTGTTCTGACTCTTCGGTGCTGTTATGTCCTTTACCTACTAGGTTTGATAATCGTGATGGCGGCGTGCTGTGTAAGGGACCAGTGAATGTGTTTTCTATGGACCAGCTGCACCCGAAGGATAATGAATTTGAACAAATGGACATATTTCCGGGACCGCTGACGGAAGATGTCTCCGGCGAGACAATTTTGGAATGCCTTGATAATTATCTGAGACGGAGCGAGGTATCTACTAGGGTTGATGAAGAGAATGATCGTTTGTTGCTAGGCGTACTGCGTGTCTTGGTGAAATGCAATGGTAAGTTGCGTTCGGATCCAGGAATACTGAATTCTAGTGATCCTGATTCGCCTGAGGCTCAACTTATTGCGCTGCTGAGCGAGAGCAGTAAACGGCGGAACAAGAATGAACGCTCGATTATTCCTCGACCTCGAAAGGCTCAGTCTACCACGGTTAGTTCTTGTTTCTTTAGTGAAGGGATATGAATTCTATAGCTGTGACGCTAACGTCTATATATGTGACAGCCACCAGATCTTATGTTGAAGCATGCTAATGATCTTCGTGAGCTGCTCTTGGTTGGTGATAGGAAGGGTGCAGTTTCTTCTGCTATGACTGCGCAGATGTGGCCAGAAGCAATTCTGATCGCATCATACACCGATAAGGACGAGTACAGGGTATGCAGCTCACTATATTGCGGTGGCGAACTGTTCTGACTTGACTACTTTCTCATGTTGAAATCTAGCGAGTCTTGCGCACATATTTGGACGAGTATTATGCAACCGGCGACCCGTGTCGTGTGCTCTTCATGTCATTTGCGGATCAACAGGAAAAGAGTGTGCAGGAGCCAAAGTGCCTTTTACAAGCCAATGTCCAGCAGCCAGCAGGATCTCTCATCCTTTCCAATTGGGTATCCCACGCTCAGGTACTTCTCTCCAACCGGACTGCGGATACCAACAATATTTTGACGGAGCTGGGCGATCGATTATGGGGTGAAGTCAATGCAGTAGCGGCAGCACATACTTGCTACTTACTTGCAGGCATTCAAGTTGACGCACCTACGCCAAGTTCAAAGCTGGCGCTATTGGGAGGAGACCATCGAACGCCTGCGGAAGCGCGTTCCTATGTGTCACCTGCTGCAGTGCAGCGCACGGAAATTTACGAGTGGGCCCAGAAGCATGCGAAGGGTGCATCTGCAAATCTCATGATTCCTTTTCAGGGCTACAAACTCATTTACGCGATGCTTCTGGCTGATCACGGGAAGCTGGACACGGCGTTTAAGTACGTGACGTCGATGCTCGCGGTGATTAAGGCGGTGACGGCAACGATGAAGCCCGGGACGTCTATGTATTTGGACGGAATGAAGAACCAGCTCACGGTCCTGGATGATCGTCTGCGTCAACACCTTGGCCAAGACCGTGTAGCCTCAGCAGCAGCAACCAGCCGCGATGGAAGCCTCAAGCAAGGTGGCAAGTGGGGTCTTGGCAGCGCGCTGAGCATAATGGGCAAGATCGTGACCCGTGTGGTGGAAGGCAACGAAGCAGGTGCTGCTCCTCGCGCAGGTCCTAGCGCGTCATCACCGGGTGGTATGTACGAGATGACTGCTGAAAGCTACTCGAGTACCCCATCTATGGCTGCGTCAGCCTCGTCACCTACATTGTCATACCCGCAGCAGCATGCTCAGCAAACCCCTCCATCCAGTTTACATGAACCTGCACCTATGCCTGCCAGCTTTTATGGCCACGCAACTCCACCTGCCTCTCAAAGTAATGCGTCGGTTTTCCCAAACGACCGCAACAGAGCTTCTGTAACATCTCCAGCGGGTCCCTACTCTAGGCCAGGTGTTGCCATGTCAGGACCATACTCGGGCAACGGACATTTTGCTTCTCAACAACAGCAGTTATCGGGTGCCATCGATCCGTGTTCAACCAGCGGACCGGGATCCCAAAAGCATGACACGGCACCACGGATGCGCTCGCAGCACTCGATTAAGCCCCCAGGTAGCAACCATAGCACGCAGAGCAATAGCAGCTTCGGTATGGCTCCTCATGGTGCTCCGCAGCGCTCTCCGCAACATCAGCAGCAGCAGCAGTCTCCCCCATCGCAGGTGGCACGGAAATCATTCTCGTTGGACATGACGAGCGATACAAGCTTTTCGAATCAACTTAAAACATTAATTGCTGGCCCGGCCGCTAAGATGGCTGCTTCACTTCCGCCTACAGGTTGTAGTAATATGGATGGACCGGCGAGTGATAAGGGCAAGGCTAGCCCCATGTTTAAGGACACGAAGAAATCTGGGCGCTCCAAGACGCCGCCACCCAGTGGTAGCGGAAAGGGCTCCGGATGGCTGTCAGGTCTGTCATCTTTTATCGCCACTAAGATGAACCCAGAAGTCAAGGTGGCCAAACTTGGTGAGCAAATGGAGGCCTATTTCGACGAGGATGCGAAGCGCTGGGTGTTTCCAGGAGAGTCTGCTCCTGAGGAAACTGCAACGCCTAGCGCACCGCCCACTGGTCCTCTTCCTGACAGTGCTCCTGGATCCAGTGCCACGGGTGTGCCGCCCGCAGGCACAAACTCAGCCCCAGGTTCAATTAGCAGCGGTCCTGCGCCGAGCAATGACCCATTGGCAGCGCTTATGGCCCCGCCTCCCTCTCGCATGCTGATGAAGAAAGACCCATTGGCTGCTATGATGATGCCACCTTCGCATCCAGGTATGCACGCTGTCCGTCGGGGTAACTCAACAGCTCTGCGCAAGCCCCCGCGGCCGCAGTGTGCAGTGTTCAAGCCTACCACCGGATCCTTAGACGAGCAAAGCGGATGAAGTATCTGCTACGATTCAGAATGTTGAAAGCAGTGTAAGGCAAAGAAGTGTGTGTGGTCAATTTACGCCATCAGTCAGTAGCTCTGCATTATACAAGTTTGCACGAAGGTCTTAAGGTGCCGGATAAAGGTCATCTATTCCTTCTTGTCTGAATCAGAGTTGGATAAAGCATCATTCGACTGTTGATCGAGTTGAGCCTGCTTCTTAATATCCTCTACACCAAAAAACTTGTCTAATTGCTTATCCGTGTACTGTTGGATCTGCACCATACAACAAGTCTGACGTAAGTACTTGCGTTTGCACGTATGCCGAACAAGAAATATACTTACGTACCCCCGAAAAGACGTGTTCGCGCTCTCTATGACCTCTTTGTGAGTTATAGTCAGTAAACAATACCAGCTTGATCGTCATTGCAGTGCACGCTATACACGAGAATACCTGCAACGAGCGATGATAGCGACGGTCAATCATCGTCTTGGTAAATTTTTATTCATGCATTAAAAAGGAGTCGTGGTTGTGAAAAAATACACTGCTTTTTGTTATAACGAGTTCAATTCATTTAATGGACATAACGAAATGTAGTTAGTTATATAACCGCTGCTACTACACTACCATACGTTAGAAACGTTTCTATTTGACAAAACTCGATAGTAACGTCAAAATATATGCGTGCGGCGTTAGAAGGCTGCGGCGAGTTCTTGAGCCATATCGGTGCGCTAGACAGTGCCAATGGTATATTAGTTACCTTCCCCTTCTTCTAATGTTTCTTGTGTATATTCCATACCTTTCTCATCCCTACACTGCAATTTTCTTCCTCGATAGCTATCGCCGAGATCCTGCACAAAACAGGTGTCGAGCTATCGGATACAAGTTCATTCCGTTGGAGAGCGCTATTTGCTGCAATACGTAAAGAATTGGATGCTGAACCAATGGACATTGTGTTCCTGTACGAACGAATGCTGCAGCTGGACGTTATGATGCTTCGAGGTCTCAGTCACGCTCTGTTTGGGTCACCTTTGTTTTTACATGTGAGAGACGACTTGAATGGGGTAAAAAGAGAAGGAAGCGGTAGGGAGGCTTATGTTCATCACAATGTGCGTTCTTTTCTTGCTGTAGCTACTAGTGGAGAGACTTGCGGTAGCTTTTGAAGGTCTGGATGCAGAGTTATTCAAGTTAGAGAGTGACGAGCTGTGTCATGCTGAGGGTATCTACGAGACGTGTGTGGTGCTCCGAGACAAGATAGAAGAGTACGAGAGAAGCAATTTTGATAGGAAATGTGGAATGATGACGGAGTGTTGTTGTTTATTGACGGTAGAAGCCAGAGTGACTCGGAGTTGGCGACGTTTCTTGAGACGTTTAAAAGGATCTTTGAGCAGGACGAGCCAAAGGTTTGTATGATGTTGCCTGCTTGATTTTTGTTCATACAATATATGTAGTAGCTTCATTGAATGCGCAGGACTACTGGGATGCCTTCTACGAGCATTACCATCTTAACATCTCTGCCTTTCGGCGTGATATGAAGCGTGCATTGTCTATGATCGAATCCATCGCACTTGGCCCGACGAAACTTGAGCTTGCTTTTCCAACGAAGGCAGCTGACAGCCAAAAGTAAGTTGGTTACAGTGTGTATCTCGTGGCGGAACGTGCGCTAACGAAGATATCGATTGTGATATTACGTTTGCAGAAAAGTTGTGCCGCGCGCTTTACTCGAGAAGAAATTTGGTGGGACTCGACGGGAATGGCAAAAACTCTCTCAGATTACCACCATCACTGGATGCGGTTTCAATCATGTCACGGATAACGAGCAAGCACAGCAGGAGCAAGAGGAAGAGGAAGAAACACAAATACTCGCTAACACTGGTAAGCTATTGTTGAGGTATCTCGCATGCCCATTGTGGAACCTAAAGTTGAGGACTATGTTAGCCATTTTGTCCGTTTTTTATGCTTAACGTTGAAGAATTAAGTGATCTGCCTGAATGAATGCTGATGTTTTCTTGTTTCTGTTTGGTATAGTAAATGGTGAAACAACGGAGTCTGCACATTCTGACGTTTCGAACGAAGCTCTGTCACCAGAGCAGCCAGTATCATCGAGGCCGCCTCGTGCTGCAGAAGTTGCCAGGGGCACTTGTCAAGAAGGTCGTCGCGCTGCACTACGTACCAGGGTAAGAATAATAACGTAATCGTTGATGCTGGCAATCGTTGGGGTGATGGCCATTGTGGTTCCTGCATGTTTTGCGTAATGTTTTTAGGTACGAGGCGAACAGTGCGGTACCACAAAGCCTCGATCGATCAGTCGTCTACCGGGCCGACGTAAACGAGTACGCTGGTCAGCAGAGGAAGAGGCAGCTCTGATCGAGGGCTACAGACTTTATGCAAACTACTCAAACGTGTGGATGCTAATCAAATCGAAGTTTCCTGTTGTGCTTCAAAATCGGTCAAATGTTGATTTGAAAGACAAGTACCGCAATCTCTTGCGATATGGCCTTACAAACACGAGCCATGGCAACGACAATGCTCGTGTCACTGATAATGTTGCGACCGATGATGACACTGATGCAGTTGCTTATGAAAAAGAACACGAGTGATGAGTAGTCCAAGCATCATCGACCCCATAGCTTGTTAAATGGAATTTGGTCCTCAAATTTGAGTTCATTTGTCTTACAAACTAAAAACAATCAGACAGGAGATGACACTCCTACCGCCCCGCTGAAAATCTAAACAAACGCACCCGTGACTTTGTTTCTCTTTCTGCTGCTTGCCGGTGTAGATCGCGCACCCTTTCTTGTATTGGAATTCACCTCTTCCTTTCAAGCCCAACGCGACAACGCACTAGCTTGCATTGCATCCTGCACCTTAGTCCCCTACATGCAACGCCCACTGTTCTCCCTTGCTCGCTTCATGGCGTTTCTCCTTCCAGCAGTCACGTCACAGCCACTCGTACGTTTAATGGATCCATCGATAGAAACAGCAAGGAAAACCGTGACCACATAACATGGATGCCTTAGCCCCGGCCGACAGAACCGCTCATGGACAGATCATTAGGCGTGTTGTACGTAAAGCCCTGAAACGTCATCGAAGGGCGTGAAGCGTCTGAAACGCGCAAACTGCCCAAAGCAGAGTTTTCCACGCTGTTGATCTGCATCTTGGTAAATTCTGCCTCGAAATTCTTTGTCTCCTCGGCGTTGCCGGCAGTAGCACAAGGGTTGAACGGAGGCGGGATCTTCCGGTCATAGAGATCCTGCCAATTCAAGCCGCTAAAGTATGGGTGATTCTTCACCTCATCTGCACTCTTGCTACCTAGACGTTTGTTCGGATCGCGTCGAAGCAGTCCACCAATAAACTCGCAAGCGACAGGGTCGACATCGTCAGGAAACGTCAGAGGAGCATTGCGGACACGGTCAAACAGCTTTTGACGGTTGCGAGTGTACCAGGGAGGCAAGCCCGTCAGCATCTCGTACAGCACCATGCCCATTGCCCACCAGTCTACAGCAGTGCCGTGTCCCACACGGTCCAGAATCTCAGGCGGCAAATACTCCGGTGTACCGCACATGGAGTTGGTGCCCTCAGCGCCATCAGTAATACCCTCCTTAGCAAGCCCGAAATCGGCTGCGATAATGACATTAATTACGAAGTCAGGAAAATGCTAACAGCGTCTCATACATTAACCAAAAACATAACGTACCAAGCAAAACATGGCCGACGGGATCAAACAAAATATTTTCCGGCTTCAGGTCCCTGTAATAACACAAACAAACAATTGTTAGAATGCCAGGTTTGCAGCCATTAAACACAGCAGCATGCATGACCAATACTCACCGGTAGACAACACCCAAGTCATGCAAGTGCTCAAGCGCCAATGTGATTTCAGCACAGTAGTATCGGGCCATGTTTGGCTCAAACTTCTCCATACGTGAAAGGTGAAAAAACAGCTCACCGCCAGGACAATAGTCCAGCACAAAGTAAAGTTTCTGCGATGTTTGGAAAGCGTAGTGCAGGTGCACAATAAATGGGTGCTTCGCACGACCCAACACACGCCGCTCCGTACGTGTGTGCTCCACTTGATTGCGACGCTTCACGTTGGACTTGTTGAGTGACTTCATGGCAAACAAACGATTGCCTTCTTTCTTTCGCACAAGCGTCACTTTACCGTACGATCCTTTTCCAATGACCTTAAGCAACTCAAAATCATCCAGTGTGGTTTTTGGTGTATTGTATAAACCCGTCTCGCTATCAGCCTCGGAGGATTGAGATGTAGGGGGTGTAGCATCACATGAAATAGCTTTAACTCCCTGGTATTTCTCCATAGGCTCTTTCTATTCAGTACATGTATCAATCACATCAACCGACATACCAAAAAAAGAGTCAGTGCCTCATGTCACAGATGCGATCAATAACTCAATAGTGAGTCAGAAACTGTACATTAGTCAGCATAAATTCCTTGAAAAACTCCGATGTGCGAGGATCGGAGGTACCCGACGCTGGATCAAATTGACACAGTAAATGTAACCAATTGGCCAACTCCTGTTGTCGTTTTTCAATAAATTCCTTATTGTTATTACCCAAAAATTTCTTTGGCGGTAATGCTGGACAACGATAACCTTCACCCGTTAACTACATACAAACAAGAGTACAGTGTGCAATGCCCCCATCATTAGTACTAGAACACACACCTTCATTTCTCCTCCAAGCATTAATTTTTTTCTACCATTTTTTCTCGTCAACAGAGAAACAAACCAATCAAAAGTCGCTTTACCTTATCGTAAAAGTCTTTAAATTCATGATAACGATGTCGGACAATAAACATACCGTCAGGTGTTTGTACCTGAACGAAATAGACAGTAGTCTTACTGCCATTATGGCTCACATTATCGTGTCCCATGATACCAACAAACTTGGGTCCACGATACTCATCGGGCGCACTCATTAACCGTTAATCAACTTGTTCTTTGAGGACAATAATAATTGTCAATTGTCTTTAACTTCTTGTCTAGAATTTACTGAGACTTCTTTCAAGTGCTCGTCGCACTATAGTTGTGGTTAGGTTGCACAATGAGGGGGGAACGACATGACTATAGATTTGTAAGTAGTCTCTTCCGTCGCACCAGCTGCCATCGAGCATCGAGCAACTGGAACACTCGCCGAGATTTGATTGGATATTCAGAAAATGTGGAATAGAGACGGGGAGATGAATCGTTCAGAGGGGAATATATATGCTGTATGATAGACTTTGTTAAAGGAAACTATTAAAAGTAGGAAAGTGAGCAAACATAGGTTCATGACAAAAGATAGGATTACATCACCTCAAACTGGTTATCCAAGTGGTGATGGCTTTAGCCATATAATATAACAATACGACCACTACTACTACTTTGATCATAGTGTCGACATTGACGACAACGCGGTACTATGGGACAATAGGTGGCGTATTTATTGCATACCTACGACAACTGATCTTGATTTTTGTATCAAGATGTGGGCTTGCTCCTATCGAAATACAAATAAAAAAGAGGGTTGTCGAGCACTTGACAAGTGGTTTTGATCGCTTGCTCGCTCCCCATCGCGCCATCGCCCGCCTGCCCCCTCTCCTTTTAGCAGCTGGGTGGGTTCAGTTGTTATCTTTTAATGCTGGAACATTACCACCGTTCGCTTGTTACCTATGGTCCTACCATGCCATGGGTCAACAGTGCATGAACCTTATAGACTGTGTGTGCCGATGGGTTTGCGCGACGATGTACTGTCCAAAATACGAACGAGAGCAAGGGCAAGAAGTTGCATGTGATTTTTTCAAGCCATGGGACGAAGGAGACATCCGCAAGGATATCAAAAGCGTTCGTTGATGGATGTTTGATTACTCGCTTTGTTACTAGTAGGACTATTTTTATTTGGCATTTGTTTCAAACTCGTTTTAATACATAATTTTGGTACGATCTATTAAAAGTACTACAGCCCATGGCATAACGATCAGTTTTAGTACTACTTGGATAAATAGTATTATCAAGAAAAGTACTATTTTTATTCTTAACCTGTGAAGTAACAAGGTACGCCTGAATTTGAAACACGTACTGTTTTTGTCATGATCAAAACAAACCAATCGATTTCTTTTGGTCACATTGTCTCACTTTTTTCTCCATTTTTTGGTCCACGTAATAAAAATCCGTCACATAAATTGCAATTTATTGAAATCTGGTGTCTCACTCTCATCTCTCTCTCATAAAATACCGACTTTTCGTCTTCCCATGTCACAATGTTGTTTGACCTACAACAAATGATCATCATCTAAGTATTCATAATGGTCATTTCATTGATGCTCAAGGTCGTGTACGATTTCTACGTGGTGTTAATTTAGGTTCTAAACTCCCATGTGGTTTGGCTCATACGACGAGTTCAAGTATTAATTTTGACAGTTTTTTTACGAATGCCCATCAAGTGACATTCATAGATCGTCCATTTCCATTAAATGACGCACCTATACATTTTTCAAGATTACAACGCTGGGGCTTCACGTTTGTCCGATTTATTATCACGTGGGAAGCTATTGAACATGAAGGACCAGGGATTTATGATCAGGATTATCTACTTTATTGTCGAGAATTCATTCAAGTGGCAGCAACGTATGGATTAAATATTTATATTGATCCCCATCAAGATGTTTGGTCAAGATGGACTGGAGGAGACGGTGCACCATTGTGGACATTGGAAACCATGGGCCTTGAACCACGGAATTTTCATGCAACAAAAGCATCGTTATGTCTTGAAACATGTGGTGTTCAGGTTGTGCAGTTTCCAAAAATGATTTGGCCTACAAATTACTTTAAAATGGCATGTGCGACCATGTTTTCACTCTTTTGGGGAGGTGCAACATGTGCTCCATCGTGTTGGATTCACGGTGTACAAGTACAGGAATATCTACAGTCTCATTATATTAATGCAATGGTTGAAATTGCAAAAGTATTACAAGGATTGACAAATGTGGTGGGATTTGGCACAATGAATGAACCGTCTTCTGGGTACTTGGGACTAAAAGATTTGTCAAAGCATTTTCATCATGGTGAACTCAAGTATGACTTAGCACCTACACCGTTTCAAGGCATGGCACTGGCTGATGGCTATCAGCAGATTGTTGAACGCTGGTCAAATGGTATTAATCAACATGTGCTTGGACGACCCGATGAGATCGTGAAAGTGGATCCGAAAGGAACTCGCGCTTGGCAGCAAGGACGACGCTGTATTTGGAGGGAGGAAGGGGTCTGGGACGTTGATAAGACATCGGGAGAACCAGTGCTGCTGCGTCCAGACCACTTTGCAGATATCGTGTTTGGCCGAGATTGCTACGTGCCTTTTGCAGCAGTACGTTACGAAGGATCTGTTGCATGCAATTTGTATGGACAAATATCTAATGCTACTTTTATCATTATTACAGCGCTTCACTGAGCGCATTCGCAGCATCCTGCCTCACATTTTGCTGTTCGTCGAGCTGCCACCGCTCGAGTTCAGCATCGATGCATTCCCTAAGATAGATGATGCCCTTATCCCGCGTGCGGTAAATGCGACGCACTGGTACGATGGTGTCACGCTGTTTTTACGAGCCTGGCGCCCGTACTTTACCGTGGATCCGAGGACGAAGCGTCCAGCATTTGGCTCTACAGCTGTGCGCAGGATGCATATGAAGCAACTGGAGGGTATCAAGGCATATGGTAGTAAGCAGATGAATAACGCTCCAACGCTTATTGGTGAGACAGGTATCCCGTTTAACATGCATGGTGGTAAAGCCTATCGAAATGGAGATTTTGCAGCACAGATTGGAGCCCTAGACCACACGATTTCGTGTCTAGAGGCTTCTATGGTTTCTTTTACACTCTGGTGCTACACGTCTGACAACTGCAATGACTTTGGCGATCAGTGGAATTTAGAAGACTTGAGCTTGATCAGCAAAGATAAGCTTGTCCGATCTGATGGACGGTTCACGGTGCCGGACCGAGATGCCTGCGCGCGAGCGGCTCAAGCATTTGTTCGTCCCTACGCCACACGTGTTGCTGGTACTCCTTTCAAATCGGAGTTTGTGCTTGACTGCGTGCGCTACGAGCTGAAGTACATGTCCGATCCAAGCAAGTCCACTGACACTTCCATGCACCCTACGGAGATCTTTGTGCCGCATTTGCAATACTCTAAGGGCTACTCTGTCGAGACGTCTGATGGCTGCTTCTCGTGTCAATCGCATGATGGGTGGGACGTAGTGTCTTATATGCATGATCCATCAAAGACAAGTCACTGGCTTTTGATTACATCGAAGGATACAAGTATTGAAAAGAGTCATCGGGCACGCATTTTTAAGAAAAGGATGTTGATCTCGTCACTTCTGGCACCCAGTGCCTATATATTGTATTTGATTATTGGATAGCTAGCTACAAACGTTAGGCAGGCAGCAAGGAAAGACGTAATGAGAATACGGTTTACTTCAAAACAAGTACAGCTCCGTATAATCAATGCAATCGCACCCAAATAAGCCGCTTCAAAACCTTCTGCCAAGGCTATTGCAAGACTACAATAACGCCGTCTTTAACAGCTTTAAGCTTATTTGACGATACAATCGATTTAGTTTTGCACATGTGGCCTCAAGCGCAGGCGTTGAACATCCAAAGAGCTCTTGACGCTGGTATTAACGAGCGATCATGACGTGTAAACCCTTCGGTCATTATTGCAAAGTTCATGATCAACCTGCAAGCCAACACTTCAGCACCCCACAGGCATGTTCAACCTTCCGTTGTACATTCCTCCGTCAACCTGTTCCCGACAGACTTGTCCTCAGCAACGCGTACGTTCACCACACGAAAGCCATCAAAGAACTCCTTGTAACTAATCACGCCGTCGTTGTTGCTGTCAAGATAGGACAGCAGCTCCTCAATCTGGTCGTCCGAGAGCGGAGAGTTGAGTACCACGTTAAAAGCCTGAATACCTGTACGAAAATTGTCGCGACTGATGACTCCACTATTCGATGCATCAAACATGCGAAAGGCATTACGGATGTGGATACGGTGCTGATAAAACACGTTGGAGACTTGTTGCAACACCGAGTTCTGCCACGTAAGTTCGCCAGACTCAAGTGCTGCTTGCTCCTTCAGGTCCTGCACACTGAACGCCGTCACAAACTCCTTGTAATCAATCGAGTTACCCCCATCTCTGTCCACGGCAGCCGTCAACCGATCCATCAGACTCGGTTCAAAGTTAAAACCTAAATGTTCAAGGGCATCTTCAAACTCACTACGGGACAGAACACCATCCTGGTTTTTGTCAAAGTGGTAAAAATGATACTGCAGCGACCCCGGACGGGAGAACAGCGCCTTGCCAACCTGCAATAGCGCCTGCATGGTCTCGACGTCAAGATTTCTTGCAGGCTCTGGCGTCAGCGTTGACTTTTCATCTCCCAATGATACCTTGCACGCCAAGAGAGGCTCTGTCACGGTCCTCTCGCTTTCGGTCACAATTTCCATATCTACAGTCTTGGAGGTCGGACGTGGCTCCACCACCGAGATAGACACATTACCTTCATCACGACTTTTACCTTGATCAGTGAAAATAACCTCAAATCGTTGAGCAAACTCATGAAAGTCAATACGTCCATCGTCGTTCGTATCAGCGGTACGCATGAGCTCAAATACCTGTTGATCAGCTAATCCCGTATCCATTTGCTTAAGTGTCGTAACAAATTCTTCGTACTCAATAAAACCGTTTGAATCGGTATCAAATACCTTAAAAGCTTGTTGTACATCGCCAGCGCCCATTGCACGATACAATTTCTTGCAAATAAGTGCAATAATACTTTCTTGCCATCCGCTATTGTCCATGGCATTATTTTCAATACGATAACGAGCGAGAAACTGAGAATAATTAATCCGTCCTGATGTTTCATCGACTAGTTCTGCAAGTTTCGATTGATAGGTTAAAAATGGTAAATCCAATTGCAAAACAGACCGAAGAGCTTCAGCCCAAATTAATCGAGGAATCGTTCCATGATGTTCCTCATCATGTTGTGTAAAATACCAATACAATGATACTTTATGATCACAAATGCGCTCCGCAATCATTCGTAGTGTATCTTCTTCTAATACATCTTGCATCTGTGCCTGTTTTGGTGCTTTCAAAGTCGTTTTATTGATCGTATGAGCATAAAACTGTTGAATTTCTGGTTGCAAGTCCGGTCCTAAGGTCAAAAAAGCACCTTTATTCATTTGCGTCCCACAATATCTTGATGCTGAGAATAACGTGATCAATCGACCACCATGAAGAATCTCATAACCTTCGATTACGCACTCGTGGGAACGAATAATCAATGCAATTTTGTTGACTAAACAAAAATTATTTGTCACTTGAATTCCAAATTCAATTCCAGCCCCACGTTCAGACGGTTGACGTGATCCAATCGGACGTGGATCACTCCATAACAGATCTTCAAAGATTTTATCCTCTAAATTCACACAATGAAGTGGAGGTTCACGTTTACGTGATATACCACGTAAATGAGCTAATGTGACATTATCGTGTGAAAATAATCCACCATGTACAACAAAGATTTTTTCTTGGACAATAGCACATAGTGGAAGTGACTCAAAAAGTGCTTGAAAAGACTCAAATAGAACCACAGGACGTTCAAAGTTGTTGTTGTTCTTGTTGTCGTCATCATTATTATTAGGAGAGTATTTCATCCATATTTCTTCCTCAAACCCCATCCATGTGTTTTGATTACGGGATTCATGATTACCACGATTAAGAAATACACTAGTCGGGTACAGTAGACGAAAGAGTAAAATTGTCACAACAACTTCTGTACCGTATATACCACGATCGACAAAATCTCCATTAAATAGATATTTGTTTGTACAGGTAGGTACCCCATTCATGGAAAAAATCGTAAAAAGATCTTGTAATTGACCATGAAGATCACCAACTATCGTGAGTGTTTCACCTTTTACAAGTGATATTTCTTGTAACGTTGGTAATGGTGTAAAAGATTTTACACCTTCTTGGAGTATTTCCAATACATATTTGTAATGTAAAATGTGTGTCGTTTTAAATGAATCCAATAGATTCAATACATTTGATAATTCCAATGGCCAGACTAAATGAGGTCCTGTGTACTCAAGTTCAATCTGAATCTCAGATATGTCCGTATCTGAGACTGTACGTGATATTGACTGACACAAAAAACACTTTGTTTAGGTAAAAAAAAGTAATGATTAAAAACATGCGACATGCACTTTTACCTGTGTTTTGGTCAGTTGAGCAAGAGTGTGTTGCGCTGACTTGAATTGCTCGGAACGTTTCAAGTTCAGTTGCTCTTGAGTATTGTCTAGTAAATTCCACGCATGTGACAACACAAGATGACGAAACTTCTGTGAAGCACTGTACCGTCGCCAGACACTTTGCAACACACAAGCTGCTTGATCTTTTTCAGAAAAAGCCTAGATACAAATTATACATAATGAACACACAAATACAAGATAAACAACAAGATATAGGAAAAAGAAAATAGAACACTAACATACACTAAGTTGCTCTTCACGAACGAAGATGCCATGCAATGGTTTGCAATCAAAAAGACGTTGGCCAGTTTCTGTAACACCATTGTTGTCTCCTCGTGCTCGGGTAAGTTCTACTCCAACTAAAGCAGTACGACGTTCAGGCACGTAACGAATTACCTAAACAAGTAGATGGTCAGCTTGTGGGAAAAGTGAAGAAAATCTCCCTGTCGCGTTAAGTGAACACCCACCCCTGCATATTTACCACGAACCAACACTCGGGTACCCACTTCGACACAAAACTCTACATCTTCTTTCTCTTCCATCACTAAATCTTTGCAATACAAATAAATTGTGGAATTTGTATCGACAGACGACGTTATTAACCATGTCCTCTGTCTATTAGTCGTTTTCATAACCATATTTTCCACCAATCATGAATGAATTAGCTTTTTCTTCTCTTCTTTACAGTATGAGCAGCACTCGATTGCGTGAGCAATACGATGCACTATTAGCTGATGACTCAATTACGTCCGACTACGAACGTTGGCGAGAACTAAAGCGGCTTGTGATTGTGAACGGTCTACCTCGTGATGAAATCATATCATCTGATGACACTAATTCTAGTCTCTGTTCTCTACGAGGAAGAGTATGGAAGGCTTTTTTAGGAGTGGAAAAGGACGTCGATATGACAAAATATGCGGCACTTGTGGATCGTGGTGCGTCGCATTATGATGGCGACATTCGTAACGATACGTTTCGTACGTTTCGAGGTGATCCAGAATTTGCTCAACGTGTGCCAGAAGAGAAATTAGTGCGACTCTTGAATGTTTTTATCAATGAATTGGGTTCAACACCTGGTGATGAAAAACAAGATCATGGCAAGAATGGATGCGGTGGAAATGTGCCATTAATCAGGTTTGTAACGAAAAAAGCACAAAAAAAAAGAACAAATGGTTATGAGGTCAGGTTGCGTTTATTTATCATTGTTCGATATTTTATCTTGTGTGACAAAACAAAATAACAGATACGTTCAAGGAATGAATGTGCTGTGTGCACCATTACTATTTGTATTACCGGAACCAGATGCATATCATACCTTTTGTCAACTGATTGTGCGACATTGTCCGCATTATATGGCACCACAACTTAAGGGTGTTGAAAAAGGCTGTGCCCTTGTGGACAAATGTTTACAAACGGTAGTCGATTTTTCTGTTGTTTCTAAAGTTTGGATTACGGTTTTTTTTTGAAATGTGACATTTTTTGTTCTATAATGTTGATAAAGTTGGATCCAGATCTCTATCACCACCTGTCTCAACGAGGTATTACAGCGCAAATATACGCCCTACCATTGATTTTGAGTTTATTTGCGTGTGTACCACCATTGCATGAACTTCTTCGAGTTTGGGATGTGGTACAGTCTCTTTTTCTCAGTATTTGAGATTCATGATGGGGTTGACGTTAGTTTTATCTTTGATATGACAAGGTTGTTGATTGTATTCATTTTGGTTGTTGTGATAATGATGATATAGCTCTTTGCAGTTGGTGTTCATTTTGTGGTGATTTTAGCTGTTGCACATACGGTATTACTTCGCAAACATTTGCTACAATTGTACGTTACTTACCATTTGATTCTCTTTCTTTGTTATGCTCAACGATAACATGATGGACACAATTACGATGATACTTTTTTTTTTGCTTTGGGGTTTTAGAGATATGGACTTAATGAAGGTGTTGAGTCTTCGTTGTGTGCCACCTCTTCAATCAGACCTCCTTATTTCAGTGGCTTTACAATTGCTTCACCGTTTACCTGAAGATCTCTTGTATGAGATTGCACGACATCCATTTGAAAATCCAGATGCACCAACGAGTTTGCCGTTTCATCCCATGACGATTTCTGCAATTGCGACACAGATTCATAAACAACAAGAAGAGCAAAACTAATGGATTCTAGTCAGACCTTACAGTCTTTGACAACTGTGACAAATGAACAACATGTTGCTATATAGTGCACACGTCAGAGGTATTGCGTCAGGCTTCCTGTTCATTAACTCGACAAACCAATCTTAAACTATCACGGCGCAATTGATCTGAAGATATAAAGTCTTATGTGGAAGCTTCTCTGCTTTGCTGATTATTATTTAAGCAACACGTGCAGGCCTCGTCCCTACATTTGCAAAGTGAATTATCTCGAGAGCTATGACATTGGACAATTATCGACACACGCAAGCAATGCAGCCTGAAACCGTGGTATGTTCTGCAGTTAAGTATGTAAGACCAGCTCTGAGCTTGTCAATTCGAGACAGAGGTTCCAAGACAGAGACACTCAGTAGTGACAACAATCAAGATTTGTGCTATCAAAAACGAGCTGTTGTCACATCATTCTGTAAATGTCATTGCACGTAGTCCTAGTGCTATTGCTTCGCTTTACTACAAAACAAGTGGTCAAATCACCGACGGCTCCTCTTGAATTTTGGACGTGCAGCCTTGCGTTCTGCCTTTTCCTTTTTCTTCAGAGCATTTGGATCGTCGTCATCCGTAGGGTTGGGCGTGAAAACATAATTGAGTAACATGCGACCTCCGTGGTAAAGTATGTAGCCTGGAACAATGAGATACACGAGCCAAAAGTAGCTCGAAATGAAAAGTCCGACTTGTACAAACAATGTGATGATTAAAACGTCCATTGCATACCTATAATGGACATATTTACAAGGGTCGAAATGGGTAAATCTCTCCAATTCAATCATACATATCAATTACTAAAGGGTAAAAAGCCATGATCAACGTACTCGCTGCTGCCTCCTTCCTGAGCTGCCCCAACTACCCACGAGTAGCTCAGATAGGTCGAAAAAGACAAAAAGACATAACCCAGAAGAGTCCACAAGGTCACTGTGTTATAGTGCCATAGAATGCAATACAGTAGGTATAGCACATTGATTGGCACAATATATTGTTGCAAGCGCGTGCTGAGCGTCGCACTGGTACGTTGTGCTCTCTTGGCTGACTGATTAGCCTATCAATGTATGTTATTACATATACAAGAGGATTGAGTAAAGAATTAATCAACAGGAATTACATACTATGCAGACTCTTGTAGCAAGAATCCATTCCTATACTTACCATAGTTCGTAATGGCACTATGAGGTGATCGAGAAAGATAGTGGGTTCCTTACAAATGACCTGTAGTAATTTATATACCGAACGATCTTACACACGAAATGAATCTTATGAAAATACGATATTTAAAATTAGCTGGTTATGCTTTTGGGATCAAGTCAAAAAAAACATATGACCCACAAAAAACACCACATTAACACGTTTGACACTGATCTGAAGAACGAACGGAATTGTGGACTGATTTACGATTGATCACGACATTACGAAAATAATCAACGATATTGTTTCCTCTTGACTGACATCCAATCCATTTCACTTCCACAAAAATTTCTGCTTAATATCCATGGCTGCACTTCGTAAATGAAGGAAACGTGACCAGACACGCTCTTGACCAGTAGTTCTTCCAGATAAAAGACCCAAAATATACAGCACAAGTGATACTGAACCAAGCAATCGAATGAATGACGACTTGATCATTTTCCGCTGCTTTGAAACAATGATATCCCGGAACATGCACAGAAATGCCAGCCACAGGTAGAGTTTTGTAAAATTCAACTCGCATGTCAGCATTTGCGCACCATTTCGAAAAATTGATAAGCTCGGAAAGCTACTTGAATGGGACTTGTTGTGGTTTGCTTTCATGACTGCAATCCAGGATAGAATATCTGCAAAGTCCACAACACCGTTTTGATCGTAATCCAGAGCATCCAAGTATCTGTCAGCATCTGCAGTGCTAATCTTTTCGCCTGCAACAGAAACTGAGTCACACCTTTAGTTGCATTGTTTCATGCAAGACACACGTACCCAAAATATTGAGTACAAATTTTGAAATTTTGGCCGCGCTCAATTCTAAGCTACCGTCCGTGTCCATCAGCGAAAACATCAACTTTATCGTGTCAAGTTCTTGCGTAGTCAGTATCTACAAAAGAAATATCCAGAAAAGCATCAAACCGCATTCTAGTTCAATGTCAGGCCTCAATCAACTGCGTAAGCTCACACTTGGCCGTTCGTCAGTCTGTTTTCCCTCCATGCTGCTCAAAGACGGTCTGCGATGGATTCGTGGAGGAGACCTTGTCCCCAAAAAAGGTTGCGTATTGTCTTCAACTAATTCCCACTTGTCCACTTCATCGTCCAGTACTTTTCGGATAGCTTGTGGATGCTTTTCACTTGACATACGCCGGCGTCGTTCTGTAATTACGTACAGACAAGTAAGAGCCTCATCCAATGATACACACCAACTTCTTTTCATCTTCACTTTACCTACTGGAGTTTCATTCTCAGCGAAATTGCCCTTGCTGGGGCCACGAGCATCAGCAGGGACTACCGAAGAACGAGGTGTAATCTGACATGCCATTTGAGCTCGGCGTCCTTGGGCCAACCACAACACCTCCACGAAAAATTCCTTGCTGGCTGGAAGAAATGGTAGTGTTTCGTTGAATAATCGCCACATGTCTGGTCCTCTCTCAGCACTTTCAATCGGTGGAGCAGGGTGTCCCACCGTCTTAACTTGCTGGATCTCCCACGAAAAGGGCTCATTTCGAAAGAGCAAATAGGCTGCCTAGTGTTGTACAACACGAAAGCACATACAAGGTTTTACACAATCGCAGTAATATATGAGATCACCAGTAGCAAAGGCCTGCGTACCGTGTTGCCGTAAGTGTCACAGTAGTTCGGTGCCGAGAACACTGTGATAAGAGGAGGCATGGATTTATCTTGCCGATTGTCCAGCTTTTGGAATTCCTCAGAACTGAAATGGAACGTAAAGCCTTCATCGTCATATTCATGAGCTCGTATCAATGAGAGTACCTTGTTGTTGCCAAGGAACTCGAACGTCGCTGCTGCGTTGAAGTAATAGGAACAACCGCGAGCCTTTCATTTTGACAAAACACCTAATTAGCCACGAAATCTAGACACAAGTCCATCAAAATCGAAGAAACGTTGACAATTGTTGTAGTACAACACCTGATTGGGCTTCCAAGATACTTGCGCGTCGACTTCTGCGTCGACACCACGAGATTGAGGGTCCGACCATAAGAGGTCACACAAAAGTCCAGCTATAGGGATCTCTCGACGTCGGTCAATGGCTTGAATGTCATCAATCGACTTGAGCTCAGGTGACAGTCCACCATGGACACATAGAATTTTTCCACGCGACGTGGACAATAACGCAGTCAGTGGCATGGACTGGAAACTGGATAAAAAGTGGTAATATATCGAGATGCCATACTTGACTCGGCCTTGTCACGTCAGTAGCAATCGTTAAAATTAGAATCAGCCATTCAACCATGGAAACTATCAATATCATGAAATTTGTTACATTCATTACGAAACCCATAGAAAGATGAAATGGATTCACACTCATGATTTCCACGAAGAAGAATGACCTTATCAGCAAACTATAGTAAAAACAAGATGCAGAATTGTTTTGTGATTCATATCAAGTAATTTAAAATCAGCAATTCATTAGGAACGATACTGCTGGACCATGGATGAATAGAACCATACAAAATACAAGCGAATGTGATTGAAAGTTGTGTACCTGAATCTTCAATAGAAATAGATACAGCATGACTTCACATGAAAAGGCTCCACGGTCTACATAGTCACCTAGAAATACCAGCTGAACATCCCTTTCTAACTCCACATAAGACAAAAAAGAAACGACTTTGTAACTCTCAAACTGGTGAAGCGTAATCAGCTGTTTTCATAGTGTGTACCCCCTCACCTGCCAAATCTGTAACTTCAACGGCGTCCATCAATTGCATCAGATCATAAAACTGACCATGAATGTCACCAAATACTGATTACCAATTGAACACGTAATCATAATCTTAGTCGTCCGTAGTTTGTTTGTATCGAGTAAGTATACGCTAGACAAAAATTTGCTCATTTACCGTAAGTTGAAGCTCGTTCCGGAATCGACACTACGTTAGGCTCCAAATTCATTAGATACTGCGCCTCATGAATGACATCCAGCACAACCTTCACATCCAGTGTTGTCTGTTGTTCAAAAGCTGCGCGAACCTCGGCTAGTATCAACAGCATGCTGATCTTTCTACGCCGCGACATCGTGCGACTTGAAGACAAGGCGTAGGGTCTTGTATACTGAAAGTACTTCCGGTTAATTTAAAACGAAAGATAACGTTCTTTACTCGGTCTGTGTATAATAATAACCAATCGACTGTTTTATCTCCTACTTCTTCTACGCTGTTGTTTACCTAAAAACAACAATAGAAAAAGAACATTCGAAAAAGTTGACGTTCTGGATTTAAGCTCTTTATCCTCTTCTATCGTATTGTGTTCAAGTACCGGTCTTTCTAGTAGTAGGAACCTATCTGTAATTCCATTTTAGACGTTGAAGACAGCTGATCAACTTGTCAGAGAGCACTAGGCCAAGTCACGAAATGCTGCCAATGTTTGTGGACGCTCAAAATACTTGCGTTTCCAGTTCAGTATACATTCTAGATGATGTTGCCATCTTTTATTATTCGATATTGTGTTCCACCCCTTTTGATGTCACGCCGGTTTAAGCAACTTCTCTTTGTATTGAATAGAGTTTCGGTATCGTTACGTGCAATGACTACTTGCGACTTCTACATTGTTTCGACAAGTACTCGTTCTCTTCGAGCACTGGAAATTGTAAGCGTTAGACCTTCAAAAACACGCATCAAACGAAGTTAGTTTGAGTCATTGTATCGACCTGTAGTTTGAGAGGGGGGGGACAGCCTCAACAGAAGCACCTGTTTCGATTACTTTCCATGTGCCTTGTAGCTTGAATAATTGTCTCCGTTTCTACTGTCGTCATACATATTGCTTCATTAATTAGTTCTTTTACTTGTCTTGCAGATAAATCTATCTCATTCGACATGTCATGACTGAGAGCACGTTAAAACGTGAGTGCATTACGTCAAATGCAATATCAGCAGGCAAAAGCAGTCACACTCCGTCGCCATTATAGGACCACCGTATAAAACTGCTCACATCTCACTTACCCTCCTTCTGCAGAAGCTGTTTTACCACCCAAGCTGGTTTTAGCAGCGTAGGAGCTAAGGCTTGAAAAGCGACGTCTTCCAGGTATTGTTTAACAAATTGTATCTTGCCTGTAGATCGCACTATGAATGTGTAGCAAATGATGACAAAATGCGTCCGACTTTCTGTGACTAACCAGTAAAGCGTTTGATGCGAAGTGAATCGTCACATAAAGTCTTTGATTACCTATTAGGGACAAGTGAAGGTCAGCATCATCCATGATATCGCCATTGTTGAAGTCTCAAATCTTGGCCAGGGCATTGTAACTGTGCAACATCGCAAGATATGCTTGCAGAAAGCATCCGTCCAAAACGAAAATTATATATTCTGTACAATTCTGATTGCTATCGAAGGAAAATGCAGAAACATGTACGTCCTAAGAGCTCTGTTCTCCGCACAATACACAAGTTGTGTATCATAATAGCCCAAGTCAATTTATTTCTGATAAAGCCAAGGAGTAGAACGTCGCACGATATGTAGTGTCGTACAATTGTGTACTGTTAATTGATCGGGATATTGTCTGCTACTGGGAAAACGCAGCACTTTTGGCGAACTTGTGAGGAAAGAAGAAGACTATAGAAGCATATGGTGGAAATGAACATCACAACTTGATCAGGTGATACTATTTGACATGGGGTTAATGTCGTAAGGAACAATGATTTCTAGACTATGAGGTAGTTCTCGCGTATGTAAAGTGCAGTGCAACACAACACTGGACATTACGGGTGTCAAGAACCTGATTAGATCTGCCAAGTGTTCTGTTGTAAGGGTGTATCTATCCCAACCGCCAATACCTGGCCAGTTTATCAAAAATGTGAGCAGCTAGTTGGTACGGAGGTGGTTGATACGATGTTGCATCACTGCTGGCATGACATTGGTCCGAATGCACGGCTTTAGTCATTGTGCTTGATCTAATCCAAAATTATTATTATCAACTAAGCAAGTTACAAGCAAGTAGAAAGAGAATGTTGGTGAGGGACACTTTCATATCTTAAATCAAGATTGTCAAAAGATAGCAGCGTTATATGGACTTTTAGGTGTATAAAAGTGAAATAATACTTTGTTTTTGTACATAGTGCCACTACTATTTGATTTGGAAAATCTTAACATCTTGTTTTCTTCATTTATACAAAATACTACAAATTAGATTTTTGCAAACGAAAGTACTTAACGCGAAAGGGCGCAAGCACTGCAACTTGCATTCCGGCTCTTACCAAGTAAATACAGTGGTCACAAGGGAAACGTGTCACACAAAATATTGGCCAGTATGTTAAGCTTTGATAGCCGGTATTAACCTGAGATCGAAGACAAAGTTGCGCTGGCCTCGTCAGCAGCAGCTGGCTCTTGCTCGTCATTCGAAGACAATGGCTAAACCGCAAGATTTCTGTTACCACTAGATTTAAACACCTAACAAAGAAAACCAAGCGATTAAGCCACAATTTACTGTTGTGAAAAAATGCCATTCAATGAAAAACAATAAAGATTCGGTTGTGTCAAACGAAGATCGCGAAGACGAGACGTTTTTTTTTTATTACATTGGTTGTCAAACATATCTAAAGTTGAAGTGGTCATGACCGTTACACACTTGACCTGCATATCAGAAGTATAACACATTAGGTCAAGTTGGGTGTCTCTATCGAACGCATGATTCATTCTCCATTGTCGCCATCCCCCACTTTAGCACGACATTGCGTACCCCTTTCTCACTTGGGGCCTACATAATGTTTCGATGTCCTAGACATCCAACACACCAGATCGTCCTTTCAACCACAAACTCCCCATGGCTGATAAAAACCGTCTATCTGGGCTCACATTGCCAAAAGCGACAGGTCCATCTACTTTTTACATACACTCACACACACGTTGATCTTCAATCCCCCCCATTATCACTCTTGAATTTGCAGTCAACGTGAGAAGACAATCATTCTCAATCAATGACGGAGAAACTATCGGTTCCATTAAAACGCAAGAGTAAAAGCTCATTTCGGGCAAAGCGTTCACTGACTTTTAACAGTCCATCTACTATTGTGAGCTACCTTCGTCCAAGTCTCTCGCCTGCTCATTCAAAAACATCTACTGACCGTGCCTTGACTTTCCTGCAGAGTGCACGTGATCGCAATGTACCTGTTCGCTTTGGCAAGTGGAGTCGTCAAGAAGATGCTTATCTTGAAAAGCTCATTACGCTCTTTCAAAGCGGTTTGCTGGCTGAGATTGAAACCAAGACATCACTCCGTTCATGGCTTGCCCAGATGCTCAATTGTTGTCCCATGCGAATCTCCAAGAAACAAATGCATGGTCATCAGTTTGAAGGGAAAGCAAAGTACAAGCGGAGCTCTAGTAACGTCGATGCCATGACACAAGGACAATATGATGACCTCTGTAACGAGCTATGGCACTTGCGTGCCGAGTTCCTCAAGGCCTGGGCCAAGGACGAATACGGTAAACGTAGTGCCAAGATCCGGACGAAAGACACTAATTTCAATGAATGGTACGATCGAGTGCTGAGACTTGTGCCTGCACCAAAAGTTGCTAAACGCTCGAGCTTGAATGAGTTCAAGCGAAAGCGACAGATTGAGTCATTGGACGAATTACGACGGGAAATGCACGATGAAGCCAAGCGACAGAAAGTGGAAATGCTCGTGGAAATCAGAGCAACAAATAATACACAGAAACAGAGACAAGACATGATGGAGACAATGCCACTTGAACCATTCGAGATTGTACCATTGGATCCCACTTCACTCTCTTTTTCTTCAACAGTGGACTCGTCTCCCACGACGAGTGCAATGACGGCTCTGCCTACTGCGTACTGCAGTGAAAGCATGGGCGAATGGCTTACTGACATTGATGATCCGGTCTGTGTTGCTCATTTGAATGACAATCAAAGGGCGAGCCGCAATACCAATGAACCTCGATACACCTTTTGTGAAGATCAGTTGCAGGTTTCCGTGCAGCTGCATGACCAACAGCATGACTCAATAGGTGAAGTGTCAATGTCTCGTAAATCATCAAGATTAGTTCTTGACTTTGGTGCACCTAGTTGCTGGTACACTGACCAAGACTCCGACCAAACGTCGTTTGGTGATTACTCACACTGGACGGATAATGATCTGACGGAAGAATTGTCAATCAGCATGGAGCCTGGAATCTTTGGTTGGGACGATTCTTCTCCAATTGCTCACATGACGTATAGCCCAACGCTGAATTTTTTGTAAAAGCTGTTCATGACTTGGGCTTCTCCCAACCCTCATCGTACGAGTTGGGAGTGCACGTGATGCAGACATGTTTGGTACTATGTCACTTTGTGAGGTTCTCTCGTGATCGTATTTTTCTTGACAGTAGTATAACCGCTATCCTCGTGAACACGTATTTTTTCTCTTTCTTCACACTGCAAATTAAACATCACTGAGTCCAGTTGCTGCACTAAACGTGAATAAAGATGCTTGAGTCTTTCTACTTGGCAGGCATCATGTCTTTAAATGAAATGTAATACTCAGGTATGTGATTATGGATAGGCTTAAAATTTCCTAGGATTCTTAAAGGCATCAAAAGCCACTCCCATCTATTGCGCTGCAAAGCTACTACCTAGTAAAGAGATTGTGTTGACGTTTGTCGAGGCAAAGCACACAACTGAACTGTTCCAAGTACGAGAAGATCGGATTCATTTTATTGAACCATGACTGTAAATGCGATTTTATTATTCTGCTTGCTAGGATGGGAATGGGGACATGGCGACCAAAGTGACATGATGTTAATGTCCTCAAGTGATATAGCTCATAGCTGTTGATACTATCCAACGTACGTACATTGCCACATTACATGGAGATAGGTATATGCTAAGTGTCTCTATAATGAAAACGAGGAACGAAGTATCAAAGCGATACAAGCAGTTGGATTAATGCAGAATGGCCTTGTGCTTGTCACCAAATAGCACGGTCCCGAATGTAACAACCATTTTCATGCATTGATTTTCGTGCTCTAAGATATAAGTGAGATATGTGCTAGTGTCACTCCAACTACCTTAACCGTCCCACTTCTTCTTTCATGAGAATACCGTATCGTTGCCCTATGAAAATGAGGATATCGCCGTATATCAATGACTTTCGTGCTGTATATTGAAGTGCTCTATATTTGAATGCAAATCGATTTGCTATTTCTATTTACCAGCCTCATATCTATCCTCCACGTTACATTAATTAACAAAGCGCAGTGGTTCAATCATGACACTTTCTGACCAGGAAAAAGACGTTCTGTCCACTAAAAATGGACACTTTGTCGACCAACATGGTCGTGTTGTACTTCTTCGTGGTGTTAATCTAAGTGGATCGTCCAAATTACCGTTTGGCTATGGACATACCGATAATCAGGAGATGAATGATTTTTTCGACGGTGCGGCCTCTGTGTCATTTATTGGACGTCCATTCCCTATAGAGGAAGCAGATTTACACTTTTCTCGCTTGCAACGTTGGGGACTAACGTTTCTGCGTTTTATTGTAACATGGGAGGCCATTGAACACGCTGGGCCTGGACAAATTGATCATGAATACCTTCAATACATTCGTGCAGTGATTGAAAAGGCAGCGGAATATAATATGTTGGTCTATATCGACCCACATCAAGACGTGTGGTCAAGATGGACAGGAGGAGATGGTGCACCCATGTGGACACTGGAGTGTATTGGATTTGAACCAAGGCACTTTGAGATCACAAAAGCAGCTTTATGTCTGGAGACGTGCGGTCTTCCAGCGTCCAAGTACCCCAAGATGATTTGGCCTACGAATTATGGAAAATTAGCATGTGCTACTATGTTTACGTTGTTTTGGGCTGGTAAGAAATATGCACCGAAATGCTATGTAGATGGCGTGCAGATTCAAGAGTATCTGCAATCACACTATATGGATTCCATTATGGCATTGGCTCAAGCTTTGAAGGGAGTGACGAATCTTGTAGGATTTGGAACTATGAATGAACCTTCAAGTGGATTTATTGGAATCAAAGACCTGACAAAGCTTGTGGGGATTGTTCAAAACGGATATGCACCGACTGCATTCCAGGGAATGGCGCTGGGTGAAGGTATTGCGCAGGACGTGGATATCTGGAACTTTGGAATCATGGATTTGATTTGCGCAAAGCCATCGAGAGTTGAAAGAGTCGATCCAAAGGGTGTGCGAGCGTGGAAGGAAGGATTTGGATGTGTGTGGAAGGAAACAGGTGTGTGGGTGATTGATGCAAAGGGAACGCCTCAATTGCTTAAACCAGACTACTTTGAAGGAGCCGACTTTGGCAAGGACTTCTATGTACCTTTTGCCAAACAGTTTGCGGACAAAGTGCAGCGCGTTTTTCCAAACGCTATGATCTTTATCGAGATGCCTCCCGCAGAATTTGGTGATAAGGCGTTTCCAGAAATAACCAGCGAGGATATTCCAAATGCTGTGAATGCCATGCACTGGTACGACGTGCTTACTCTTTTCTCAACAACATGGCGCTCGTTTTTCACGGTGGACTTTGCAACCGGCAAGCCTGCCTTCGGCAACAAAGCGTTGCGTAAAGTGCACCAGCAGCAACTTGCCCACATCGCTAGCTTTGGCCGCAAAAAGATGGGCAATGCACCGACGCTGATCGGTGAGACAGGGATTCCGTATAACATGAATAATGCTCGGGCCTATATTAGCGGAGACTACTCAGCACAAATTGAGGCGATGGACAACACGATCTTCAACCTTGAGTCACAGCTACTCTCCTTCGCGTTGTGGAACTATGCGTCTGACAACTCCCACGAGTTTGGTGATCTGTGGAACATGGAAGACCTGAGTATTAGCAGTTCTGACTCCGAAGCGTTAGCAATCCGTCTTGCTGGAGGCCACACGCGCCGACGTGATGATCCAGCTCGGGGTTTGAAAGGTTTTGCCCGTCCACACGCGCGCAAAATTACTGGCACTCCTCTGAAGTCGGAGTTTACAATGGCAACTGCTGAATACGTGTTGGAATATGTGTCGGTAAACACAGAATTTTCAGCACCCACGGAGATCTACGTGCCGTATGTTCACTACCCAAACGGCTACCGAGTGACTACGTCCGACGGCCACTGCACGGTCCAGAAACACGAAAGCTACGACATTGTTAAGCACGCTCATGACATTAAGGCACATAAACACCGTGTGATCGTCTCACCCAGGACGCCCGTTAGCGGTGACCAGAGACGTGCAAACGCGCCATTGTACCTTGCCCTGGCCGTGACTGCCGTCGCCATCCCGCTACTTACGCTTTACAAGCGTAGATAAGGTGCGCAAAAAAGCTAGCAGAAGCCGCAAGACTGCAGCGCGGCAGTGTTGATACAATGAAGACGAGCATTGGAAGCAAGTCAAAGTGTAGGTAAGCAAACACCACTCATATACGCAACTCGGGTCTCAAATACGCACACGGCAGCAAATCATCCAGTCTGCGCTTTATAACGTAATGTGTCACAGTTGTCGTTCTTTGAGCTTAAACATAAGTAGGGTAGCTAGTCATCCACAAGCATGCTCTCAGCGTCGTCAGTTTTATCAATTTCTGTAGACATGGTATTCTCTTCCTGTTGCACGACCGAAAGTCCTTTTTTGGTAATGAGTTCCCGCATGTGTGCTGCGAAATCGTCCAGTAGCACGGGCCACGCTCCATTCTCATCAAAGTTGCTTAAGTCCGGTTTAATCTGGAGGCCAAAGTCCAGCACCTGAAGCCACAGGTCTTTCGATACAACACTTCGTGAATGCTCTCGAACATACTGCAGCCAGTGGCGGTGCCAGTGGAAATGTCCAGGGAGCAAAAAGTTCCAAAGTTCTATGGCCAGTTCCAACGCTAAACTCTTTTGGGCAGGATCTTTTGAAAACCCAAATGTAAACTGCACCACGATATAAACTCCTCGTTAGTGCTCAAGTCAACACCATCATTCACATTCATCACGTCAAGTCCACATACCGAATAAATAGCAGAGAACTGCGCACGATCATGCAATTGACTACGTAAAGTCGGAATCTGATCACGTAAATCCTCAATCGAGTGACAATGCAGCTTGTGCATCCCACGTCGAAACTCGGTGCGTGTAAATACGCCCATCGTTTCAGCTTCCATGGCACAGCTTAAAGCCAACATCACTGGATCCTGTGCATCGATTCCCAATGCATCACAAAATGCCAGAATCCCTTCGTCCGTTATTGACACCTCTTCTGCTTCTAAATCTGACATAACAAACATGAAAGTATAGAAAACAAAAACAAATGAACAACATCCTTGACGCTTTTTCAACAATCCTTTCAACGGGGTCGTACCTAGAAACCGTGTAAACACTGCGTCAATTGCAACATTGTCCTCCTTCTCATTCTTCAGTTTCTTATTGCTGCATGTATACTGTAATATACATAACAAGCACAACAAGCACATCTCCACGTGAGATTATCATATATATCAAAATCTACTAACGAGCATTTTCTTTACATTCTTACATTGGTGCTTAAGCTTCTTTTAGTTCCGTGTTGTGGCTTTTCTCCTGCTCGTGACAAATGTCAATTTTAGCCAGCGCTGCCATATCTGCTTGGTATGTAGCGTTAGCCTTTATTCGTGCCACTAAGTCTGCTTTACGACCACTTGTACGAATACCTAATAATAAATAGTCATAGAGTAGCCACACCTATTTAGTAGACTACTCGTTAATAAGGGTACAAAAGAACAACGTACCAAAATTACGGCAGATTTCTGTAAGGTCCTTGACTCGAAGACTTGAGAGATCCATGGGTGGAGTGCACGCACTTATACAATCGTATATCAATAAACAAGAAAGAATTACAACTACAGTGCTAGAGAATGAATACAATTATAAATAAGACTATGCTAACATCCATGAGCTGTTAACTCGTACCTGGTACGAAAAAAATTCCAGATAAAGGTGGTGATTGAAAAACCAGTTTTAGGTGTTTAAACACATTGCGATTGTGTAAAACCAGGAGACAAATATATTACCAAATAGTTTACGCTGGTACAACACACGAGCGGAGCGGCTCTTTCCGACCTTTGCAGAGCTTTTAGGAGGAGCATTTAGAATTCGAGCGAGCAAGAAAATGTCGTCCAGGAAATATGAGCTTGTCTTGTCGTATAGGAATAGGTCGAAAGAAAAAAGTCCGTACTGCAATGCACTTTGGTGATGAAACTGGATCATCCGTTTTTGTTCAGTGTGTTACGGTCTTCCCCATCTTGTAAAACGCATTTGGCGTTTTTTTTCCTACACGCTATTAGACCAACATGCTCTATCATACGTCGTCACCTCTTTGAGACACAACACTTGATACGTCAATGTCTTGTACAATCTCTTGTCAAGCGTCATGGCCATGGAGCACAAGTTCAAGAGCGCAGCTTTTCCGTGCTGCTTTGATAAATCACCTTGACGTTGATAAACAGATGATAGGACCTGAAAACACGGTCGGTATTTCGATCAAAATATGAGACTAGATGACTTTAACATCTAGTCTGCCTACAGCAAGGTCAGCCTGATTGTTGCGTTTGATAAACACCTACATCAACCTTTTTTCGTCAGTTATATTGGTATTGATCATGTTACTCTGGCTCAGAATGAGGTTTTAGCTGCGCGTTGACAAGTTCTTGTGTAAGCTTTCTCTCTGGACAATCACTTTGCGACACCGGTCCGAGATATTCAGAATTGGTTTTGTTGCTCTTGTCCCACAATCACTCGTGCGGCAAAAGGCGAAATATGGTATTGACCAAACGATATAGACATAATAAGCATGCACGTTGCACAACATTATTAGTAAAGACTTGTTACATGGAACACATCTATGTACGATAGGCATATATGCATCAACACTATCCATCCGGTCTTGAAACGCCTTGCTTCAACGATCTCAGATTAACAGTCTACCGATGTTGACGTGACTTGCATTTCGCGGTAGGCGGTGCAGCCGAATCTTCCTTCATGGCCGCAGGAACAACCACACCAGCCGGCGAGGACGAGGCCGTCGTAGCTGGGATGACGTCTGCTTCACCAGCTACATTGTCGGAAGCACCGGATGTACCGTAAGTATCGTCATTACCCTTAGGCGCAGTACTAGGAGCAGTGGTAGGACCGGAAGGACCGGAAGGAGTAACGGAAGGAGTAACGGAAGGAGTAACGGAAGGAGTCTTACTGGTACCGCCGCCACTGACGACAATCGGGGTGCATTGCTTATAAGCCTGCCAGTTTGGTTCGTGCAATGCCAACCAGAAAAAGCAGAATTCGCCCTCGCCGTTACCGCACGACTTGAAATCAGCCGGAATTTTAGCGGGGTAACCAAGAAAATCAGCAACGCAGTCATGGGAAGTGAAGAGACGCTTGCCGTTGCAATAACCCTCGCAAGGTCCGTGGTGTGAGGCAACGAACCCTACCTTTTCTTCATCGTTCTGCCACGTCATGAATTGCATCGAACTCACTTCGATGGGTTTGCAGCTAAGATCAGTGTTGCCATAGTCCTTTACAACAGAGTCGATCATATCCTTAATCGTCTTAAACTTTGATTGCGGAAACGCTTTGGTAAACGTGGCGGTATTAGCCAGGGGGTTGTCGTTCCATTTGAGATTCGAAAACGCTGGGTCGATCGATTCGGTTATGAGAGCATTGTACTTGGTGTTATAGCCATTTTTGAAGCACGCTTGAGGCTTTGACATATAGCCATGAGCGCGAATCTGGTTGGCCAGATGGGTGATAACTAAAGTAGTAGTGATAATGAGCTTCATCTTTAAATGTGGTCGCGAAGTTTGTCTGTTGCTCAAGAGGCAAATTGTAGAATGAACTATTTGACAATGTGCACAAGACTTTGTTTCTCTCTCTCTCTGTTCATTGTCGTCTAGGTCGATGCAGTTTGTGTACTTTTTAATACAAGACGGTCGACAGCACATGTGGGGCTACGGTGTTGTCGTCATGACCGTCTGTACCGCCATGGACAGCTGTTAGTGACATAAGTGTGCTCAAAGCCAGCTGCGATTAGACGACAGAAGACTACATACATAAATATAGATAGATAGAATCAGCGTCATATCACATTTATAAAGAAAAGAGCATCTCCAGACTAGCGTACATCTCAGCACTGATTCATCACGGCTTGCTCTGAAACGACCAGGTATCTTATGACGCCAAAAAGACTTGGCTGATGAGATGTTTGGTTGACGAAACGTGGCCTCTAAAATCTTGATTGTATTGCATTCGCGTTTATGCGTGCGGCACATGTGGCTTTGACAACCAAATGAATCATTCATCAGCCGATGCTATGCTAAGTTGGTGCAAGTACCATTGATGCCCTTAGGCATCAAGACCTGTCGCATTAGTGCATTAGTTCTTCATCACATGCACGCAATGGCGTTCTACTAGTCTGAACAGAAGGGAGAGGCAGCTTGAGGCACACTACATTAATCTGCGTGAACAAATCGTAAAACCGACGCTGTCCGTTGCGGAGAAAGGTAGAGAGGATGATAGAATTCATCTCGCACAGAACAAGAAAGTAAAGCTACTCAGTACAGCATTTCTTGAAATGAAAAGACAGCTGTTGGCTTTCAACTTTGTCGTGCTATTCCTATTTGTGGTCGGTGGTGTTTGTTCTTCCAATTTGTGGTGGATGTCCTAAAGACCGTGTGTCGTTTGGATTTTCTAGCACGAAATCAGATGGGGTGGATATTTTAGAGATTCCATGCTCAGACTTGTTTTCGCATCAGTAACAGCGGTGTTTGTTCAAATAGTTACTAAGGGGGCGAAATAATGAAAACAGGTGGAAGTAAGTGCCCGTTGATTGTGTAACCCGTTCCAAGCTTGATGGCCATTTAGCCCCACGATGGCATGAACTCACTTATTCTCAACTACGTCTTTTGTTTTCCACGGTGTGCATTCATGTCAACAAAATACAAATTCATTTACAATCTATTTATTGACTCTCGATCCATTTCATGGCGGTGCTCGTGGACTTGTACGTTTTTGCTGGAGTCTACGCTGTGGGGCGTTACCTTCTCAGCCAGGATGATGACTTTGGAGACGATAATAGCAAAAGAAATGAAATCTCAAGGCTAACGGAAGGATCTTTCGTTCTGCTGCTCTTCACACATGCGATAGTTGATTGATTTTTCTGTAGGATGGTTTGCTGCAAGTTCACATTGCGACGTCCCTACACGCACAATTGCAGTGCACTTTTATCGTGACAGTGTAAAACTTGCTCAAACAATTGCAAGTGCCTGAACAGAACCATTCCATGAAGACGTTTACTCTTTGGAATGTCCTTACTCTGATGGTGTTGGTGGACCGTGTGAAACGCGCACGGGTACATTTCACGCCCCAAAGCAACGTACAAAGCCAATACCGTCTACACGACTTACAATTGTCTCACTGATGCAAGCGTGAACAAGGGATTCGCCGGTGGTGTCTACAACGCTGAACCGGAGAAGAAAGCCAAGCAATTTGCTGAGCACTGGGGTGCCACAGGATGCACGTCGCTTCGTGATATGGTTGATCCAATTTGCCCAGGGTATGGATTTTCGCTCTGCACGGCGGACCCAGTCGATGTGAGCGGCTATAAAGAAATGTTGTGGCAGAATGACGAATACAACGAAGGCTTTCTTGCGTCACATCATGTACGTTATGCACCAAGTAAGAGACGTTGTTGTTGAGTTGTGTCCTAATGAAGAATTTGTATTGGTACAGGGTATTGTAAAGGTTGAATTGGTAACAAGAGGATCTTTCATGTGTCAAGAGTTTCCTCGTACCCTGCCAAAATTCCTATGGACTTTTTCGTCTTGCAAACAAGGACATTTGTGTTCGTTTGCTTTCTACTGGCTGGCGGTTTACTCGCCACAATGGCAGATCTACATGACGTTCAAAAACATTTTCGTAGGATGAGGCATGAGGAGTGCTAACACAAACTACGTATTTGCAGAGCAATGTGTGTCTATTTTGAACAATTCCTCGGGCAACCTGTTGTTAAAACCTCCGCTGCCAAGACGACTGTGCAAAAAGCTGGCGCAGATATACACGTTACGGGTGCACCACCATCTGTGAACTTTAACTTCGAGATCTGATGGCCATTTTAAGCGAGTGCATGCGGAGCTTGGTCAAAGTAAGAGTGAAATACGTCGTCTAGTCTATTGATAGCTCTCGCTAAGTAAAGATGAGTTAATGTATCGTTGTTTGGATTTGAGCTGCACAGAGTTCATGAGAAAGTGGATCAAGCTCTTCGACTGCAAGAATGAATTTCTAACGTAGCTCAACGAGATCTACGAGGCTATTGTTGGTCGTGCTCTAGAAAGTCGTACACAGTGTGTAAATGCTTATGTTTCTTCATTGCTATCGTTTACATGAATTAGGACGCATAGTCTCTTTGCATTAGCTTCAGCATCGTTAGAAAACCTAATATGGTAATGTATACACTTACTGGGTTTGTTGGTGTTGGTGTACGTCACAGCCAGAATTGTGGCACAGTCTGAGGCTGCAACCAACTGTCTTTAATTCGCGACATATAGATGTTACAGGTTACAGCAATATATGTTTGCCCTACCCTGCACTCCTTCACAGCTGCTGCGCTATAATGTGCTGAGGGGCAGTATGTTCACAGCACATCCACGACTTTTTGGTGTGTTCATATACCTGGCAAACTGTTTCTTACGGTCTCGTCATTCATCACCATTCAGTATTCATCGGCTCAAGTGCGTCTCCATCAAAGAGTCATATAAGCTAAGGCCGTGTCGACCCAAACTTACAAGTCTTCTCTCGCATACGGAGCCATGGCGCTCAGACCACCATCGACTGAATACACCAAGTTTAAACAAACTCAGTAAGTTATGATCGCACGCATTTACTTGGTGTTCTCGCACAAGAGTCTTACCATAGATAGTTTGCCCCGTTACGGACGCGGCTAAGTCACTTGACAAGAAAACTGCAACAGATCCAACGTCCATACTTGAGCTGTTTCGACGCAGAGGGGCGTGAGATTCAGCATATTTTTTCATTTTCTGTAGCATCACGTTATTTGTTGAGAGATCTAGATACCACTAAAATTCCTCGTGCAATCATCAGATACAACAAACACTTACTGAGATGCCAGGAATACCGCGGGCCGACACTGTGTTCATTGGTCCAGGGCTTATACAGTTCACACGGATACCTTCCGGTCCAAGCTCGTACGCAAGCTGCCTTGCCGTCGCCTCTAACGCCGCCTTTGCTGGACCCATCACATTGTAATTAGGCACAACCTGTTTCACATTTATTGAAGTAAAAGCAACTGACACTTATCAGTCTCCTTCCTAGCTACAACAACAACAACAACAAACTAGCCGACACGATCCACCTTTGTCGATCCAGCATACGTCAGTGCTAATACGCTACGATCTCGTCTCTTTTCTCCTCCCTTTCCACCATTTGCCATCGTCATCATCAATGGCTTAGCTGCCTTCGTCAATGCCACTAAACTGTATGCACTGACATTCATTGCCTGTATCCACGCAGCTCTCGAGGAATCCAATAATCCATGCGTAAAAGCTTCACGCGGGGCAAATGCGACTGAATGCACGAGAATGTCCAGCTCTCCGTCAAATACTTCTCCACATCGTTGTATCAATTGTTCAATACTCGCATCGCTCTCGACGTCGCACGGTTCAAAGTGTAACAAGGAAGTTGTTACTTCAGACGGTTTCGGGATCTTAAAAGCGCAACGTTCGACTTGACTTTTGCTCATTGGAGTCTTAGACGATACAACAACACTTGCACCGCTAGAAAGTAACGCTTGAGTCACACCAGCAGCTAGTGAGTGTTTATTCATGAGCCCTACGACCAGGGCACATTTGCCTTGGAGCAACATAACAATACGAGCTCGCAATAAAGACTTGTTTAGGAATCGTTCGTCATTCATGTATAACGATTGGATAAAACCATGCACAAAAGAATCCCGAATCTGTGCTTTCTGATGGACTAATCCATACAACAAATTGCTTTTTTCAATTAAATTGCTTTTTTCAATTAAATTGCTTTTTCTTTTCAATCACGTGTTTGTTTTGTTTGGTGTCAAGAAAAGTGACAGTTGTTACAACCCTGTCGAATCTGTTACGCGTCTGTTCCTTGTATCATTAGCACTTTATCATGGGCGTCCAGAATCTATGGGTTCTACTAGCGCCTGTGGGACGACAAGTTGAGATTGAGTCACTAGCAGGTCAAGTTCTCGCTGTTGATGCAAGTATTTGGCTAACACAGTTCATTAAAGCGATGCGTGATGACGAGGGTCGTATGATTCCCAATGCTCATCTTCTAGGAACTCTTCATCGTGTTGCAAAACTCCTTTATTATCAAATACGTCCAGTGTTTGTATTTGATGGACAAACGCCTGAGATCAAGAAACGAACAACAGCTCGACGTAGAAAACGACAGGAGCAACAGACAGCGAATCTACGTCATACAGCAGAACGTCTTCTGCTTAACCGATTGAAACAGCAGCGACAAGAGGTAGACGGAATGATGGTAGACGGGATGATCGAATGAATGATGGTAGACGGACTGATCGAATGAATGATATTGGTGTGTAAATGTTGCATGAATGTAGATGAAAAAGAAGACTGGTGGTGGTGGTGATCCAGTACGAGCTGCTGTTGCACCAGGATTTACATTACCAGGAACGAAGAGGAAGAAAGAAGATGATGAAGTAATAAGACGAGACCACATTCAAGATGATGATGAAGAAGAAGAAAGTGAACGAAGAAAAAAGAATGAGACAATTCAGCAAAAGGAGAAACTCGACACGATAAATAGCGTGCAGGGTCTTGAAGAGACCGCAGTAGTGGAGCAGAAGGCTAAAAATGAAGATCTGACGCTGGATGATATTGACTTGGACACAGCACGACTGTCAAAAATTGATCTCCATGCGGTCTTTTCCTTACCACCTCATTTGCAAAAAGACATGATTCAGAAGATCCTGCGTGATAGACGTCAGAAGGTTAGGGACCAGTTTATTCCGCTTGCTGGAAATCCGGAGAAATACTCACACACGCAAATATCATCGTTTTTACAAACGAGCGCATTGAACCGACGAATTGAAGCTGTGAAACGACAAAAGAGAGAAGAGGAGATGAAACACCAGGGTGGTGTAGGACAAGGGCATCGGATTGATTCAAATAGCAACCGCTTTTACATTTACCAAAGAGATACAGACAACAACAAGGAAACTGACCAACAAGATGAAGATGTAGTAGCGGACGTGGATTGTACTGATATGGCAGAACGAGCCGCGACTATTGAGTCGATGCAGCCTAACGATGCTCAAGTTGGTGCCCTTAAGTCAGTGAAAGAGCAATCTCTTTCTAAGTTTTCATCTGGGCAACCAGAACTTGCTTCTGATGATAATGCAATGGAGGCGACAGCGACGTGGATCGCACGACATCAGGTACGCGTTAAGCAGGAACCTATGCTTGCGATCGAAAAACTTCGGCTGAAGAGGCTTACGAAGGCGGCTACCTCTGTGAAGCCAGCTGCTCCCGACGTCAGTGTCAAGCAACTTCCAGCAAGTGATGTAAGTGTTACACTAAATGTTGACGATGTTGAGCCTGAAGAAATGGTGCGATTTCAGAAGCTGCTCTCAGCATCTGCAGCCATGCCTATTTCTACTGCTGGAACCAAACACGATGTTGATGATGAAAATGACGAGGATGACGATGTTGATTGGGAGGAGGTGGATGCAAACACCGTGAAGCAACCCTCAAATGATATTTTTGGCTCTGGGAATGACGAGCAAACGGTGCCAAAACACGTTGATACGAATAAATTGTCGCCTTTTGGTAAAACAAGCGTACTACGTGCCGCGAAGGAACGAAAAAACGAAGAAGCTGGAAGCGAGGATAAGCTGGAGTTGGAGAACATGAAAGAGGTGACAGCTGTTGGTGTTACTGGTGCTGTGTCCATGGAGCAAAAGGAGCAACAATTGCCAGACGTTGACTCTTGGGATGAACGAGAGACTGATTACAAAGTCGATGACGCGGAAGGTACTGAGGAGTTATTTCTGACGCTGAAAGATGAGATGGAGGATGCTAAGGGGCATGAAGATCTTGATTTGCTCAAAGATGAGGCGCTACAGTCTGCAATGGCGACTGCTTCAAATCTTACGCAATGGGCTGCTGGTGCTGTACGACGAGCATTGCAGGCGCACTCGTTGCAACATGGTAGAAAAGGCGAAGCTCGTGGAAGTTCTCTTGCTTCACCAAGAGAAAAAATAGAAGCTCAGGATGGTTGTACGTTTGGTGTCGCTAAGGACTCACTTCAGCTTCTGATCGAAGAAAAAAAGTCCAAGTCTGTCATCCAGCGTGCAGAAGCGATCGTTACCAAAGAAGAAGAAAACGTCACGCAAGTCGATGTCAAAGTCCCCGACGCGATAGAAGACAACGAAGAGCAGCTACAAGCCGCATTGGCGGCTTCAATTGCTAATGACCACGAAGAGTTAGCAGACAAAGCTGGTAATGCTGTTCGCTATCTCCAGTACTCGCAACCAAATGAGGACTCGGAGCCTAACATGCTGACGGATACCACAAGTTTAGAGATGGATGCGGCCACATTGCGAAAGGAACAGCTTCAACTGAAGAAGCTGCGGAATCAGCAGTTGCGTGACACAGATGGTATCACTGACGATATGGTGGCAGAAGTGATGGAACTGCTGCGTTTGTTCGGGGTGCCCTTTCTTGTGAGCCCTATGGAAGCGGAAGCACAGTGTGCGGCACTAGAACAACTTGGACTTGTGGATGGCGTTATCACGGATGATAGCGATATCTTCCCATTCGGCGGCCAGCGCGTTTACAAAAACATTTTTCACCACCAAAAGTTTGTCGAAGCCTTTTCGACTCGCGACATTGAGCGCGAGCTGGGATTTTCGCGAGAGCAGATCATTGCTTTGGCGCTACTCCTTGGAAGCGATTATACGGATGGGGTACGAGGTATTGGCATAGTGAATGCAACTGAGATTGCAGCTTCTTATCCGGGTATTGAAGGTCTCCGTGAGTTTAAGAAATGGGTCCATGAGTTTGATGTTGGCGAAGAGGCCCAACGTGTTGCTTCAAGTGGGTCTACGAAGAGAAAAAAAGGAGTGAAGAAGGGAAAAGGTGATGAAGGGGACGATGAAAATGATGACGAAACAGCTCGGGAACGCTTCCAACGGTCTCACGCAAGCTTACGTCGAAAGTGGGAATTAGGCGATGAGTTTCCAAGCCAACATGTTGTCCAGGCGTATATGGCTCCTCAAGTGGATCGCTCTGATGCTCAATTCTCGTGGAGTTCTCCAGACGTGGCTGCTTTGCGGAACTATTGTGCGAATGCTTTCGGATGGGATCAGCAAAAAAGTGATGGCGTTTTACAGCCCTTGGAAGAGAAGGCAAAAGCTGCCGCAGCCTTTGGCAGCAGACATATCCAAACACGATTGGATCAATATTTTACGAGCTACGACGACCGAGTCCATTATGCTCAAGTCAAGAGCAAACGATTGCGTTCTGCAATAAGCCACGGTAGCAAGCGTAAGAAGCAGAGAGAATAATATTGCCGAGTGTATTATCCAAGTCGTAAGCGTACTGGTGTCCTTACTGCAGTTGAAGAAGTCACTCCTAGCTTATTGTCGTCCTCATTTTAGGCAACAGTCGTCCAACTGTTGCAGCAGCTAGCTACTAGGCTTTGTGTCGGTCCTCTAAGCATCAATCCGGCTTTAAATACTTGCTGTAAAGTCTGTCATGTAGTTGATGGCATGTAGATTGATCATGGTGCGTTTGCCATGAGCTGCTGATCCAAACGACAAACCTTCGTGGGTGTTTGAAGCGTCAAAGTACTGAAAAAGTGTCGGTGAACGCTTTCCCACATGACAAGCATTTATCGACGCTTTTCCAGTACCCGCGATGCCTGTGACAACACGTGATCATACGTCCAGTAGTGGTGGTAATCAATTATGTCGGTCTCACATGACCCAGTTCAAAGTGTAGCTCCAGCCACTTTGTTGCTTGATCGTCGAGGCGCAAATGGTAGAACCGCTTGCTTCAATATCGTTTCGTTACCCACGAAAGACTCTTTACAGTACTCCATCCCTCACATCGATAAGCATGGCGTAGCGCGTGTAGCCCACTATGTGACGCGTACCAATGTAGCAGTATCACAGCCAACAAAGTGACCTGATCTTAGTCTTTCCCTACAGCTACATACGTCAGTAATGACCAACTTCTACATTCTGACTGTATTTACCTCTACGATCAACTTTAATACGTCAATGCACGGGTTTTTCATTCTCCTTCTCATTGCAATTATGACTCAATAACTTTCCTGATCCTTCTGTCAAATGGAAACTACCATGATTACAAACCCGCCGCTCCATCAGTACGAACAGGTCTGTCAACATATTATTCTGTCTCTAAATCTTAGTATCACTTTTGCTATCAGCGTGGCTACTGACTGACACAATGTTATTCAAGCGGTTCTCTTTTTGATTAAGTAACACATGCAATGGTCAAGTTGCTGTTGATGTGGGGTTGGCCATCCTAGATTCATATGTTGCGGACAAAAACATGAGATGACGAACAGCTGCTTACGTTGCTCTATGGTGATTGCGACTGAATACTTTGTAAAGTATACAGCCGTTTTCTTAGTTTAAAAAACATCAGATATCAATAAAAAAAACGGGTCAAAATGTAATTAATCGAAACAAACGAACGTTACTTTAACAAAACAATCTCTCGCGCACACGACTTGGCTTGTAAGTAGCAGCCTACTTGTCTTCCACGAAGCTCACGCGATGACGTCTCCATCCAGTCCAATTCTTCACTCAATCGACCTTTTAAAGACGCCAAATACCGTGACTCATATCAGCTCAAAATTACGTCGTAACTCGCTCGTGAATGACCATGAAGATATCATGTTATTACGGGAAAAACTCACTCGGATTGCTGTTGGACGCCGCCAGGACGACGACGAGGAGGTTATCGATGAAGAAAAGGAAGAGACAGAAGAGAGAAGAAGAATTGAAAGCAGCGGAGCTTTGGCACATTTTAAAGTATTTTCGTTACTGCCACTAGAGCGTCCAAACACGCCGCCGTCTTCACCACAGCCTCGTGATGTACTGAGGAAACAATTGAAGCTCAAGCAACCGACGACTAGGAGCAGGAAAGAGAGAGTAGAATGTGGTGTTAAAAACGAGGATACAGAATTTGATGCAATGGTGAGTGTGGAGGAAGTGGCGATTATGCCTATGGAGAACGTCGAGACAGACAATGCAATCTATTCTCCACCTTTGGAAGGACACAAGCGAAGCTCGCGTGCTCGATTTTTAATACCAGGACATTTGAAGTCTTTGCCGTCAATTAATATCCTTAATAAACGTCCGGAAGGATGGAGGAAACGCAAATGTGTTCATGTGGCTGCTGCAGAGGATGGACACGAGGAAGCACGGCTGAGTCTGAAGAAAACGTCGAGTCAAATTAGTATCTTGACGGATTCAAAGGGTACATTGTCACGTAGCAGTAGTGGTGGAGGCCTGTTTCAGACGTTTGCAGCTAGACAGAGACATGAGAAAGATCAGGAGATGGAAAATGTTGGGTGTACAACTCAGCCGCAGTCACCGGAGAATGCACTTTTTGGCAACAAACACGGACAACTTTCAGCATGCTCTTGACGAAGCTGAGCAAGTACCTGTCAAGCTGGTGAGTATCTGTGAAGCCATTGTGCTGGCTGGTTGATTACCATGCGGCGAGTAACCTGAGCACGTTGCATCCCATCAGCGAGAGGTTCTGCTACAAATGGAATGGAAGCTGATGTGGTCCGCTGCGAGTGCGACAAAGATGTTATCGCGGTTTTGCATTGATGAGGAACGCACGAGAAGGATGCTGTTAGTGCGAGTAGTCCAAGTGTACATACATGCCTGCTCCATCATTTCTATTACCTTTGCGTTTGAAACATCAGCGGCATAGCGGGGTAAGATGTTTATTGTGGCGTTTTTGCGTTTACAAAGCGCCAATAATCACTTGAGCGTTTGCATTTCTTGCAACTGTGCTGAAGTTTACAGTGATTGCAACACTAGTGAACCTGTTGGAAGTGATAACGTGGCAGCATGTAACATTCATTCTGCAGAAGCATACCGGCAACTGCGGTTTAAACTTTATCTAGTAGTTTGGACGATAGGCATTAACCTACACTTCCCGTTCGCCATGGTAGTCTCAGTATGCTTAAACATTCTGCGGCCTTTACTTCCTGCATTGATGCTGCAGCACTATCACCAACAGGTCCACTTTGTTCATCACTTCAGCTAAAATTGCCGAATTGATTAAATGCCTGCTGCTGCCGCTGCTGTTGTTGCTGTTGCATCGCACCCATCCCACTGAAGCCGCCTTGGCTCATCACTCCACCCATGCCAGGGTGCATACCCATAACGATGCCTGGCTGTTGTATACCCATGGCCATGCCCATCGTAGGTCGGGGCTGCATACCACCCATTGTCATTCGGCCTTGGCCCATTTGGCCGTACATGTGTTGCTGCTGCATACCGCCATGACCCATTCCACTACCTCCGTAGTTCATTCCACCCATACCACCCACAGAGTTAATGCCGCCAGCACCTCCCATTGTAGGCTTGGTAGGCAATCCAGCAAGTGTATCCAGGCCACTGAAGCTGTTGCGGCCAGCATTGGAATGCTGCTGTAAATGCTGGTGATGTGAATGCTGACCGTGGTGGCCCGCATTGCTGCTGTTGTTGCTAGAAGAGCTCCGCAGATTGTTTAAATCAAATAGCGATGAACCAGCTCCCCATGCATCATTGCTCTTCTTTTCCTCCACCTTTGGGACCGCATTCGTTCGTGACTGATTTTGTGCTGCGCCTTTCATACTCATGCCACCGTGCACTGGTTGCGGCACACTACCTTGCATTCCACCAAACTGGCCGAATTGGTGTTGCTGTTGCTGGTTAAAGGCAGGGGTAGGAAAAGCCGGAGCGTTTCCTTGCTGACCAAACGCATCAAAGCCCTGCTGCGCCGGGACTGTAGGGAACGCAGCAAACGGTTGGACATTTCCTTGTGCAGAGGCAGCAGTATTCCCAAATGCATCAAATGAAGCTTGCTGCTGCATAGGCTGCGCGGTGCCAAACGCGTCAAACGATTGCTGTGGCGCCGGTACAGCATTTTCAAAAGCAGCAAATGATGCTGTTTGAGAAACAACAGCAGTGGGCGCTTGCGCTGGTGCAAAAGGGTCAAATGTGTTTGCTGCAAGCAAGATTTGGTAAGCATAATAATCCACGGCGCATTTTTTGTCAATAAGAAAAGTAGATCATACCTGCCACTGGAGCTGGGTTAAAGAAATCGGTGTCAAGAAGATTTGGTTCTGCGGGAGGTGCTTCGACTGCGGGCTTGCTTTCAGTCTCCTGTCAAAACAAATTCATTCAGCTGCTTAGTGTTGCACTGAAGCTATGTCACAATTTAATGCCTGCGCGCAAATACCTCGTCTTTCTTCACAGCAGCCTTTCGCTTCGACGATGCCGTTCGTCGCTTCGAAGGCACCTCCTCTTCCGATTCGGAGTCTTCACTTTCCTCATCTGTCAACGCATAATCAAGATACCGCGTTAACACGACACTGCATTCCCAAATAGCAATATGCACAGCGACGACCTACCACGATCGTCATCGGCGTAGCGACTAGAGTAGCCCTTCTCTTTTTGCTTCGACTCCTTCTCTTTGCTGCCACGACCGCCACCATTACCGCTGCCACCACCACCATTGTAGCTTGCACTGTGGCTACTGCCACTGCCGCCACTGTAATTACCACCCCCACTGTATCCTCCTCCTCCACTGTAGCTGTTGCTGCCGCTAAAGCCCCCCTCCTCCTATTCCGCCACCAATACCGCTTCCAATACCGACGTATTTGTTGCGCAAACGTCCTGCTTTCTCGCGTTCAGTACGAATCATATCATTGTCATTCAGCATATCCGCCAATTGTTTGGCTTTATCACGAACTGGAAACACACACAAAACCATCAGCACAAATTTCAGACACAAACCAACCCGCAAATACAAAAGTCGCGGTATCATCTTTCCTCACCTCCACTACCCCTGTCGATCGATCCATCATGGTACGAGAAACTTGAGAGATGGCGCAGTTTAAACATGTGGTCACGTGCGTTTTCGATCACACGTTCTGTGCCATTCTTGATTAAATGTTCCAAAAGACTCAGTGCCTTATACACCGAGCGCCATTGTCGTCCTTCAGCGTCCATAGCTTCCCATATTTTACGCATAATCACTCCATAGGACTCGCTATAACAGTAAAAAGTAAACATCCACAATACTTCAGTTACATAGAATACCCTATTGAAACAACATAAATACATAGAAATGTAACTGCATACAAATCATAAGTAAGTTGTGAAATCTCATTCAATAAGGTACTAGAAGCACCCCAATTCTTATTTGATAGTGCTTCCTCTATCTTTCGTTCGACGTCAGTTCCCATCTTGGCTTTCACGGCACTCTTCCTATTGTTAGACATACATATATATATATATACATACACACATAGAGAGAGAGCTTAAGTAACTAACTAACTACTATTGCGACTACTTTAATATCAAGGTTTATCAATTATTATAATATTATGATTACGTATACATACGCATCGTCCATCACATTTTTAATCTTATCAAGTGCAAAGCGGTCCATGATTTCTCTCTCTCACTAAATTCCACTCTTGTCTTCTTCGAATGAATGGACGTTTTTTTGTCAAAGGGGACGTAAAACAACTTGATGTTTGTATGCTATATCTTTAAAGTCCAAATTGTGGACTACATAATGGAAGACATTCAGACGACATACATTCAACGATTGATAACCTTCAGTCAGTACGACGACCCAACAAACATGAGATTGATGATGATCGTAAGAGGAGGCAGGAGTGAATGAATATAGTATGCAAAGAATACGTGCGCGTTTTGTCAAAGAGTCATTAGTTTTAGCTTGTTATTAGATCTTGTATATGCAGCGAACAGCATAGCACTGTCAAGTGTTTTCGTTTCGATTATATTGCAAAAGGTCAATCAATATCCCAAAATAAAGCCAAACGATAATTGCTGCGACGTAAGGAATGACTCTTCGTTGTGCTACTGAAAAGACCATAGCAAGTAAAGGTAAAGCCCTGATAAGGTGTACTTTGCAAGTTAGAACAACAAACATCGACGTATCCACATGTACATCTCTTTGTACTTCTGACCCGTTCAAAAAGCTCTAGACAGCATCACGCTACTCTATCGCAGCACTATCTAAATCACGTCACGAACAGCCACCGGTTCTTGACGGTATTGGGCTTCTTCTTGTGCCGAAATCGCTACTCATCTCTGAAGCTCAAAACTGATATGATGAAGCTCAAAATTGCAATGCAAAATGATTCAAGCTAAATGCATCTTGAAATTTATTACGGAAGAAATCTCCTCAAACATGAAACGAAAATCTCGTCATTAAACTGATGTCCCAAAACAGAAGAACATCAATCTTAATCGTGTCGGTCCTAGGTCATCATCGTCGCATCGCTGATAGATACGACAGTTCCATAAAAAGCACTGTAATGCGTTTGTCACATAGACAGACTCCAGTGTCACTCTTGACAATCATTCATGGATTATTTATTCTTTTGATAAGAATTCCACTCGTTTTGAACAAGACGGAATATGATTGGCTCATTTCTATAGAGACGAAACCGCATTGGCTATTTCATTTTTTCCACAACATTCATGAATAAAACTTGAAGACCTCATTGTTGATTTTGTAATCTCTCATGCCCGAAGTCATTGAGAACCAACGATGGTATCCAATTGTGGTACGCTCTTGATTGATTCATTCATTGATGCTATTGAATGGTTCTAATTTATTATTACATAATGTGGTTTTCTATGATAGGGTTGGACGACATGTCTTCAAGCAGACGATCCTCCTGCTTGGTGTACTGCTCATGAAGAAGCGTGTCCTAGTAAAGACGAGCAAAAAGAGATTGTATGGCAAGTGTACAAGGGTAAAGATTATGATGAGGAAGGATGGCTTTATGGAGAGACGTTTCAAGATACATTAGGCCCCATGACACGCTCTAGTGTCGTTCGCACACGAGTTTGGATGGGAAGTGAGGCAAAAGAGCAGAAAGAAGATGCAGGTGTCGAGATTGGTGATGCGACATTGGTGTCAGCAAGTGAAGACGCTTTTGAGACGAGTGAGAAGAATTTTGAGTGGAATTTGCTTTGTTCAGCAAGTGAAAAGGAAGGAAAGGATGAAGCAAATGACAACGAGGCAGATGCTGTGGCAGAGTGTATGATAAGTGGGGTGGAGAGTGAAGAGAAAGATGCCAGTAAGTTGTGTGAATCAGCACAAAATGCTGAAAATATAAACGACATCGTGTTAGTTGTATCGGCTGAAGGAGATACCGAGCCCAGTTCTAATGAGCCATCGGGATCACCGGGATTCTTTGGTAGACTCTCGTCGGCTGCATTATCTTTTCCATCGTCAGCTTTTGACTTGGCTGGGTCATCGTCGAAGCAAGCAGTGTATGGAACGATACAATCTATAAAGGAGGCTTCACTTTTTGGTTTGGAAATGGCGCAGGCGGCTACGGTAGCTGCAGTTTCGTCGGAAACACAAATTATGCCGACACGTAAAGAACGAAAGCACACCACAAAGTTTCTGGATGAGGAAAAGGAGCCAGAGGTTCTGTCTATGTTATCGAAGCGATTTCCAGATCTGTCGCCATTTCAGCGATCACTTGTGACATGCTGTGAAGATGGTTTTGTGAATTTTGTGTCTCCTCCAGAGCCCACTGAGTCAAAATATTGCAAGGAATGCAACATTGAGTTTGGTATGACAAAGTTTCGTTATCAATGTGGATACTGCTCTGAATCTTTTTGCAGGGACCATTTGTCCGAGTCCGCCATTATCCGCGCGTATGGACACACAACTCCATTGAAGGTGTGCAAGAATTGTTATTGCGTTTTGATGGAAAAGATCAACGAACAGCTAGTTCAATGGCGCGTTGAGCGTGTAAAAGACTACCTTCGTGATAAGCTCATTTTGTACTATAGTACAGCGACTGACACTGCTATTGACAAAATCATGCGTGCTGCTGAAGGCACACTCGTTGCGGCGAGGTCTGCTCCAATTGGTGCAGCGGCAAAAATGGCTGTCGTGAGTGCGGATTTCTTGCGCAAGTATGGCAGGGCTGGATTGCTTGGTTTTATTTTGCGCAATGAATTTATGCAGTCATTTTCAACATTGAAAGGCTTGCTGGGCGACTTGGATGGTCTTGGATTTCAAGATGCGGCCATTGGCGCGTATTATTTTATGGCGATGAATCGTGGCGACCGCGGTGCAGAACCTGAAGGAGAGAAGATAAGCCATTACGGGTGTGAGCCAATCTCGGACGAGCTTTTGTCAAAGGTGCTCAAGTACGCACCATTAGCATTGCACGGCATCTATGAGTTTGACGTCCTGGACATTCAGCGCATAAGCAGGCTGCAAGGATTTTCTTTAATATATGCGCAAATTCAAGACCAAGACATTCGGCACCCTTCCTTTGCACTCCTGGGCAATAAGGAAAGCAAGACGGCGCTTGTCTTGATTCGAGGCTCCAAATCTGTCCAAGACGCACTGACGGATATTCAGGCTTATCCCGAGGAGATCGGTCTTTCTTCGACAGGTGCGCCTCAAAGCGAAGCAACCGGTGGTTTTGTTGATGCGTTCGCGCATAATGGCATGCTTAAAGCTGTGATGTGGATCAAGGACCGTATTGTGAAGTCGCTGCGTGTACTACATCTTGAAGGCTACCACATTGTCTTTGCAGGACATTCCTTGGGAGCTGGCTGCGCGGCACTGCTGTCGCTGATGTTGCAGAAAGAGTTTGAAGATCTTGAATGTTTTGCGTACGCCGTACCTGCTTGTGTTAATTTGAGTGTCGCCGAGTCTTGTAACGACTTTGTGCATTCAATCGTGCTTCGAGATGATATCGTGCCTCGCGCCAAGGCATCTAACGTTCTCAAGCTTGTTGATGAGCTGAAGAAATTCAAGGGATATTGGCGTGACACGGCATTAGAAGATTTGGAAGCGTTCAAGGAGCGAGCGAAGACCATTTGGGCACCAAGAAATCGTGAGTGGGCCAAGGATGCGGCGAATCAACGAAAGGGTAAACTTGCAATTCAAGATAAATTGTCTGAGCAAGAGAAGGCAATCTCTCCGGTAGAGCGACCCACGCTGGCTGAGAAAACAGCAGAAGCGGCCAGTCGAGAAGAAAGCATCTCGACCTGGACCCTTACGCGAACAAACTTGATTGACCAACTCGACAAAGCCGGTGAAGAAAGCAGTGAAGAAAAAGCACTTGAGTCACCACCCAAGACGCGTCAGGAGGAAGAAAAGATGGTTGAAGAATTGGCAACGGTTTTGGTTGAGGATCCGAAGGAGCTTTATATCCCTGGCAAAGTGACGCACATTTTCTTTTACAAAGGAATTTATGAAGCCGTACACGTTGACCGCAAGTGTAAAGAGCTGTCGCACATTCCGGTTCAGCAGAACATGCTAAGTGATCATCTAGGTCGCAATTATTTAAGCGCATTGCGTGTTGTCCGTGATGCACGTCGTGCTAAGCCTACACTGCCAGAATGGGTGCCTTTCAGCACAAAGACCCGCTGCATGTGTTGTGATTCGCCTTTCACATGGAACTCGACGTCTTCTAGTGAGGCACAGCAAAACCGTGACCAGCATAATTGCCGACGGTGTGGTGCTCTTGTTTGCGAAGGTTGTTCCGAGAAATTCAAGTCGATTCCCGAGTTTGGAATCAATGTGCCAGTTCGCGTCTGTGATCGCTGCTATTTCGAGGCCTAGATATGTGGCATATTATTTGGTTTGAGCAATGAGTCCAATCAATACAAGCTTTTGCCTAGTACTGCAACTCCATTTTTAATCAACTGATAGTATAGTAATCGTCAGGTGAGACATTTTCCGCTTCAACAATTGGATCGCCCCTTCAAGCGTTTCTGTTTTGTTGCATAAAACTGCGCATGAGACACCAAATATCAGAAAAAGATGATGGGCAGTATACAATCATTGAAAATGGTCCGTTAAATCGAAAACACGCACTTTGTTCGCTCCAATTTTCAACGATTATGAGCTCTAGCGATGTGTACATGGTAGTTTATTGCTTGATCGTGTTGGTGATATTGTTGATGACTGGCTATGGCTACTGGATTTGGAGAGAATACCGATGTGCAATGCATGATGCTTTGCTGAGACGACATGAACGCGATGCGGAGTTGGGAGAGCACATGGAACAAACAATGACTGGCGTTGAACGATTCCGTAACGCTTCGGTCGATAATAATAGCACTGTTTGATCATTTTTAGCTTTCTCAAAGACCGATCGCTTTAGCCTCACCGTTAGGTAGTTTGGTAACATTTTGATCGCACAACGATGGGAAAAACGTTGGTGTGGCTTGCAAATTGTAACGGGCTCTTTTTGCATGGGCCTCTCTATATGGTGAATCACGCAAGAAGCAAGGAAATTTGACAAAGGCGCATCATGCGCTCGTGATCGTCACCTTCGGGCAGGCAGAGAGGCTAAATCGAAGCTGATTTGAAGTAAGGCTGATGGGGATATGTTTTTGCACCAAAGTTGAGCGATTTGATGTGATGGGTTCAAGTAGTGCTGCAGACGGACGAATGTTCTTGTTTTTGTTTGTGCGGTTTCGCGAGACCTTGCATGGATGTTTTCATTTTGTTTATCAAGACCTCATTACATTACCAGCTTGCAGGTGTCGATAGCTAAAGCTGGTCAAAAGCAAAATGTGACGCAGTCAGGTAGATAATGATGTGCGGATCAGTTGCACACATCAGTTCAAGCTCGTCATCGCGAGTTCTTACGAGTCATGTTTACAAAAAAACAATTGCGCCTTGTTGACGTGTACAAAAGCGAGCAAGCTTCTACGTCATGGGTACTGAAGAACCTTCTTCGTTAGTCGGCAGTCTGGAACACCTTTCGGAAGAGAAGAACGCTCTCAAATGTCTTTATACTTGATTAGTCACGAAAGATTTGAGTCGGATTGTGTTAACTTCGTCTTGGTTCACATGTAAAATTACGCCCAATTGTCGGTAGTACGCGAAGATAAAAGCAGCATTTAAAATCATTGACCGGTCTCTTCAAAAACATGAGGCAGGAGGTATCTTTCCATCTAAAGATCAATGTCAATGTCGTCAAATGCCTCGTCGATCTTGTCCCATAACGAGTTGGCAGCAGTAAAATGGTCCGTGGAAGGATCGATCTCAAACCGGACGATACGCTTTTTCGCAGGCACATGAATATCTGTGTTTACACACACAAATTGTCATAATTGTTAACACGTAAGCACCGTTCAATTTATTCAACTACCTCCAGCAACTTTTGAGTCACTAAAATCCCATCGAATTCCTGTAACCGAGGCAAAGAGACTCATTTGGTTTCTGAATAGCACGAACTCCATATGTTAGTAAAAACACATTAGTACGTCCCTGACCTATTACGTCACGCACTTTGCTTCTGGGACATCGTTCTGATGAGCAGCATTAAACTGCAATAGCTCTTGTCTTGCTTCTTCATACTTGTTTAATAGCATATCCAACGACTCTCTGGATGTCGTGAAATCTTAAAGGAACAAAACATCGATAACGTAGGTTAAGGAGAACCACGGCGGCAAACGTGACGTTGACCACGAAGCATGATATTACTACGGCAAAATCAATCGAAAACTAATGAAAAGGATATTGCTCGTTCAATCGAAAGCGATCGAGCTGCACGACCATGTCTCTTTTAAACGCGTCTAGCTCCTGCAGACGCTTGTGCAGTTGCTCGTTACGCTCCTGAGCTTTTTGTTCCTTCTCTTCCCACTCGTTCAAGTTTTCACGCAAGTCTGATGGCAATAATTGATAAGCTGCAATTAGTAGTCCAACGTCCTAGTTACAACAGATATATATAATGATTAATTTACGAGCCAGTAGCTTCTGAGCCGAACTCTGGCGGTTGTAGAATGCGTTGGCAATTTCCTTGCGCTTTTGTATGAGCGCACGTAAACGCTGTGCATCCTTAGGAGCGTCTTCATGAAACATGCCTTCAAGTTGGCCACATATCTCCTGCACCTCTTGCCATGACAGACCATTAGTAGTACTAGCGACACTCACTCGCCGACTTTCCATCATTATTCAATTATTTCATTTGGATATTATCCAATCGACATATTGGTCCAAATCTGATTCAAAGACACAATTCGCCAAATTTATAGTCCGCATCATCGTGTTTACCAGTCAAGCCGCAACAATGTCATTCCGGTCGCTACTGGAAGCGGCAATGGGGGACGCACAAGAGCTCTCACAGGACGAAGTGGGAAGAATTGATGCGCAAATGAACATGATCGATGACAATTGTCGAGATCTGGATGGTAAAAACTATGCGATGAACCATCTAATCGTTCTGGTAATTGACTTTTGGAATGGGTGTTTTGGTAGGACCTGCTGAAGAGAGCGACGATGCATACGAGCCACAGTCGAGTGAAGAAGAGGGCAATGGAGCGAAAGAGGAGGAGGAGGAAGAAGAAGATTCGGACATTGAACGGCAGCTATGGGGAAAGTCTCGCAAACGTAGAAGACGAGGAGGAGGTGGCCGACAGGGCCGACGACGACGACGCGGTGGTCAGACCGGCAAACGCAGTGTGACAGCCACTAAAGTGCCACCAGAGCTTGCTAATGTATTGGGTGAAGCTAATATGCTATATGCGTCCCACCAGTATGACGAGGCTATTACGTTGCTGAAGGACTTTATCAAGAAAGCGCCAACGATTCCAGACCCATACCACACGTTGGGAATGATCTATGAAGACCGACAGGATCGTATTAAAGCATTGCAGTTTTTTTTGATTGCTTGCACGCTAACGCCGCACGATGCAGAGCTTTGGAAACGGGTGGGACGCATTGCAAAGGACGAGAAAAACTTTGATCAGGCACTGTTTTGTTTTAAAAAAGCTAGTAGCGCGGATCCCAAAGATAAAGAGGCTCTATTTAGTTATGCTGAATTGTGTCGTGAACAAGGTGACAATCGACGAGCAGCTGAGGTTTTTAAGAAATTGACTGTGCTTATACCGAATGATCTGTCGCTATGGATTCAAATTGCTGAGGCGTACCATTGCAACGACCAAGAAGATGAAGCAGTTGACGCGCTTAAAATGTGTATTGAAAAGGCTGCAACGCTGGACCCTACGCAAAATTTGCACACTTCAAAGTACGAGCTGAATGCTGTGAATATGCTTGCAGACTTGTACATTACACTCAAAAAGTATCGTGAAGCCATTGGCGTGATTCACCACCTCCACGCACGATATGCTTTAGCTCAGGACCCTGACCAAGTTGAAAGCGATCCGGGTGGGTTGCCCCTGGACATTGCTGTGAAGTACGGTATTTGTCACCTTTTCGAACGGGACTTTGCGACAGCTGGGTCTATGTTTTCACATTTGTTTGCCCAGGATGTGGAAGTGTTTGGTGATCTGTACCTTGATGTGGCTGATGCGTATATTGCGCTTGGAGACCAGGACCGTGAGGCAGCAGCAATTCTTCAGCAGCTACTAGGCCGAGAAGAATTTCCTATAGAGCAGATCTGGATCAAGTTTGCTGCCTGTCACGACCGTCTGGGTGTTTACGAAACTGCTGTGGAGTATTACGAAAAAGCGTTAGCGTATCAACGCACATCGCCAGATTTGACAGTAGACCCAGAATTGATGCTACAGGCAATGCAAGCCACGCGGAAGAAAAATTGCCCGTTAAAGGGTCTCAAGTTACTGGAGACTTATTTACCGGAGACAATGCATCCGCCGATTCGGCCTTATTGGATCAATACTGTACGAAAAACTAAGGACCAAGACGCTGCTTGTGCACAAGAAGGCGAGAATGAAAAGTGTTTGAAAGATGATGGAGATAGTGACGCTGACGAACTTGAAGAGGAAGTGGAAGATGATGAAGACGATGCTGACGACCAGAATAGAATGGAAATGACTCATGACCCGTCGTTGTCAGTAGATGCAATGGAAAATGGCATTCGCCTGAAACTGCTGATTGAGTGGGGCCACTTAAAAAAGCTATCGGGCGAGGCTGAAGTGCTCTGTCAAGTCGGCATTCCCATCATCCTCACATCACTCAGCCAAACGTCGTTTCGTTTATCTGGTCGTGTGAAAAACTCACTTGCAGAACAGCACGATGTAATTTCCGAGAGCGAAGCGCAGTCCATGGGCTTTCAGGTACTGAAATCTGAATACCTTGTGGACATTACGGATTCACGACAGCGCGAATCATTCATGGGGATTGTCATGCGCGTGGCACAGCAAATTGTGATTTCTCGTGCTCTTGGCGAGCAGCAATACTACAACTTGGTAATCGACATTGCACAAACGCTCACTGAGCTAGGCAAATACGTGGCAGCGATTGAACTTCTGACGGATGTGAATACATCTGATAAAATTTCTAAGCCTACTTTGCGCTTCGAGCTGCGCTTTTTAGCGCTTGTAATTGCTCTTGAATTCAAGGAGAACCGCATGGCGTACGAGTGTGCGCGACTGAACATCATAGAAGACCCACATAATCTAGGCTATTGGAATTTGTTTTCACGCGTGATCAGTATCACTGGTGTATTTTCGTGGCATCAGAAATTCTTGGCAAAGCTGCTGCGTGATGCTCCTGAGAGCTATCCAGCCATTTTACTTGCTGGCCACCAATCATCAGCCTGGGATATCGCATCGCTGACGGTGGGTGAGCTGACGCTTGCTCACCAGAAGCACCCAAACGATCCTCTCACTATTTTCTGCATCGGTCTCGCCTTCCTATCTGCATCTATGCAGCGAACGATCAACGATAGGCAACACACTGTGGCAAAGGCTTTTGCATTCTTGCAACAGTACGAGCGCGTCCGTATTGCAGCCCCGAGTGACATTCCATCGGACATTCGTCAGATTGAGGCTTGGTACAACATTGGTCGCGCTCACCAGCAACTGGTACGTCTCGTGATGTTCTGGTGACTTGTATTATATTCGTACCATGCGATGTGTGTTATGAATTAACTTTTAATTGAATGTGCATGCGATCATCCCTTTGTTCTAGGGTTTATTTCATCTAGCCATACCAATGTATGAGCGGGTGTTACGTGTTCTTGAGACGAGCAAGGAGCAGAAGCGTGAGGTGCCACCCGAGTATTTACTCTGTAAAGAAACAGCCTACAATCTATCGCTGATTTATAAGCAAAGGTGCGTTGCCTCGTCACTAGTTGTTTCAATCTTGATGACACAGTTTCTAACTTTTGGTCTGTCATACTTGCTATCTATTGTTCTCGATACTGCTGCATCTAGTGGGGCCAATGATCTGGCGAGATACCTTATTGCAAAGTATTTAACAATTGGGTAGTGTGCATAATGCCAATTTTAGGCCGACCTCTCGTTTAAGTTAACATGATCGTGATTTGAAGTTACAAGTAGTGCTTTTTTCAAGAAAACGCTTGATTAAAGAAATACTATTTTTGTAATCTATAAAACGTCGTCGAGTAAATGTACAGAAAATAGTATTTTTATGAATTTTGCAATGTTTTTCTTAGAAATAGTTTGTTTTGTTGGGTTACGTTTTGTACACAAACAAAACATACGTAACCCTTACAAAATGGCGGACAGGGAGGATCTGTGGCAGCAGATGCTGCGTGACTGCTCTGTGCGCTCTAAGCTACCAGCAGCAAACTTTCTACTAGTGGGTGACGTAGAATGCGGTAAGTCTGCTCTCTTAGAGTGTCTGGATGAGTCGAAACATGGCCCCTTGGAGGCGACCGATGAGACGCACGGAGTCGACACTTTGCTGACCTTCAAGACGTTGGATGTCCTGGAACCACGTGCAAAGGAAAGTGGTGATGATGCTTTAGGTACGATTGTATGACTTTATGTGTTTGAGCTGATGGAAATTGAATTGTTGTATTGTCTTAGAGGACGTGATGGCACACATTTGCGCATGGAGTTTAAACGATCTAAGGCTCAAAGATCTCATCAAGATTGCAGTAAAGCCTCAGACGCTGCAGAAGGTAGCGGTTGAATGTAATCGAGTCGAAGAAAGACTTGGCTAATATATTTAACGGGTGCAATTGACAAGACCGTGGTAGCTATAGTGCTGGATCTGTCGCGTCCGTGGACGATCAAGAGCTCGCTAGAACAGTGGCTTTCGGCTCTGGAAGGACAATTGCTGGAACAGATCAACCAGCTAACATCTGAAGGAAGAAGTGAGCTGTATGCGGCTATCAAGCAGCATATTCTTGCCTATGAAGATCCGGTACGAACTGATTAGCTGAAGATGAGAAGACGGGGTGAGAAGATTCTGGTGCTGAGTGTATTCATTTCTGTGTTTATTTGGGATAATGCTTTTGATGTACAGAGTGTCGATCACTCTGCACCAGCGCCTATGGACACGTCTACAAACGAGTTTGTATGTGTGTTGTACTTGTACTAACATTGCTGCTTGAAAAATGGAAATCAGACGAGATTTTAAACTCTTATGTGCTGAGATAGATGAAAGAAGGCGTGCTTTCAAAAAATCTAGGCGTACCTCTTGTGATCATTGTGGCTAAGGCGGATGTACGTGTAAACCTCTGATGCTTCTTGGGATCAGTTAATAAACATAATGTGTTTGCCGTTGTAATTTTGCAGCTGCGCCCGGAAAACTCGGTGAAGATGGATTACATTGAGTACACGCTTCGCCAGTTTGCAATTCGATGTAAGACGACAACATATTTGCTTTCATCGTGCTGGCAGTAATGCGTTTCGTGGTCTTAATTTTCCGTTTCCGATTGCTAGACGGCGCGTCGGTAGTGTTTACATCCGCAAAGACTGGCTCTAACGTTGACAAACTCCGCAAGTATATTCTGCATCGTGCCTATCCGTGCCAGTTTAAATTTACAGCGCCACCGCAACTGGTCGACCGTAACAGCATCTTCATCCCGTCTGGCTACGACTCGTTTGAGTTGATCAACCAGAGTCTTGTGGGCTCAGAGCCGCGTTGGCCAACTGACAAACCGTTCGAAAACATTATCCCCGCTCCAGCGGAGGATACTAAAGATGCTGCTTCACAGCTCACTGTCGGTGTCCGCGTCGACAATCATGAGCAGTGGCTTGAGAAGTTGGAAAAGGCCGCAGGTGCCGGTTTGGAGGAGCTGCAAAAGCAAAGTATCGAAGCGAGCAAGAAGGCAGAACAGGCAGCTGCTGCTCGCCGCGTGGCTGCAGATCGCCGAAAGCGTGAAGAGAAGGATGTCAGCTCTAAGCATCTCCAGAACTTTTTCAACAACCTACTAAGTCGACCAGAGAAGACACGGTCATCTCGGCCAATGAGTGATAAAAAGGTCGGATAGCTTTAGCCAGAGATACGTTTGCTGTAAATTGGCACAAATCTTTTGTTGTAGAAGGAAAAGAGCGACAAGACATCAGACGAGGATGATGTGAAGCGCTAGGTTTAAATGGAGTGCTATCTCCTTTCTCGTGTCTACTTTACTTTGAAGGAGTAAACAGGAAGCTTAAGGTCTCTTTGGTATTTGAAGAATGTGTGGCGGAAGTAAGAGTTTGTCGGCTATATTTCAGCAAAATTCACAATTAGCGACAGCCTCAGTCAAATTGTAGTATATGTAGACTTCGAGATGCTTCATCTTCGCTCAGAGCTCTCAGACGACCATGTGACTGGACATGAGCCAAAGATTTCGATTATGCATTGCGCAACATGTTCTATCCATTGCGTAAACGCTCGGATGTGCAAGGCAATGAAATTACATTTCGCTAAGCTAATAGCTAAGTAAAGCACCAATTCCACACTAATTACACAAAAAGCTGTGGATTTGTAAGTAAATGGAAAAAGTAATCAACCACCTAACGATGTAACGGAGTTTTCTACTTTGTGAAATGTGACATAATTAAACACGGGAGATGGTGGTTCAAATCCTTGAAGTTTACGTAGACACGATTTTCTCACAATCTCAAGTGTCGATCGCCAAGAATAGTACTAGAAATGTAGTTATTACGTTAATATTACTTATCTGACCGTTAGAGGGATGACCCGCTCCCACATCAATGGAATTTGGCGTCTCGCCCCTCCTAACATTGTCCCCCCTCTGCTTTCTGCTTCACAAACGCATCTTGCCTCTTACGTTGCCTCAAGCCCCTTAACGCGTCCAGCATGAGCGCGCACAGCGACAGTGGCAGCTATAGCCACAGCAGCGACAACAGTACGAGCAGCACTAGTGTAGCACCTCCTGGTAGCACTTCCATGCTGTCCAACCCTAGCGTAGGTAAGTCATTTACTTTGTATACTCTTTATAGAAAAGACACAATTTTCTAATGAAAAATGGCGACTTGTATAGCTCGCTATTCATCACTTGACCATGTTTCTCCTGAAGTAACACAAAGTAATCCACTGCAACAATTGCTGCAACACCATCCCCCCTCCTCCACCCCCCTCTACCCATGGCCATGTCTAGTCCAAACCAATTTCTGCAGCAGTTCTTGGCCTCGTCTTCTAACTCTATGCCCATGATTAACAGCCACATGCGTCCCATGTCGATGCCTATGCCTCCAATGAGTGCACCAAGCTCTCTCCTTCCTCAGTTTCAGCAGAATATACCGAATTACGGAGCTTTCGCGGTGCCCAGATCGACGCCATTGCCACCAACTTTTTCCCAGTTCCAGCCGGTACCCAGTCTTTCCGCTAATAGTGGAGGAACGTACCCTGCAGCGCCACGCAGTTTTTCTTGTGTCTCTTCAGATAGCAGTCATAGTAATGGGGCAAGTGGATTAGCATCGAGCTTGTTGATAGGTTCTCCCAGACGTGTAGGTAATGCTACAGGATTTGGAACTGATGATGCCCCGACGGCGCCTCCAGGTGTAAGACTTAGTGGAGAGAGTGTGAAGTATCATTTACGTGGTGAAGCTGCCCCCCGGGGAGAGCAGATCGCTGGAAGTTATGCCTATTACGCTGTACAATTCGGAACGTACGTCGCAGCTGGGAAACCTTATCTCAGTGAACGAGCACTTTATATCGTATCCGATCCGAAATGGACTAATTCGTGTGATTAGTCAAAGTTCGGTCGATCGATTATTGCTGCGGAAACACGAGCATCACACGGTCACGGAGCTGGCCTTTTTCAGCCGCAAATCAGATTTGCTGTTGAGCTCTGGTACTGACCACCATGTGGCAATTTGGTCGATCCTGAATGACCCAATGAGCCGCGAGCTGATCAAGTTGGTCCCGACGCAGGCACGACGTGTAAAGTGGCACCCAAAGGAATCAGACAAGATTGCTATTGCTAACGGAAACGTGGTGTTTGTCGCTGACTTGTCACAAGTTACTGCTAGTGGTGGTGGTGCTGAAAACCTTTACGATATCAGTATTGTTTGCAGCCAGACTTCTGGTTTGATCAACGACATGGTTTTTTCGCCAGATAACGGCGAGTGTATTGTTACCGCTGGTAGTGATGGCCTTGTACAAGTGTATCGTGTTGAAGACCGACTACCTGGGCAGCCTGCCGAGTTTATTCATCGTTTCGAACCGTTTTATGGCAAGACAGTTGATAGTCTCCACTTTTACGGTGGCAACTTTCTGAACGAACCGGGACTTTTTATAGGCGGCGAATCGAACACACGTCTGTCACTGTGGAATGCGGCGCTAACGGAAAGCAACACACCCGTGTGCTACCAGACGGTGATGCTTTGTGACGAGACACGGGAGAACTCGTCACTTCTTCACGAAACAATATTTGACCAAACAACGCAGTTTTTGTTTGTGGCTGACCGCTCCAAGCCGTTGATATATGCTTTCCACCTAGCCCCCAGTTCTGACGCTCGCACGCCTCGCCGATTCGACAACGTGATGGAATTTGCTTTAGCTTACCCAGTGCTCAGTATGGGTCTGCTGAATTGTATTGCTCAAAGCCAACCAGCACGCGATGGCAATGATTTGGCCTCCGTGTTGGGTGGTCTAAACTTCTCCATGCAGCTGTACTGTTTGCAGACACAGGCTATTCAACGGTATCACGTGGCCGCCAGCGAATGCTATGTACCTGGTGCACATGGCTCACTTGAAAATGAAACTGAGGCTAGCGGAAATGCTGGCCAATCGGTTGGTGCTGTGACAACAGAAGGGGAGAGCATTGAGATTTCGTATCAGGCAGCAGCAGAATCCCCACGTGCTGCGTCTGCAGGCATTTCTGCTCCCGAAACTGAAATTGCTGAAGAAGACGAGGAGGAAGGAGGCAGCAATACTGACCAGCATGCTCCGCTCCGAACGCCTCTTAACGGACTGCCTCCAACTCCTTCGTCGCCAGCTCAGAGCACGCGAAGCACTGGTGCTCGCTCGCTGCATCTTACAACCGGCGACGATACAGTATCAGTGTCAGCGTCGTCTGTGACAGGTGACAACGGAACGCTCTCTAATTTACGATTTTATAATCGCTCTTCGCCGTCGTCTTCTGTTCGTGCATTTCAGGATGAATCTTCTGCGCAATATGACCCGTCGATTGATGAAACAGCGAGCGAAAATCAGCAACAGATGCTTCTTGCTTTGCTACGACGGATGGAAGCGGCGCAGCTTCAGCGCGATGAGGAGTTCCGTAAACAGATGCGTGGAATTATGGGAAATTTGGGTAATCATTTGACGACGCAGGTTTCGATTCAAGTGGAAAAGTCAATTCAGAAGCAGCTTCAGTCCGTTCTTGTGCCCGCAATGGGTCGTATTGTGCTGCACACCATGGAAAACAACTTTATGAAACCCGTGCAGAATGGATTTCAGCATGTGATCAGTGAGAAATTGATCCCGCTGATGGAACAGAAGCTGGATAACTCACTAGCAACATCGCTGCCGGACCAGCTGGCCAATGGAGTCGACGAAATGGTGCAGCGCGTAGTCGAAGATGTGCGTCAGCCTGTCCGTGAGTCCTTCCGCGAGTGCTTCCAGGACATTTTGATTCCATCTTTCCAGGCCGCCACGCAGAAAATGTTTGAGCAGATAAATGACACCTTTGTGCAGGGCACGCGTAGTGCATTCGAGAGTAGTGGGCAAAATACCAGCAACGCGAAGGTCGCAAGTCAACTGGAGCAGCTGACGAAGGTGGTGGAAGGTTTGAGCAAGCAGGTAAAGCAAGTAAGCTTGGCTGTGGATGCCCGGGTATCAGTAGTCCCGGTCTCGAAGTCCCCTGAAGAGCTTCAGCTAGAGGCTCAGCAGGGTGCTGTGCTGGATTACCTTGAACGAAATGACTGGGAGGAGGCGTTCAAGTTTGCACTTGGCGCACAAAGTGTAGACCTTGTAGCATTTACCTGCCAGCAGTGCGATCCGCGGCTTGTCCTCAGTAGCCGCCCGCCCAAGCTTTCGCAAATGTTGATTTTATGTCTTGTGCAACAGTTGGGGGCCGATCTGGCGGATGATCTAGAGACGAAAATAAACTGGCTGCGAGAGTCGCTCCTAGTCATGGACGTGCGCGATCAAAGTATTGCTGGCTTTGTGACTAGTGTGCTGCAAGAATTGCAGACAGGGCTGAATAGTGTGCCAGCGCAGTCCCGAGACTCGCAACACACCCTCCTGCACCATATCCTCAACTCCATGCTTAACTCTGCGTGATGCAAGGATAACAATGTCTAAACAACGACTGCAATATTTCTGGTTTTCATCGAAAAGTTGCGGTATAACTGAAAGAGTATTCAACTGTAACGTGTTAGTTGTCAGCAGAAAGTTCATGCTTGCCATCGAAGAGCTTTGCAATTTTGGCACTAACTTCTTTGACCTCAGTCTTGTCACGCCCTTCGATAGTAAGGCGAGTATTAAAACTCGTGTCGCGCACAGCCTTCTCATTCTTCGTCACGTTAACGTAGCTACCAATCGCAACGTTCGGGTGCGCAACCTGCACGGCAGTTAATCGAGCTGCTATGTCACCCTCCAATTTTTGTGTTTTAACCTGCAAAGCAGTAGATAAAATGAGTACAGAGTTGTTCAATAGTGATGATAGCAACGTGTCAAATGTAAAAAAAGCTTACGATTGCACGGAAGATAGGAACCCCAACGAAGTGCTCTTCATTTGACGTCAGCATAGAACGAACCATTGCCGGAATTCCAGGTAATATGAATACATTCTCCACAACCGCAATAGGTGTCCAGAGTTCTGTAGGAAGTATCTTGCAGCCAACAGGAAGCAGAGCCATCCGCTTCCGTCCTTCTGTCATTTCTCCACCGCGGTCCGCCATGGCAGCCTCAAGCCTTCTAAGCGTTGATTCATGAAACTCTAGACCACGACCAAATGCCTTTGCCTGCCGCAAAAAGTGCTAATGTAAGTACGACCCTCTCCAACTCTGGCAGTTTAAGTAGCATACCACACTCTCATAAGTGATGTCATCGTGGGTGGGTCCGATGCCTCCCGTGGTAATCACATATCCATTATGACCAACCATTTGCGACAAATCTTTCACTGTCGAGACAATTGCATCTTCATTGTCCGGAATCACCACAATGCGCTTGAGGTCGATACCTCGACGGAACATGAACTTAGAAATCCAGTGCGAGTTGGTGTCCATGGTCTATAGAAATTTTACAATGAGCAAAAGGGGAAAATATGTCGAATGGTTAATGCTAAAAGATACCTTTCCAGTGAGAATTTCATCACCAATGACGCAGATAGCGGCACAAGGTATATCATTTGGAGACAAGCGAGAGTGTGAGGGGATACTGGGCAAGCAGGTGTTGAGGTGCCTGCGAGGAAGTGATGATAGACCCATTGAGCACAGGAGCGATCCACATACGTGATATCTCATTGAATTAACTTTTGAAAAGGCGTTTGTCTCGCACTTAAGCGGAACGAGTAAAGCACTTTAGTGTCCACGTCTTAAAAGTCGCCTGGCAACAACGCTGACTTTACTGCTGGCATTTCGACATTGAGCAAATGTTGCTTCAGCAATCTCTGCTTACCCGGTGTCCTGTATTTATTTTCGAAACCGCCGTCTGATGTAGCGTCTATAAGAATTTGAGGGCGCACGCCAGGATAATTTCATCCTCTCAATGCAAAACAAAGTTTATTTTTGCAAGATTTTTAAGGTTTTTGTGCGATCAAGTGAGGTTCTGACGTACAAGCAAATATCTCTCTTCTCTTATTGTAGACATTGACATGACCTATGCGGACTGCAAGGTGTGTATTTTACATACACACTTGCCACACCATTGTGGCGTGGTGTACTTTGGGTACACTGGTGAGTCGATGTGACCGTACCTAAAGTACAAAGGGTCGCATCGTGGCAGAGAGCCACGTGGTCGTTATGCTTTGTTTAAGTACTGTAAATATATTATCGCAAGATCCTTGCGCTCCCAGCTTCACGCACTGGCGCCCAGACAATCGAATCACGGAGGAGATACTCCGATACCGTGTGCTAAAAACTCCTTCCTCGTCTTGATTACCCGTCGATCGGCCGGGTTGCACTCTTCCAGGTGGACTCTGAATCGATGTTGGTCTTAATGCGTTTGGAAAGGTCTTCTACCACGCGGACATCTTCACGAGGTCGGTAGTACTTAATGGAAGACTATTTATTAGTCATCGCGATCCACCCTTGAATCGCCCTTGTCCCGATATGTAGATCTTCTGACCACTTGAGCCGTCTGTAGATCTTGCCTTGATGTTGTAGCTGCGTCCAATCGCAGGGTCTTGTGTATTGATAGTTCGTGACCCTGGCCAAACTATTCAGGGTCAATCCCCGTTTAACGCGCGCGGAGTCATTAGACGTCGGAGGGGGGGACAATTATCCCGCCCGGAAGAGAAGGCGACGCGTGTACTGTTTAAAAATTGTACTAAGTATTATATTATCTAAGCAAAAGTAAAAAAACCTATGACTATGCCTTCCTATCTGTTAAGATATGCGATATACCCAACCAGGCGTATCCAAAAGATTGTATCTTCTTAGAGCGGTTCACACAGATGCAACGTGTCGTTCGTCCCTTGCTCGTCTCCTTCGCTGTATCTATATAGCGATCCAGGATGTAGATCGCGAATAGGATCTCGAAAGCGTTCCGCAAGTGACAGCAATCCACACATCGATCCATGTCGCAATCCAGATCCGATCGCGGTCTGTCTGTGATCCACATAAAATGGCTATCCACATAGGATAGCGGTCCACAAGTAATAGTTATTTACTTAGCAATGGGTATCCACATGCCCCGCGATTCGGATCGTGGTCTATGTGTGGTCTACATACAGTATATGTACCGCACCAGCGATGTCATCTTTCCGACTTTGCTACAACCTTCCTCTGCACCGTTGGCTGATATACAGTGTTAGCCCAGCTGTGCATCAAATTGTCTTCACAACACTTAGCCATCTCCACTGAGTCGTCATGGTCGTTCCTTTGCCCCCTGTAATTTCATCCATTTCCTTGTCGTTGATCGCACTACCATGTCGATCGAGGCTACTAGTGGTATCGCGTCCAATCCTACTCGATTATGTATCGCGCGGGAAAACTTGTGTGCTGAAGCGTTTCAAGAACTGGTAGGTCAGAGAACCGGTGGGTCAAAGAGAAGGGGACCCGCCAAGGAGGAGCAAACGTTGGGTAAGGAACAGGGAGACGGGGCGCTAAAAAGGGACGGGGAACGATCGTTGGATGAGAAAAATGTGCAGTCAAAGCGTGCTAGTTGGCCGCCATTCAGAAGAATTAACCACGGTTAGCTCGATTGACCGCGGTTCCTCGAGGTGGACCCCGGTCTATCATTACCTCGTTTTTTCATAAAGGTAGACCTTGACGGTGGACCCTCGGCCCCTGTCCCTAAAGGTCGACGTTGGTCCTGCATCAATGGATCTCGGTCCTCAGTCGATAGGCGTTAGCCCTTCGGTCCCTGGAATTTTGGCCCCTCGGTCTTTGGGCTCTCGGCCTCTCGTCGTCCTTCGGTCGATTTACCTTAGCCAAGCAGAATCAAGAATCAGGTCTCGGGGGTAAAGATAGAGTAAATCAGTTAAAAGATAGGATATAGTATATACTACTCAATTTGCGATCTACATAGCACGCCTCCGTCGTGCTTTCAAGGTACTTACTAAGTCTACCCACCTGTTCTGGGAAGGGATACATTTCGCCCCCCCCTCCGTCGAAGACAGTTGTGTGGTAAGACCCAAGTGCGAATAGAGCCCCAGGATATATTTGGCCTGTGGGTTCTTCTGAGTAGCACCCCCCCAAATCGACCCGCTGTCGGATGCGGTCTCCCACCCTAGTGGTTCGGGAGCAAGTAAAGGCCAGGTGGTTAACATCTCAAGGAAAAGGAAGGAAAGACCAGGGTTGAGAATCTCCCGTGAAGAATTTGATTATAAGTCCACACTCGACCTAGTCGACCGATTGGCCACATTCCCGCCTCCCGAGTGGAGCATATCCACTCGAGGCACCCCAAGGTCGACCTCTCTCAAGGCCGACATCACATCTCAACCAAGTCCTCCGAAAAGCGCAGCCCGCCAGCCGGCGGGTACACAAGGTGAGAGAAGGTCTATACGCGGCATCGGGGTACCCCCTCCGACAGTCGGCATTCCGGCACAGTGGAGTGGCTTAGGGTCTCATTACGCAGTTTTAAGAACCCACTCCACCACAATGGTGCGCGTGCCTGGATCTTTGGAAGACGAGTGATATCACCGCGAGTCCCAAGGAGATGAAGATGTTCAAGCAAAGATTGAGGAAAAGACCGAAGAGTCACTGGAAAGCCGATCGCCAGTGACTACACAAGAAAACAACAGAGAATCGAAGGACAGACCGGACCTTGGGAGGGCCCCGGTCAATATGGTCAAGGTTACACTTTTTGAAGAGAAACCGAAATATCTTCTCTATGTCCTCGTCGAGGACACCTTGGGTCATGAAACCCATCATGTCTCAGACGACAATCAGTCGAAGATGAAAACCGATAGACTATTTTCCCTAAAATATAAGAACATACAAAAACTACGATCGCCATGTTCAAGCCGACCAAGCCCCGGATGAAGGCACCAGGTGACGCCAAGTCGGTAGGTCCCTCGACCTGGTCGGATGCTGACGTGACCGTGGCCTACCATCGACTCAAGCTTGACGCGTTATTGGAGAGTGACCCCGTCATCAGAGCCCTCGAGATCCGACTGCTAGGTCAGCTCAGTGGATCTGTGTCGACCCTTCCCAAACTACGGAAGTTTGGTCGATACGTGCAGATACCAGCCGGAGGATACGAGGAAGTGCCTCTAAAAGTTTGACCTTGCACCAATGGAAGTTGTGGGTCACAAGGGGAGAACGATGGATCACGACTGTGAACCAAGAGGTAGGAAGTCGGAAGTTCCTGAAGGTAACCAATGTCAGTTCCTAACCCCTAATATTACACGAGGACACCAAGGTAGGTATGTGGCTGATCTGGGACCAAGTACCAAGGGCGCAGTGATTCGTGTCGGTGGGGTCTCGAAGATATGCCGAGTGGCTGAGCCTGGTGTATGAATCTACCACCGACCAGGTCAAATATCAGGAAGACCTGACGGGGAAGGATGAAGGGCCATTGGTGGAGGTACCACAGTACAGTACTCCATCTAGAATACTTCAGCGACCAAGGGTACTTGTTTCAGTAACGACTATGGCATTCCAGACGCAAGTCAATCAGGTAGACCCTCAGGTCGACCTCGATCCGTGCGGCCATAGACCAAGTGACCCTCAGGTCGACCATGTAGACCAAGTAGACCCTCAGGTCGACCATGTAGACCATGTAGACCCTCAGGTCGACCATGTAGACCAGGTAGACCCTCAGGGATCGATCAGGTAGACCCTCAGGTCGATCAGGTAGACAAGGTAGACCAGAACCCCACCCTCAGGTCGATCAGGTAGGCCAGATGAGAGACCAGGTAGACCAGATGGGAGAAAGCAAAGAATTTCTGGTAGAGTCACCACAAGCGGATTACCAAGTGTGCATGTTCAAAAGTGGAGAGCTGTGGGATGAGGATGTAAGCCAAGGGTGGGCTCATACCGGAGATTGACCTTTCACCCACGAGTATCAAGTTGAAAGGTATACAGGTCCTGACTCTGACAGGAAACACCCCAGAAGAGGTGGACCGACTGAGACAAAGTATATGAAAAAGACGGCATATACTCATGGGAAAGGGTAATGCCTTACCACCGGCTGCTCGAGGAGCTATCTGTGACATTGGTGTGGGTAATGCCAGGCCGATTGCACAACGAGTACGGAAGGTGCCCCCCCCAGTTCAAAGAAAAGTTGGCAGATCTGATCAAGGGACTATTGTCTGCGAAGATCATCCAGCCCTCTACCTTGCCATGGTCCAGCCCAATCGTCATTATTGTGAAGAAAAAATGGGATGGATATTAGGCTGTGTATTGATTATCGGTTGGTGAATGACTTGACCCATCTTATGGTCTACACTATGCCTCTAATCAAAGAATTGTTGGAGGACCTGAACAGTGCATTGTGGTACTGCTCCCTGGATATGGCAAGTGGGTTTTGGGTCGTCGGCATGACCGAAAGGGCGAGAAGGATCTCGGCTTTTGTCACCCCATTGGGGTTGTTCAAATGGCTGCGGATGCCATTTGGACTCAAGAATGCGCTCCAGATATATCAGATACTCTTGAATAATGCTTTGTATGGTTTTTACGTATCTCTCAAGGACTGATACAGAGGAGACCAAAGACTTGTTTACGATGGGAAAGCCTGATGTAACTTCGGGTCCCTTGGTACTGGGTCGGAGGTCTTACATAGATGACATATTGATATCGGCCGACTCGTAGGATATGTTGTGCGCAAAGGTAGAGAGGTTGTTAGATGTGTGTGACGATTGGATTCTATCGATCAGCGCGGTCAAGAGCTCATGAGGGTGCCGAAAGGTAGACTACCTTGGGCACCGGGTCTTAAACCAAGGGCCAGAGATCCACCCAAAGGACCTCCAGTCCCTGGTTGACCTACCGTTGCCAACGACACTCAAAGCCATGCAATCGTTTCTTGGAAGTCTGAATTACTATGGTAGATTCATGGAAGATTATGCAGTGTATGCATCGATCCTCTATGAGTTACAGGAGGTGAATTTTCACGATCGGCGATGTAAGTTGAGGACAGGTGACAGTGGGGTGGCTAAGGCAGAAGACGAGGGGAAATGGTCCAGGGCCCAAGTAGCCTTTGCTAAGCTCAAGAATAAGATTGCCACTGCACCTATCTTGCGACAATTTGACCCGTCCAAGGAGGCAGTAATTATCGTTTATGCAAGAGAATGGGCCATATACGCGTCGTTGGTGCAAGACTATGGTGGCATTCCAATGCCGGTGACTTTTACGAGTCGAACCCTTAAGGCCAACGAATTAAATTACAGTACAGTGGAGAAAAAAAGTACTGGCTTTATTGCGGATGATTGAAACTTGTTTTACAATGTTGGTCACTCGACCCCTCATAGTCCTGATGAGGCATTCTACATTGGCGTTGCTACCCAGGTCTACGGGGTTACAGGGGCGTCTTGGTAATTGGGCTGCCCTCTTGTCCCAATGAACTATGGAGATTGTTCAGTGCAAAAAGGGCGAGGACCACCATCATGAGAGCGTATCGGCTCTGGCGGCAGTTAATTCGCCACCGCAAATACTCCGTCAGCGATCTCTCTTGCTGGAGTTCTTCTCGCAACTGAACCACGAGGTGGTTGGTGTCTTGCAGCTCTCTTTCGAGAAGCTCACACCGGGTGGTCCAGTAGGCGTCGGCGGCGAGAAAGGCGATAATTTGACCTTTGCACACCTTAAGTCTGCGGCTATACGTGTCTAGGCGGTCTTGTAGGTCGCGCAGCATCTGAGGGATGAGGCTTGTGTGATAAGTCGCGCAGGAGTCGAGACAAGCAATCAGCATTTTGATTCTTCACATGTTGCTTTCGTCCTCCGTGAGGGTATACTTGTCTGAGCGCGTTATCGTTTCGCAAAACGTTTTGGACCACAAACCGCATCTCATTTTTTTATTTGGATTTACTCTCGCAAGAATGAGTGTATCTCACTAAATGCGTGCTCCATACGTTCGATAAGACTTTCAGCATTGCACACGTTGATCGCATCATGACGAGAATGCTGTACATTTGCATCCTTAGAAGGATCCATCGGGGTTCATCATCATAGCTTTGCAATATCTTGCAGCGAAAGATTGAGTGTAGTTAGCAATCAAGCTTTTTTGGTGTAGTTTCGGAAATCATTCTGCAGCTCCCATGAAGATAGTAGTAATGCACGGTGTGCCAACCAATAAAGTAGGCTGGAACAATGGATCAGGATGATTACAATGCAGCGATCGGCGTTATATCTGCCTATTGTAAGGCCGCAGTTGAATAGTAACCTTTGGAACATGTGATCTGAATATACGTTTGGGAGTCAAAAAATTGGCTGACGTTCTGGAAACCAAGACGTGCTTCTATGTGCGGTTTTTAAGTAATTTGTCAGCGTTGATGCGAGCGTCCTGTTTCTGTGGTCTGTCAAGATGAAGGTGTCCACGGAACAGGCCTTTTGTACTTCTCCTTCCCTGTCTTCTACTATCTTTAGTCATGCATGACGTACCATTCTGTTCATATACGTTTCATATTAAACAGAACCTCATAACCACCTGTGCATCACAAATATTGACACATGAATGTTTATTTTGGTAATTTTTAGTCGCACGAAAAGGAGCAGCCTACACATGATCAATTTGGCAGCTCCACAAGCTTAAGAAGAATCTAAACTTGTTAGTAGTGTGGCGTTTGTAACGGGGTTACACAAAGGTGTGTATTTTACATATACACCTGCCACACCAATGTGGTGTGGCTGTACCTTGGGTACAAAAGTAGGTGATGTGACCGTACCTGAAGTACGAAGGGTCACATCGTGGCAGAGATCCACGTGGTCACTATACTTATTTAAAGTATAGTGACTATGCATATTTGCATAATAATAACAGGCTTTAGAGCCAGTAATAGTGACTAGCACTAAGTATAGGATAAGTGCTTCTATATTTATTTAGTGTTAGAAGATAAACATATAGTTTCAAACCTGCTCTATAAGCCTTACAGCTTTAGCGTTTGATTCCTCATGAGGAATTTTATCATTGATACTAGTCTCCTTGAACTTCGGTTGTTAATACCGATATGCACAAGCTTACGAGCTAGCCTAGGAGGGTTAGACATCTATGACGTAGGAGCTCTCTAAGCTTGTCTTCCTCTGCACATAGTGCATACGTAGCTTTGCTACAGTCGCTTGGCTACTTCTTCTGCACATTGTATATCTGCACATAGTGCACAAGCATCATAGCTACAGTAGCTCGGCTACA